>JBBCBC010000022.1:33640416-34060339 GCA_037126765.1 Stenogyne calaminthoides | reverse complement strand
AAGATTAGTATATTAAAATTGACGAGAAGAAAATTACCTCGGTTTGCAGTATAACTAGGAATAGAGTCTCTGAAAGTATCTTTATCTGGACCATGTTTCGGACCATGACTGATATCATTATTTCCTCTTTTTTCATATTTTCCATCTTCAGTAAACTGATTCGCTGAAAGTGGACGCTGAAATGTCTGACTAGTCAAAGAATCGTCTGAAGTATTTGGAATATCAAGAACAAAACTATCACCTGGAATGAGAAACAAGTAAGTTCTTCTTTTTCTTGGACTCGCATAAAACTATAATCAGAGAGAACAGTAGCATCTATTACTGTGTGACAATTGGGAGGATGCTGGCAGCGGCCTTTGTTTAGGTTCAGCAATAGAATGAGTTTTATTAAAGGACCCCTGAGTTGGCCGACCAATATGATCGTTGGAGGTACTTAACGCTTCAACAACATCAGGATCTCCCAAAATAAGAGGCCTCTCAATGTCATCAACCTAAGCATGTGAAAACATGAAGAATACCAACTCAAACATTTATAACAGTATAAGAGATATAAAGAACACCAAGACAAAAATGTTGGATATATATAGGGTATTAAACTCCAAGTCTATATCTGTTTCCAACTCAAACTTTGCACTTTGCAATTCCATTTACGAATATTAGGCCCAACTATAAACAATTGCTAAGAAAGGAAGTAACTAACAAGAAGTTTTCAAAAAGTGTCTGGTTCTTATAGCTTTTAGCAAGCAACAACACTCAACCAAGTATGCGCTTTTACCCAACATCAGGCATTAATGCTGCCATTGAAACAATACTAGGTCCAGTATCTAATAAAACGCCATGATTGCTAGCTTCTAGCAAGCATTTTGTGCTCAAACCCAGACGATACCATCTGAAAATAGATCTACAAAACTCAAGAATTCCATTTTCAATTTTCAGTATAATCAGCAAGATGTCCAATAATTTCTTGAAATTAAACAGCAAACTTAAAATATAGCCTGGTATATATATGTTCTGAAATTGATTAAAGTGCAGTACTAAAGCCAAGTTATTTCCCTAAGAAATACAGAAAATTTAGTCATGTAACAGCAGATCGCTTTGCCATAAACAAGACAAAGAAAACCCAAAAGTTTTAAGTATAAAAGAAATATCCTCATTTCTCACTACTCACAATCATTCCACATGTTTTCGATTAAACAGGATACTTAATTCAACAAAAGACTGACTTTAAAGATATCTTCCAAAATCCAATCCTTGCAAGCCCCACCCCCCAAACAAACAAAAAAAGGGTTCATAAATCCATTTTAAATATCTGAAATATTTCAGCTCATTAAAAAAACTGATTAATTAATCTATTCCAATACTCACATTAAACAGGAAATGAAACCTTTACTAGAATGAGTGAAAAGAGCTAAAATGCTGCACGCATAATAAAATGCTAAACACCAACGAGATTAGATTATCGGGTGAAAAATGGCCGTGAATAACAACAAACAACCAATGCAATCTAAATAAGGCACTCCTAAATCTCAAATCGAACCACCAAAAAAGCAACAACTCGGCAATCTCCCCAACGCTAAACATTTCAAAACCTAATTAAACAAATCAAATCCAAGACAAACCCTGATCGAGGCAGAATTACGGCGGCGAGCGGCGAGGGATGAGGAGACGGAAAGGAAGCGGCGCCATGGTTTAAACTTGCAAGCGATGAGGATGAGGATTAGGATGAGCAGCAGCATAAGAATCACTATCGCAATACGCAACACCGGCGACGAAATCGAAATGCTGCTGCTGCCAACACGCATCGCCTTCTCCATCGAACTGTTACTGCTATGGTTTTCTCTCACTAGAAACGATGAGAGAGAAAATTACCCCATTTTTTTTCAATTTAATTTTTCCTTTTTGGAAATTGGATTGCAACCAACCATACCAACCAACAATACTGTGTGTGTGACTCTGTGCGTGTAGCCTCTGCGAGAAGGTCGCTTTGAAATGGTCGCTTTTTTTTTTTCCTTTTTTTTTCTTGCCTTTTAATTTCCTTTTCCCCCATCATTACTGATCTACTTTATTTATGATCTCTTAAATAAAAACAAAATTACTGTATGCATAGATTTTTTTTTTATGCATTTAATGTAAAATTGCAAATTGACCTAAGTGCAATCAATTTTCATCAATTTTCCCTAATATTAGTCTCACAGCTAACTAGCAAAATTATGTAAAACAATTTCTAGAGATGTAAAGGTTATGAGTATGGATAGAAGTGGAATGTACAACAATTAATAGCCATAAATGAAATGAATATTATTATATTATGCTCATGATTCAAAAATTGGACTTTGTAATTGGGCTTTGACAAAGCCCATTACAAACTGCTCGAAGGTAAATAATGGGCCAGTGCAACTAACACAATGAAATTCGTTAGTATATCCGTCCAACAAGAATTTAATCTTTAATAACGACTAAAATACTATTTCTCATCCAAATCCTCATAGGCTCCGTTTGGTTCGCGGAATAATTGACAAGAATGGGCTGAGATTAGCATTTTAATCTCTTTATTAATTTTTCAGTACATTATTATGAGTTTCAATTCTACAATCTAACTGCATATCTTTATTCAAATAACTCACTCCAATCAATTAACTCTTACTCAATCATAATCAATCCAATCATGTGAACCGAATGTGGCCTTAGCCATATTTTACATAATGCATATAGTCACTCCATTAGAGGTCAATTTTCACACTTTTTTTCTGCTTTATCTCACATTAATTTTTATAATTATAAAATCAAAATTCTCACAATTTCTATGTTCACGGTACAAACTTAGTTATATCCTTCGTGCCATTATTTTTTACTAACACAATTAATTTACACTCACTCGATTAAAGTTGATTTGACCTAAACACCCTTATTTTATCATTTTAATAAAACAAATATTCATCTTTCCCTAGATTTTCGTGCCCAAATCATGTGAAAATAGAATATTCCCTCCATCCCAATTGTATAGGCTACATTTTATTTTGTGAATATATCAATTATATAAGTTTATTTTCATATAAAGACTAACTTTTACTTACTCGTTTATTAATATAATCTTATGTATTATTACATTAAAAAGTATAACAGTTATTAAATAGGGTTATAATAAATTTTTTACTTATATAATTTATTTTTCCAATATAATTTATTTATCTTTGTGAAAATTTAAATAAATTCATATAATTGGGACGAGAGTTATTTAACAATTTAAATATGAAATTAGATGATAATTTTTTCATGGAGTCGACCCTCGCATTAATTATTTGTATTGTGTTATATAGTGTACAAATATTTTATGTAAGCGTTGAATTTTATAAGAATATTGCCATCAATTTATTATCACACGACAAAAATCAATAGCAATTTTTAAAAAAGTTGGTACTTGTTAGAGATGGCAAATAAATTGAGTTTGTATAAATTTGCCATTTTCTTTGGTAGTTAAAATTAAATTTTACTGAATCGTCGGCCAAGTGAATCTCGTACGCTCATCCGAACGATCATGCAGATTTATAAATAAGATTTTAAAAGCGTCACAAGAACTATACAAATCAAAAGCATGTAATAATATTCTCATATTAATAGTTGCACTTTTTTTGTGTAAATAAATCGCACTTTTCAGCATAACAAATTTCATGCTTCTAAAATAAACTATATAAAGAAAGGACATCCACTCAAATGTAATTATTACTGTAGTATTCATAAGTACAATACAGTCATTTACAACAGTTGTTAAATTAATCACACAATCTATGATTTTCTGAATATGAGTGAGAAACAAAAGCAGCCATACGGTTGAAGAGATCCGTGGCCTTATCCTTGTCAGGAAAATAAACATGGAAGCAGTGATCCTCTCCTTCAACCTCCACCACCTCCACCTCGCCCGTCCACCCACTCTCCTTCACCTTCTCCGCATAAACCCTCCCCCTCGCCGCCATCACGTCCTTCTCCGACAAACAAACCATAATTTTACCGCACCCCAGCCCGGATAAGCTCGGAGCCTCATCCGAAAACGGATTAATCAACGGATTATCAATCCCACCCACGGCGGACGGGTGCACGAACAGCCAACTCCTGTACTGCAAACTCTCCTCTCTGTTTTCCACAGGCTCGTTCCCGATCGGATCTGACCCCCAAAAGTACGGATGCGAGATAATCGCGCCAGCGATTTTCACGGGCAGGGGATCCGATCCGGATCCGGCGCGCATGGCGATGTTGTGTGCTATATTGGCGCCGGAGCTGTCTCCGCAGATGAAGAGGCGATTGAAATCGGCGTGATTGGAGATCCACTCGTCTCTAATCTCGATTTTATCATCAACGGCGTGGGAGCAGATCCAATTTAGTGCGTGCCAGGAGTCGTCGTACGCCGCCGGGAGGGGGTGCTCCGGCGCCAGGCGGTAATAGACGGAGACGACCAAGGCGCCGCACGCGGCGGCTAGGGCGTTGGTGTAGCGGTACTCGAGGAGAGAGAAAGTGGATCCGATGCAGAAATAGCCGCCGCGGAAGTAGACTATGATGGGGAGCTTCTGATTGGGGTGTGTGAGTTTCGGGAGATAAATTCTGGCCGAGATTGATGGGGAAATGACGATGTCTTTGGAGGCCACGCCGGTGGTGGAATCCTCCGGCGACGGAGGTACGTCGGGCGTTTTTAGGAGGCGCTCCAAGGTTCCGTCGGTGTAGACTTTGATGAGCGGTGAGAGGTCGGTGAGCACCTCTTTCGTGGTGGCAGTCTTCTTCGGAGATGGAAAAGAAGCGTTGTTGGCGGCGGCGCGTGGCAAGTGTGCCGTTTGTGGATAAAGTGTGTGTGATCTAAGAGAGAGAAAAGACTGAAAATTTAAAAACGCGGTGGCCATTTTTTAAACAACTATTTTATCCAGTTTGTACTGATAAACGTAATAGGAGTATTCAAAGAGGCCCACATCTAGTTCGTATTAAACTCAAATTGGGCCATTTTTCTTGGGCCAGGCCCGTAAAAAACGATCTACCAAATTCAAAAATCACAGAAAGGAAAAAAAATCAAATTATTCCGCAATTTTTCAAAGCTACTAAAATTCAGAGCTTATATATTTTTGCTTTTTCACGAGATAATTTGTAATTTGATATGATGAATTTAACGTGAAGATTGAAGAACAATAAATGATTCATTCATCAAAATAAATTTGTAAAACTATTACCATGACAGAGATTTCCCTCTGATTTTTCAGGGAGAAATAAAAGCAGCCAGGCGATTGATTAAACTCTGCGCCTTTTCAGTATGAGGATCAAAGTAATGGAAGCAATGATCTTATCCTTCAATCTCCACCACCTCCACTTCTCCCCTCCACCCACTCTTCCTCACCTCCGCCGCATAAACCCTCCCCCTCGCCGTCAAAAAATCCTTCTCCGCCAAACAAACCATAATTTTACAGCACCCGAGACCGGATAAGCTCGGAGCTCCATCAACAAACGGATTGATCAATGGATTATCAATCCCACCGCCGGCGTTCGGGTACGCCATTAACCACATCCTGTGAATCAGATCCTCTCCTCTATTTTTGTCAGTCTCGTTTCCGATTCGATTAGATCCGCAAAATTGGGGATGCGAGAGAATCGCGCCGATAATTTTCACGTTTCCGGGTAGAGGATCCGACCCGGCGCGCATCGCTACGTTCTGCGCTATATTTCCGCCGATGTAGATCCGGCTGAAATCGGCGTAGTTCGAGATCCATTCCTCTTACTGGAAATCGATTTCGGTTCCAATTTCATTTTCATCGGCGGCGGCGTGTGAGGAGATCCAAATTAGGGCTTCCCAGGCGTCGTGGTAGGCCGCGGGGAGGGGGTGCTCGGGGGCGAGGCGGTACTCGACGGAGACGACCAGAGCGCCGGATGCGGCGGATAGGAGGTTGATGTAGCGGGAATCGAGGAGAGAGAAGGCGGATCCGATGCAGAATCCGCCGCCGTGGAAGTAGACTAGGATGGGGAGGGTTTGAGAGGGGTGGGTGAGTTTGGGGAGGTGGAGTCTGGCGGAAATGGAAGGGGAGATGGTGACGTCTTTGGTGGAGACTCCGGTGGTGGGGTCCTCCGGCGACGGCGGGACTTGGGGGCAATGGTGGAGGCGGTCGACGGTGCCGTCGGTGTAGGTCGGTGAGAACCTCTTTGGTGGAGGCGGCCATGGATTGGCAAGTTGGTTTGGAGCTGGAAAATGGAGTAGTTCGCACATTGACTAGTTTTTATCCTTTCTCCAATTGGTTACTTTGGGAGAGAGAAAAACTTATATAAAATGATCTTAAATTGAATATAAATTAGTACTTTTTCAAAATTTTAAAGTATCAATGTACAAATTATGCTTAGCACTATAAAACTTCTCACGCGTGTAATGAAGTGAAGAACATCAACAATGAGTCTATTTCTTCTCACGCGTGTAATGAAGTGAAGAACATCAACAATGAGTTTATTTCTCAAAATGGAAATATAATGTTACACTTACACTTGCCACATCTAATGGCTGAGGTCTTCCTTGTATATTTCATTTCCTTTACTGCAACAATACACACTCCAAATACTCCAGCTAAGGAGTGAAGAATCATAGTACACATAATTTCATACATGATGAAACTAGAAATTTAAAAAAAAAATGAAAAAAAAATTATTCCTCCATCAGACCTCTACACCAGGAGCATCGCAACAAAAAATGGATGATTTATTCCTCACACATTCACTAAATTCACTCACTAGTGGCAATGGAAATCCAATTTGTAGCTGCATATTTGAATCATATATTGCTACGGCTACCATTATCATGAGATTTCCCACTAAAAACTTGCGCTTTTAGTTCCCTGGATATGCAAGCCTTAATCGATCTGTGTGTCGAAGCAAGATTCTGTAGTTTGGAGATGATACTCGAGCTGCTGCGCCTTCTTGACGCATGAACTCTGCGAAACATAAATTTCATGCTATGCTTCAGAAAAACCAGAACTAAAAGAGATCACTAGTTGCATGGTTTCCATAATTCATATTTCAAGCTTGACTGGAGGAGGTGAAGTAGATTATAGATGGATGGAGTTCACATGAATATTTCGATGAATTACTTTTACTTGGGAATCAAAGAACTTAGAATATAGAGGGCAAAGTTGTTGATTATTGAATGATTGAAGCTTATGCGAGACGTTTATGGTTGTGATGATATTGATGATGAAAGCGTAATTGTAATTTCAAGTAATGCATGAGGAAAAGCGGATCACGAGGTGTAAACGAGCAGAGTTGGTCGAGCAGTGTCAAGCTTGAACTTGATTAAAAAACTCGAAACTCTACTGGAACTCGATCATGTTCAAATTTTTCAAGTTTATATTTCATTTATAATTAGAATATCTTTGTATATATTAGCATATTATGGTTAAAATAGTAATATTATGTGAGCTCTCGATTTGGCTCGCGAGTCTAACAAGCCTAGTATTACCGAGCTCAAACTCAATTGAAAGAGCTCGAACTCAATTGAATTCAAGTCGATTTTGAGCTTTTTCCAAGTCGAGCACGAGTAGCTCATGAGCTTGCTCAACTCACTTACACCACGTACTGCGATCTAGCAGAGAATTAGTAATTATAATTGTAAGTTATATACCCAGCATAATACAAAACACTTACCTCTTGTCCTTTTTATCTCTTCAGCAAGTTCTTCTTCCCATTTTTTCTGTAGCCGCTGAGAATTAAGAAGCACTTTAACGTCCTGAGAAGCTCGAGGGTGTACATCACCTATATTTGATGCACGTCTAGAAAATCTAGTAGGACTCATGCTGCACTTGACATCAAAGGCACTGGAAAGTCTTCTACAACCCACCGTAGTAGGTGACTTACTTTTTTTGGGGAGTAAGTTGCAATTACTTGAAACTTTAATATTTTCCTTGTGCGAACAAGCAACATTCGAGGAATTGTAGAATTCATACAGAGGTGTTTGCAGCTTCTTTAGTTCAAATGCCTACAAGAAACCAACATAGCAAGCATCGGTCAGGCTCTGTTGTTTGCCAAAGAATGTGGGGGAAAGGAGATAAATCAAGCATTTTTTAAATGTGATACTTTGTATGCTAAACAGTATTACTTCGCGTTCTAAATAGTATTACTTTGAAGATGAGAGTTCACGTTAACCTGTTTCACACTAGACCTACTGAAAGAAAAAACTTTGCTACTTTAATACCTTTTCATCAAGAAATGCTCTAATCATCAATTCAACTGCTTCATCATCATCTTCTGCCAACGGTTGGCCACTTGGAGATGTGTATCCCAAATCAACCTCGCAAGATGAGTTAACTACATTCCCAGAATCAATATTTTGATTCAGAACAAACTCTGTGCTGCTTTTATTCAACTCTCCAGTTTCATCAAACTTGCATGGCCAATCATCATTAAAACTCTGCATAAGTGAACTTTAATTAACATTATAGTCTTATATGGAGTACTAGATCATCATATTTGAAATGAAAAGTAGGTTGTTCCTTCCAACCTCACTACAATCATTAGAAACCATAGTTGATGTAAATTTCATAGATTCACCAAATACAAGGTCATCATCATCAATTTGGCACATGTCATCATCAAAATTGACAGGTTTCCACATGGAGAGTTGATCAGGGTGAGAGCATCTGGTGCCACTTAAGTTGCCAGTACTCCTTAAACCATTGCAGGACCTTTTCGCATCTAAGTTCATTCTGTAGCATGAACAAACCCTTTAAAACAGCAGATTCAAGCAAGATACAGTAATACATTCTCATTCTTATACTAGTAAAGTACTTACTTATTATTTATTTCATCCCCATGATCTGCCATCCTCTTTCCAGTGCCATCCCGCTGATCCAGATGTTTTGGTAGTTAGTAAAGACTTTACATATATATGTATACAACTAAGAACTATAGATCATGAACAAACGCATCTGCTCACCACAACTGAATGGCGAAGAGTGGGGTGGGATTCCCTGTGTTCTCCATTAACAAATGGATGCTGCAAATAAAAACAGAAATCAATCATCAATTTTTATTTTTTTTTAGCACACAGTATCAAAATATAGAGAAGTAACACAGTGAGAGCTGCTTGGCAACCTTTAACAATTCTGATGAAGTAGGCCTCAAGTCTGGTTCCCTGCAATGATACATGAAATTGCACTTTTTTAGTCTCAGCACTCAACTAAGAGAGAAGGAGAAACAAGTACAAGAATGACTTATATACTTTTATTATTCTTTGGAGGACACTCAAGTACTACCTTAAAGGCCCATTTAATTAAAAAAAAATATAAAAGCCAAAGAAAATGCCAACATCAACCACATACTTCTGCAAACATTTCAACAAGAAGTCCTTTGCTTCAGTGGATAGATGTTCTGGTATTGGAGGATGAGATTTAGTTGTTCCAACGTAAAAAAGAGCAGCAACCTATAATGTCATCAACTGTTAGTATATGATAGCTTAAAAAACAGTTACCTCAAAGCCAATGTGTTCACCACATTATTATGGGTATACCTCCTGATATTGCTGACTCCAAGGAGCCTTTCCAGTGGCCATTTCGATAACAGTGCATCCAACA
The DNA here is from genome assembly GCA_037126765.1 of Stenogyne calaminthoides. Taxonomy (NCBI): domain Eukaryota; kingdom Viridiplantae; phylum Streptophyta; class Magnoliopsida; order Lamiales; family Lamiaceae; genus Stenogyne; species Stenogyne calaminthoides. The sequence goes on along the minus strand of JBBCBC010000022.1, from coordinate 34,050,761 downwards.
CTCCATATATCTGCAGAGCTGCACATTTTCAATCAGAAAATTCAGGTAAATCAGGTGATAGGATAGCAATGTATGAAGAGAAAAGTAAATAAGCAGGACTGGGAACAGAAAATCGGTAGGGGAGAACAATTATACAGGCAACAATTAAATGAAGATTGCACAAGCTACAAGAACTAAGATGTATATTTCTACTCACAAGCTATGACCGCTCTGAACTATAACTTCAGGAGCCATCCAATACGGAGTGCCCTTCATTGATTTAGCACCAGTCACAGTCACCTGCAGCAGCATTTATGATGTAGTTGCAATCCAGAATCAGGACTGAGAAGCAATAGCAAAAGCTCACAAATAATGAAGAACAACATACCAATGCTTCAACTCTTTTGGATGCTCCAAAATCAGCAAGTTTAATGCACGCCTTATTGTCAACGAGAATATTGGCTCCCTGAAAATTTCCAATTATAACACATAAGGGAGTTGCTCAGTATTCAATGCCTTTTAATTACAACAGAGAGAAAATACCTTGATGTCCCTGTGCATAATTTTGTTCTTATGCAGGTATTCAAGACCTATCAACAATTGCTTTGTGTACATCCTAATAACCTGAAATGCAAATATAGGAATAATTTAAAAAATATTTAATCACCGCTCCAAAGTTCCAAAATGTTGGAATTCCAGACATATATATGGTGTACATTGCCTTTATCCTGGCTAACCAAAATGGCCAATGCAATTGACATATTACAGCCTTAGATTAATGGTTATATACTTCCAGTACCTGATTTCATATGATAATGCAAATCACTTACAGATTCTGGGAAAGACCCAAATTTCCCCAAGAGAGATGAGATGGATCCACCTGGGACAAATTCTAGCAATATATTCAATGAATCCTTCTCTCTAGCAGTTCCCAAGTATCTCTGAACAGCAAGAGAATATACACTCAGATCATAGGTTGAATGACACTTGTTATTAAGCAATGCAATATAACTCATTTGTGCTCACCACAATGTTTGGATGTGAGAGATTTTTCAATAAGTTCACTTCCTTTTCAAGCTCGATAATATATTCCTGACAATTGAGCACGTTCATAGAGATACATAATACATCAGAATTAATTCTGTCGAGATTTAGATGAACCTAGTAATAAAACAACTCAAAAAGATAATTACTTGTGTTTTCTTTGAAGCACTGTTGGCGGAGATCGCAACCTGCATTCAACGAGGGAAAGAAGAAAAACGAACCTGAGAGAACTCTAACAGAAACATCATGAACATTAACTACAACAAAATTTTTGCTTTGGTTGATAGACTTCTAATTTGATACTAATTAGTCACACATTGTAATTAGCCAAATCAAGATTTTCAAATTGCAACCAATTAGATGAACAATATTAACCTCTTTGACTGCAATCAATTCGCCAGAATCGAGATTCATCCCCATGTAAACCCTCCCAAACGCACCGCACCCAATCAACTCCCCCTTCCGCCACCGAATTGGGGGCGGCAATAAAACCTCCTTCTTCTTAATTTCTTCTTCCTTTACTGCTTTCGAAACCAGAATTTCTGCATTACTACCTCTTACTACACTCGCCTCCTCTTCAATTCCGCATTCTGCCATTGGCGGCAGCCCCTCCTCCAGACACCCCGTCACATTTCTCCGCGGCGTTACAATTGAAGGCAGCGCGTGAACCGGAGGTTTCGCAAATAATCCGATTCTCGAATTCCTTATACTCGACCCGATCCTATCCACTATTCCTCCAAATCCTGGAGGTTCCTCGCCGGATTGTTTGAAAACAAGCGATCGGCGAACCGATCCTAAGAAGTCTTGCATCGGTGGAGTGATCGAAACGTAATTTAGCAAAAAATTCGTGGGAGAAAATGCTGTTACAAGAGAAGATTTAGGGATTCTTCGTGATCATTTGACAGAAGAGTATTGAGATCAGAGGAGGGAAAATAGGTTTTGAAAAAACAGAACAACGGATGAAATATTCTGCGAACAATTGTGAATAGCCCCTGTAGTTTGTGTTAATTCATTTTTACCCACAAAAAGAATTTGAAAGTATTGTGGAATGAAATAGAGCCGTTGGGGTCATTTATATTTTATCGAAAATATCCTTTGGAAAAGATTATGGGCTTAGGCCCTAATGAAAGCGAGACTTTAGGCCCACAGATAAAAGAAAGCAGGCCCATATCTTATTATTACCATAATACCCCTCGTACACCGCGAATTTTCACACACTAGCAACGTGTAAAACAACGCCTACAATTTCACACTTGCAAGTTGCAACTTGCAATTGCCCATTCCTTGCACGTTACCCAACGCGATTAGCCTCCCCAAAATCTTGGCGGCTTCAACAATTTTTTTTTTTTTCAATTCTCCGACCACCGGCCACCGCAATTCCTTTATTAATCATTCTTGATATCCAATTTTGTTTCTGTAATTTCTTGTTTTTCCCTGTATTTTCATATCTGCATGATAAAGTTGGAGTCTTGAGAAAATTGTGATAATGGAATCTTTAGTGGAAGCGACCGCCGGTGCGGTGGGTTCACTGGTTAGCACTACAATTTTATACCCTCTTGATACCTGCAAGACTAAATATCAAGCTGAAAATCGAGCCCATCATCACCAAAGATACAGGTTTTTATTTGTTTTTTTTTGTAAGGAGGGTTAAAGAAGGGAGAAATTTCAATTTTAATCAGGTGGGGTTGTGTTAGTTGTATTTATTCAAGAAAATTCGCATGCTATTGTGGTTAACAATCTAAATTGGCTACAATTCTGCTATGGAATACTATTGTGATTGCAGATCGTTATTTTCTTATGGTAGCTGTCTATTTGTGATCTCTTGGATATTTTGTGGTTTGATCTTTAGGGATGCTGTCTTTATAGTGAGGTAATTAGGTTGGTGGATGTTAGTTAGATGTTGAAGCTTTAGGGTTGTGAATATGAGAATGTGAATGTTGTTATATTCCTGTTTATGGGTGATGAAAGTGATTTTCCTTTGAAGGAGTGATGTTAATCAAGGGGATTTACAATTGGATGATGTATAAAATTAACACAATTTTGTAACACAAGTGTTCAAACCATAACAAGTATTGATGGATATAGTGTTAGAACTTAGATGTGTGTGTCTCCTCTCATTTTGTACCAGTATAGTCGTCTAATATACACTGTATGTGTCCTGAAATCCGAATTTGTTTGCTTTGGACAGGAATATTTCGGATGTCCTATGGGAAGCAATATCCAACCGTCAAGTGCTTTCATTATACCAGGGCTTGGGAACGAAGAATTTCCAGTCTTTCGTTTCACAGTTTATCTATTTCTATGGATACAGCTTTTTAAAGAGACTTTACTTGGAAAAAAGTGGAAACAAGTCTATTGGAACTAGAGCCAACTTGATCATAGGGGTTGCTGCTGGTGCTTGCACAGTCATAGCAACACAGGCAAGTATTCAGTTCATAACTGATTTTTAGATGGTGATTTCTACTGCAGTTCATGTTGGATGATAATTACTTGTTATATGATGATCCATTTTATAAATTTCGAACGTAATGTAAATTTCTAATTTGCAAGTAAAACCATAGTCCATAATCATGCGAGTTTATTGCCAGTTTTGAAGCATTGCATGCCAGATAAGTTTTTATAATTAGTTAAACGTTTGTAAGAAACACATATCACCATCATCAGCTGCATAATTAGAAAAAAAACTTTGACGTGAATTATTTAAAATATTTTGGCGCTGATATATATATATTCAAATCATTTCAGCCTCTTGATACAGCATCTTCAAAGATGCAAACAAGTGAATTTGGAAAATCGAAAGGGCTTTGGGAATCCCTTACAGAGAGCACCTGGAGTGAGTTGTTTGACGGTTTAGGCATCTCTCTTCTTCTCACCACAAATCCTTCAATTCAGGTTAGTGCTTCTATTACTTTTGCTTCATACTATAGTTGGCTGACTGTAAGGGCCCATTGGGCCTAGCTCTACCCAAAAAAAAAAGCTGATTGTAACAAATTACGTGCAGTATACTGCCTTTGATCAACTAAAACAGAGACTATTGAAGGAGAAGTTGAAGAAAGAAGGAATTGATGTAACATCACCGGAAGCTCTATCTGCATTTTCAGCATTCGTGTTAGGTGCCGTCTCAAAATGCATTGCTACCTGCATAACGTATCCAGCTATACGGTAAATGTCAACCCACCTTTCTTTGTCATAAAACAAAATTCTCGTATCTTCTTTTCCGAACATTCGTATAGGTAGTCTACTTACTCCAATGTTTGGACAGGTGTAAAGTGATGATTCAGTCAGCTGAGTCCGATGAAAATAAGGATGTTAAAGCTCAAGTAAAACCTCGCAAAACAGTTTCTGGGGCATTATATGCAATTTGGGAGAGAGAAGGGATCCTCGGTTTCTTCAAAGGTTTGCAAGCACAGATCCTGAAGACAGTCTTAAGTTCAGCACTGCTTCTTATGGTAAAGGAGAAAATCACGAAGTCTACATGGGTCATAATGATTGCACTACGACGGTTCTTATTTCTAACCAGAAGCCGATTAAAGAGCTCTTGAACTGAAGTCCCAGTTTCAATCCAATGTGAGGTAAGCAGCAGAATATGATGAACATCCAATCAAGATCACCTATTTGACTTTAAGTGTTCTATCTTGTGTTCCGTTACTTTTTATACATGACAAATGTCATTAATGATAATTTGTGTTGTCATATATTAAAAGCAATGAAACACGAGATGTAAAACCAAAATGGAGGAGATCCGTGCTGACAGAACCTCTTGGCAAATGCAATGAAGTTGAATAAGGTCTGGAACTGAACCTATATTTAGTATTTGGACACAGGACAGGCAATGGGATTGCTTAGCACATCTTGTTTTCTTGTCCAAATATACCGGAGATCAAGAATGTGTTGGTTACTTCTGTCCGTAGGGTGCTGTTTTAGAATGTAATTGACTTTTTTATCTTCTTAAAGTTAATATGCAGAGTTGTTAGTATAATTTTTGCCTTCTCTCTTGTAATAGTATCAAAGTGAGTGTATTTTCGTCGAACAATTCTCTGTGTCTCACTGAATAAGATTCGAGTTAGAATATGTGACCTTCATTTCATCTTTAATCCATTTGTAGAATGAGTCTAACAAAACCTTTATATCCAAAATAATATTCCTAATGATTTGTCACTTCACCACCATCAACAAAATGCTATCCTTTTTTTTCCACCAATACCCTTATATATACCATCTTTTTATAAGTAATTGTGATCTATGTTATCATCAAGTGGGACTAAATAAGGGTATAATAGACTTATAATACCCTAGTTAATGAAAAATTGATTTGTGTGTATAAATAAAATCAGACAAATAATTAAGAACAGAGGGAGTATAGTTTGTTAATTGTGATCAATGGAGTTCACAGATCTGTTAATTGTGATCAATGGAGGGAGTATAGTTTGTTAATTGTGATCAATGGAGTTCACAGATCTGTTAATTGTGATCAATGGAGTTCACAGTGATCAATGGAGGGAGTTCACTGATCTGTTAATTGTGATCAATGGAGTTCACAGACCACAGATCTCTGTGAACTAGGTTCATACAAGTTTTTGTTTTCTCCTCCCATCATAAAATTCTTGCATTATGCTCTGTTTCTGTATGAATAATAAATTTAAGGGGAAAAAAGTGGCACAGCATGCTATGTTCCATTACACATCATTATAGTGATACCTCCTCATTTATCACTATATATCCTCAACTACATAGTACAAGAATGTTTTTAACTCAAGAAAAGAAGACAGGCCAAGTTATATGTTCATCAACCTAGTTCACATTAGCACGAAAAGACCGACGAGCAAACCCCCTACGACATTGCTGATGGTGCTCAGACGAGACGCCCCATTGTCTGAACTAGTTCCCGGTGAGTAACCTCCCTCCAGCGTGTTTGTAGTCAAGACAACAACTATCCAATTTTTTTCTGAGCCGATTCCAATTCCAGTGAACTTGGTGTCGTTCAGATGGGCTGAGTATTGTGACTGTGTAAAATTGGTGAGAACGAGAGCTTGATCTAGGTTAGGAACGCAAGAGGGCAGTATCTGTCCGTCTCTTGTGGTGGTGACATTCAGGTGACATTTTTTCAGAATGTTGGGGTAGTTGGAGTACTGAGGTTCGGTGCCAGGTACGGTGTTGGAGCCCGTGGAGTTGGTACAAGGTTGGTTTTTGAACTGGTCTGCAATTTCACCGGCAAGGCAGTCTGCATGATCATTTTCGGTTAGAGCTGTCAAGTTCAAGGATCTTCTGTACTGGTTGATTCCTTGAAGAAGATTGTCTTCCTCATCTGCATTCCAGAAATCAAATCAGAAAGGGCATGATTTGAAAAGGAAAATAAGTATATCTTGGCTAAAAAGAGTGAGACTTCAAATTTGTGGCTGGAAAACAAAATTCCATACACAAATGGCTAAGTTTGAGGGTTCTATCTAAACAGTTAATAGAATGCGCGGTGAAGTTCAAAGCTCGAATGTGCAGACAATGGCACTGCAGATATCTGGCAATGACATTATTAAGCTCATACTAGTACTAGAATGCAAAAGCACAATCAATGGACTTTTTCTATGAAATACATATTCATTTATCCACCTAAAAAACATTATTTCTTCTACCTAGATCTGCAATTCGGAAACTTCTATGGCCAATTGAAGTACCAAATATAGTAAATAGCATATCAAGCTACTATATATGCAAGTTAAGTTGATCTTTGCACACCTATAACTACAAAATATAATGGCAAGTACACGTTTTGACTTGATCATGAAGAAAGTAATATATGTTGCGTTATGGAGCCTAATCGACTGCTTCACGTCCCTGATTCAATCTCAAAATTTTTGGGGTTTTTTTAGCCGTGTTCAACCAGAATGGGCCTTTAGGGTTTTGACTCAGTTTCGCTTATAAATACCTATCTGTTATCACCGAAAATATTAGTAAATCTCCTGGCTTGGTAGTGCACTGACACAGTCATTCCTAATGAACTGTGTAATCAAATCTGTGTAATTTAATTTCGTTTCTATCAATTGCAGTTTAAGTCTAACAATACATTTCGTAAGAATAAAGGAAAGATCCAACATCCAGAATGATGATCGATTAAACAGTATCTTTATCAAGATCTGAGATTATACCAAACTTCAAAGGAAAGTCAGCAAACAAGTTCATCCAAGCATGCAACAGTCAAAATGATGGATCTTAAACCTGATTATAAGATCATTAAACTAAAATTTGCCACATTCCCTTTTCCGTTGCCCTAATTTTAGTAAATACAAAATGCAAAAATGGACAGATGAGCAGATTCAATCTGGTTTAAATAATCACAAAACAGAGCAATCAAGGAAGCGTGATTCAATTCGCATCATTCAATGAATTCAGAAACTAACAGAACAATTTCTACACATTCAAAAATATGAACAAAGATGCCAATGCGAGAAAGCAAACCAGAGGGAATCCTACGAAATTAAAGAATGCAATAATTTTAAAAAGTATATAGTTTAGAGTTTACCGTCGCATCTGATGATAAGAAGAGAGTGAAAAAGTAGAGAGAGAAAGAGGATTTGTTGGAGAGACGCCATTGATTTATTTACAGAGGATTCAGCTGAGTTTCTGCAAGTATATAAAGTAGAAGGCCGTGTTTTGAAACACTTAAAACGTCTTCCATAAGCACTTATTTTTAAAACTTCCTCTCACAGCTTTTGAAAATAAATGTTTTTGGAAGCTGTTTTAAGTGTTTCAAAACACATCCGAAGTCTTGGCGAAGGAAGACACATGTTTGATGCGGTGTCGTTTCGCTGACATGCAATCTTCAAAATTATTTTGGAAAAATATATATATGAGCCCTTATACTTTCACAGCATTCAACTGGATCCACGTACTTTTTACAAATTAATATACAATCATTAGTACATTTAATATAAGGGGCACACTTGCGTGATGTTGTGTTCGATATAATTATTCAGCATTAATCGAACACGTAAGAGAGACACGTGTAATATTTATTAAAATAATCATGCCCGATGCACAAGTGTGCTCGTCGCTCGTCGACCAACTAAAGTTGCTCAACCAGCCTACCGAACAAATAGGCATGTTCGTCACTCAGATCAGGAAAGAAGGAATCAAATGAGCTAAGTCAAAAGGACTCAGACAAACCTGAGGGCTCAGACAAGTCTGAGCCCACAAACCAGTCTGAGGACTCAGACAGCCTAAATGCTCAGACTATCCTGAGGGGACAGTATGCTCGCTACTCAGATATCCTGAAGACTCAGATAATCTGAGGGTCAGTATGCTCGTTGCTCAGATATCCTGAAGACTCAGACAAACCTGAGGGGTCAGTATGTTCGGTACTCAGACATCCTGAGGGGTCAGTATATTCGATACTCAGATATCCTGAAGACCCAAACATCCCGAAGACCCAGACATCCTGAGGGCTCAGTATGCTCGAGGAGGACAGTATTCCAGCATAAAACTGACATGATTAAAGGGGCGAACAAAGCATCCATCCGAGCAAAAGATTGATTTGGACGACCAAAAGAGTGTCTTACAGACAAGCAAGCGCAAAGATCAATCTAGAAGACGAAGTTGGCAATTTTACATGAATTCTTGCATGACCCGGAGTCTCCAGCTCATGCTTGTCAACCCAGCTCATGCTTGTCGGAGTGCTATAAATAGAAGAAAAAACAGCAAGAGAAAGGTTCAGAAATTTCCCAAAGGAGTAAGGTTACAAAAAAAATTCCCAGAGAGGTGAGATATAGAAAAATTCGAGAGATCATCCACATACACAAAAACCCTAGCACTCAGATATCAATTCTCCAAATCATCTTCATCCGTAATGATTCATCTTCATAAGATGTATCAAATATTGTACGTGTAAAACTCGCAATACTACATCCCTGGCTTGGTATGCCCCCAGAGTAGTCATTTCTTGACGAACTGGGTCAACAAATTCTTCTTATTTACGGTTCATCATACACGTGCATGTTTTATTTGTGAGTCGTAACCGAATTAGCCACATAATATTCTCCAATTAAAACGACTCTCGACACGTGAGACCGAGTGTAATTTGGGCATTGACGCTTTAACATTTTGAAAGGAGTGTGTGTTAATTGTGTTAAGTTATACGTTGTACTCTGTCGTTTGTCTTAATAGCACACTTGCATGAGACGGTCTCACGGTGAGAAGGGATATAAATTGGGCATTGACGATTTAACATTTTGAAACGAGTGTATAATTTGTGTTAAATTGTAATTCATATGAGTTTTTCTAAAAAAATATTAGTATTAGAGGGGATAAATTGATTTAGTCGAAAATATTGTATACATTTTTATTTTATTATTAAAGTAGATGAAAATATAGTGAATTTTAGTGTATAAAATAATAACATGAAATGCAATTTTTGAGATGTCGAGATATAATCGTAACAAACAGTATTTTTTATTTTGTCATTTATGAAATAGGGAAAAAAGTATGAAACGATCAAAATAGAAAATTCGAGTATGGAATAGAGGGAGTTGATTCATTTTGACTGAGAAATATAGACCCCAAAGTTAAGTATTGAATAAATGAAGGTCTTATCTGTAAATTGGTAGGACTTCGAGTTGGTGCCCATGATTTTTGTAGCAACTATGATAAAGACTAGCGACCGACCTATAAAGTATAAATTACCCCTCCGTCCCAATCATAATGACATTTTTACTGTTCATAAAAATTTAGTAAAATAATAATAAAATAATGGGATAGAAAGAATTATTTATTAATATTTTATATAATAAAATAATAAAATAATAAGTAATTAGGGATAAAAAGTATTATTTATTAATATTTTATGTGATAAAATGATAAAGTAATAAAGTCAGATAAAGAATTTTACCATTACGATTGAAAACAAAAAATATAAAGTGACTTTTTTACCATTATAACGACGGAGGAGTATTTGACAATAATAATTATACTAGTATTATTTTTCCAACAAAAAATATAATTTCGAAATAGACATTTTCGAGTGGTGTTTATCAGTTATTAAAATGTTAACTTGTACATGTCGGCCATCTCCTTTAATAATGAACCATCCAGTAAAACAAATAATATTAATCATTAAAATTTGAATCTTTTATTGCAAATCAGTAAGATTCTGAGAAAAGATTTCAAACTAATCCAAGAAAACCATCTTCTATCATCTGCCATAATCAATCCCCACTCTTATTCAAAAACCTTGCAAATAATGTACCACCAGCGGTTCAAACGACAGAGCTAAGACGATGAACAGAGAAACGAAGCGACGCGTGTTATAAATCGCACGTTAGATCTGTCCAAGAATGACATCTCCACCAGAAACCTCGAATTCAGAAGGTGCCTTTTCCACATTAAAAGCTTTAATCTTTCCATCGACCACGTAAGCCGACCACCTTTGCAAGAACAAATTAACAAGCATCAGTTTCGTGAAGAGGAATTGAAAGATACGGACCATTGAGAGAAGTACCTGTGGGATCGATGTCCAAGTAAAGCAACTGACAAATCTACCATCAAGTCTAGTTTCTTGTGGAAGCTACCGTCAAAATCTCCATAAAATTCAATCTGCAACAATGTCGTTGTTACAAGAAGTATTTATACGCGATAATTCATTTTCCCTTTTCCAAATATAGCACACTGCAAAACTTAATTCAGTCTCTCCTGCCAAATATAAGTTGATTTTGATTTTCTTCTTGTTTCTGAATAGCATAACGCATTTAAAAGAAGAAATGAGTAAACAATAGCAAGGAAAGAGGAAACATGTAGATAGACTACGAAGTTCAAAAAGTTAAAATAGATTATGAAGTCGGTTATAAAAGATCAAGTATGTATATTATATATTTGAAATGAGAAAATCATTAAGAAATAAATTCATGCAAAAATCAACCAAAAATCCGCAGGAAAAGAGACAAAATTATCAACTTTTGGCCAGGGTACATCTCCAGAACAAAGCTGCCGGAGAAAAACAAGTAGTTTCACGAGTTACCAAGGTTCCATTACCGTTACATGCATAATATCAAAACATCGATGATATTTAATTTGGATTTTAAAACCATTTTGGAATTTGAAAATCCAAACACAGTTCTACTTTAGGATTTTGAAATTCTGTTTCAAAAAACCACCACGACAACACCTATAAAAATACTCACACTTTCCATTATAATATTACAACACACTCTTACACATTGGTTTGACATAGAGTTAAATCTCACTCTACTTAAATCATACTATTTATCTGGAATTCACAATCCACTATATTTCAGAAACCGATTTTCGAAATCCACTATAAAACCAAATCAAACATCAAGAAAAAGCTCATCTTACTCAAGTCAATATGAGAAACTTACATCTTCCTTAGCTTGTATTTTCTCAGCCCAACCATTGATGACGTAGGGATCATTGACAGATACACATATCACTGAATCGACGCCCTTTGCCTTCAACTTGTCAATATTGTTTTTGTAGCTAGGGACGTGCTGTGCTGAACAAACTCCAGTGTATGCCCCCTATACGTAAGCATGAATAACAACAGAAACAAGACTTAGTATGGAAACACACCACTAATGCTATGCTCTATTTGCAAAGAAAACAAACAATTCAATGTTTTGTAATTGGCAATTCTAATCCTTCAACTAACTGAATATTGCCAAGCTATCACCAAGATCGCCGAAAATGCATCATACACTATTTAAATTTGCCAAAGGTTCTAATAGTACACTTTGCTAAACACTTGGGCAAAAGAAAATAAATTTAGTTATATAATCTAGCTACAAAACCTAAATTTTTTAGATAGATTTTGAGTCCTTAAAACTTTCACCAGAGCTATTCTTTTAATTGATATTTAGAGGGATTAAAATGCATCCACTCATCCCAATGCATCCAAAGGAAAAAATCAGCAGAAACATAACATAAGGCTTCATTCCAACAAACTTAAAATTCATTTAATCTTCAATTTTTTTTAAAAGAAAGTCTAAATCCACAATTCACATTTTCAATAGGGTAACATCACACATCATGACAACTACATGAACAATAATAAAGGAGAAACAAAACAATTCAATAAACTTACCGGAAGGCCAAAGATGACAACTTTTTTCTCCTGAGAAATCAGAACCCACAAAATAACAAAATCAATATCCCAAAAACCAACCACATAATAGAAAAACCCTAAATCAAGAACATCCCCCAAAAGAAATATTAAAAAATTGTGACCTTGAAAATGTCTTTTAGAGAAGTAGTGGCGAACTTGGAGGAAACTCCCTCATCCCAAGAGCGGGCTTTCTGGAGGGAAACATCCGGTGCGGCCGATATCAAGTCCGACCCAACTGCAACCGACGCGTAAGCCCTTGATGCTTCGAATGCGTTGACCGTTGATCTCAACAGCGACGCTCGCTTCAGCAATACAGAGGAAGCCATAGCTTTTGTGCAGTTTGAAGCTCGTTGCTTTAGTGTGAGATTTGTATGCGAAAATAGAAAGAAGAGGATGACATTTGTGCTTTACGCTTTTTAGTTGTGCAGAGAGCGATTTTGATGATTCCGTTTTCTAAAATGCACTTTGTCATTCAAACTTCAATATGTTTCTCATAAAAATTTGTGAAATTAGAGATATCATTTATATTATTAAAAAATAAATAAAATATAATTTATATTATTAAAAGGTAAATAATTTTTTTGTGAAACCTATTTATAGTATAAAATTGATATTATTACACTTATAAACAGATATCACTACTCTTATAAACTAACATCATTAACATTTAATACTATGATCTTATTTTATAAATATAATGCTATCAATTGATATGTGTAGTGATATTAATTTGTAAATATAATAATATAAATTTCATAGTATAAATAAGGTTTACCAAATACTTACTCTAAAGGTTATTAGTTGTTATAATTGAAGGGTATGAAATTACTTATAATACTGAAATATATAATTTATATAATAGTAAAAGTATTATTAATTATAATTGAAAGGGATAATTTACATTATAAAAAAATATTAATTGTGATAACGGAAAGTCATGCTTATAAATATATAATTAATTTCACCATGAATAAATTTTAAAGGAGACCTATCCTGAGCATTTTTTATTGGTTCTATAGCAAAATTACCCTCCAACCCGACCTAAATTATTAGTGGAATTTCTTTTGATGATCTTTTTATGAGAATTTGTAGGGGTAGTTTTAATTGGTTTAAACTTGCATTTGATTATTGTTTTTCTTTTACGATAAATTTTTTTATAGACTTGGTTCATATTATATATATATATTTTAATTTATAGCATTTGATTCTATCCCAAAGTATAATACGTGTCAAGTTATTAGACTTAAAAAAAAAGTATTGAAAATGAATGAAATAAGTTAAATAATCAAAATTTATAGTATAGATCTGATTCATGGGAGACCTGTTGTGTAACAAAATATCGAGATTAGAGTATTGGATTGTGGCTTGTGATTTTGTTAACACAAACAAGTAAATGATCGAACAAGAACACCGCAGGAAGAACTCTTGAGTTCTTTCCTTAAATTTGATTTTGTATATATATGATGAAATGAGAGCAAATTGGGAGCCCTAACAATGAGGGGTGTGGTCCCTCTATTTATAGAGGACCACCCTTAAAATGCCTAAAGCATGATAAATACATCTCAACCCTTTATTTTAGGATTTTATACTGTTGATCTAAACAATAAACTATATCTATTTTACATTTATTTTACATTAAATGTTCTTGTCTGTCTCATAAAAATGATGATACTATGATGTTGACTCTTGCTCTTGTCGGATCTGTGTATTTTTTGGTACCTGGTCTCCTGTCGGGTCGGGTTGATTCGGGCCTAGGTGGGCCCTACTGACGTATCGAATACGGATAATTTATGCAACAACAAGACCAACTCTTCTTTTACTTTTTTGGGTTGGTTTAGTAAATTCATTGCTTGGATTTGCATTCAATTTAGTGTATGTTTCATCAGGCAAAGTCTCGTTTATTTTTAAATAATTCAGTATGCGACCTAAAAATTGAAAATTTTCGATTCATTTTCTTCTTGAAGATTAGTAAGACCCTTTGGGAAAAAATAAATCAAAGTGTTTAAAAACACCATTTTAAGAATTTGGGGAGTCTGATTCGAAGAATGAAAAAGAAAAAAATCTGATTGGATAGTAATTAAATATCAGGCCTAGTCTCAGGACCAGTTGAACAAATACACACTGAGGTTTACTCTTGGCCCATTACTTTTACCCATCATGTTACCATGGGCCATGTGCAGGCCCAAATTAAGTTTCTAGATTTTTTTAGACCGGAAAAATACAAAAATAAACCCTTTTTTATTATTTAATAAATTTGAGTTAATATGTCGTGAAACTTGTTCATCTTCAAACTGATTTTTTTTTACAGACATACTCTTTAATAATATAAGTCACATCCTTCTGTTATCACTACGACACTCTTTGCTATAATATAAGTCATACCCTTCACTTTTATAAGTAATATTTTTATAGAAAAAAATCATACACTTTACAAAGAAAAAGTTATACTTTTTTTAAGAATATGTTTCACAATTTTTAACCAATTTCACCGTAAAACTTATTTACACTATACAACATTTGCAAATAAATTTTGGTGTGACAAGTGGCGGAATAACCAATGGACAATCATGGCCGTTAAACGACGTTAAACAACGTTTCATCGCGCCCTCGCTTTTACTATATTACCCCTGGCTATGTAGTTTGTTATACAAAATGTTGGCGGCTAATCGGCTCGGCTCAGCTCTCGGCTAATTATTTTTCTTTTTGTGTTTTTTAATTACAAAAATAAAAATATATATATAGCAAACAAAGAGAGGAAAAGAAGAAATCAAGAGAAAAAGATAAATGACAAGATGTTGATTTTCGCGTTGAAGATGGAGTAATAGCTAATCTTAGAATCCCTTTTCATTTTTTCCTTTTAATTATGAATATCAAATAATATATACTATACTTGCTTTTCTGAATATGCATGCATTAAAAGTCTTTGAATTTCACCTTTTATTTCCAATTCGTCACTAACCTAAATTTCATTCTTGATCCTAAAAACATATTAAGAGTTTCGACCCTCAAGTTTTATTTGGAGATTAACTTATTATTTTACGTACCCACACAATAGTTTAATTTGGAGAATAACATATGTCATCCTTATTTGGATTTTTAAAAACCATATTGAATGAAATTATACACACACATATTACATATAGTGCATTCATCTTATAATATGCATATGTGTGTAATTGGCTAATTGCACAACATCATTGTTTTAAGTAACATGCTCTTTAATTGAGAAAATATAACAAATGATCCTGTAATTTTGTTCGATTTCATAAATAGTCCTATAAGCTTTTATTTTATCAATTGTGGTAATTTTGGTTTCAATTGTAGTCCTTTTAGCCGGATAATTTAAAATTTTATCAAAAAATTGACCTAACTTTTTATTCTGATCACATTGACGATCGCCACCACTCTCATTTGAACTACATTTCATCAAGGAAGAAAAATCATCAATCAATTTCATGTTTTGATTACACCTCTCATGTGAATCGCAACTTCAAAATCACGAATTGCATTCATTATCGTGGCTAATTTCAAGTGATTTATGTTGAGGCGAGGGTCGAAACTTATATTATTCTCTTCCTTTTATTGAAACCGTCATTTTAATATATTTTTTCGCATTATTTTGTGTGGTACATCATATTTTCAGCTATTTTTCGGCTAAAATTTTTAATTTTTCCGGCGAAAATGACTACAATTAAAATTAAAAGGACCACAATTGATAAAATAAAAACTTACAAGACTATTTCTGGAATCGGACAAAGTTACAAGACTATTTGTGATTTTTTTCTCCAATTTAATTTAACTCATCAAAATCATCAAAACAAGATTTTAATACTTCTTTAATTTTCCAATACTAGCAAAGTTCATATAGAACCTAGAAAGAAAATAGGGACAGTTTGGGAATAATATTAACTTTCCGTCGAAGCTATAGTTTAAAATTGTTGCATAAGCCACTTCTTCTTTTTTTTTGACGGAGCATAAGCCACTTCTTCAATTGCATGGGAAAATGTCTCCTTTTGTACCTTTTGCCCAAGTTTTGAGGTCTTAAAAAGTCAAATTCACTAAACAAATATAGATATAAATATTAAAAGAAAATTAGTACTAGGACTTGAATTTGGACGTTGATAGTTGTGAAAATTATAATTGGTGAAATGGCTACTTATATATATACACACACAATTATATATACAGATTAATTACTATTGAACTGCAATAGAAGATAGTTTTAGTGACCTTTGAATTATACGATAACTATATCAAATTATGTAGATAAACGTTATTTTTATTAGTATTGGAAGAATATTTATATTAATTTTTTAAAAGTCCGATATATAGCTCCATGAATTAATTATACACATGATGATACCTAACGTTGCATTGATTTGATTGATAACTGATGATGGTTGTGCACAGGGTATGGCTAGGGATGGCAACGGGGCGGGTTTTAACCTGAACCCAGCACGAATTCGCCCCGGATGGGGCAGGTTAAACCCGGTCAAATGGAAATCCACCGGATGCGGGGCGGGTCATGGTATTAGGCAAACCCGGCCCGTTTAAAACCCGCCCCGAGTCATGATATATATAGTATATATTAAATGTATTAAGTAATCTATTCTAGGGTTTGTTACTTAATTCAATTGTTTCCAATTTCATTTAATTTCACATCATCATCTTTAATGTGTGATTGATTATGATATTATGTATTTTTTATTTATTTGAATTTGAATGATTCTAGTTTATATTTTATTTTTAGGAACTATATGTATTTAAAAATGATACTCCCTCCGTCCCAAAGAAACGTGCACGTTTACTGTTTTCACGTGTTTTTGCGAACGAGTTTTTATTAGTGTTTGAAATGATAAAATAATTTTTAAAGATGCATACAATAAATGAGAGGTAGATCTATAATACCCCTCTTTAAAAATTATTTTATCATTTGAAATACTAATAAACAACTCGCTCACAAAAAAATGATAATAAAGTAGGTCTGCACGCTTTTATGTGACATATGTAGTATGTATGAAATTAAGAGTACGAATTAAAAAATAAAAAATAAAGGGAAAACAAAATTAAATATGCGGGGCGGGTTAAACCCGTCAGGTTCATGGGGCGGGGCGGACGGGTTTCAGGTTTAGGAAAAAAATTGCGGGACAAGTTACGGGTTTGACCAAACCCGGCCCGTTGACATCCCTTATGGCATTAGATCATAAATTTCATGTAACGCATAAATGTGCATACTATTAAATTTAGGAGTTTTATGAATTTAATGTCCATAAAATTTCCAATTAAATAATCAACTTTAAAAAAAATAAAAAAAATAAAGTAGAATGTCAAAGAACTGAAATTAAGGGCAGTGCGGAAGATAAAACACTTAAATACTATTTTTCACATTGAAAATATTAAATGTTTCAGTTTAAATTGGTTGAACGTCTCAATAAAATAAATTGTATATTTTAAAAATACACTCGAATTTCACCGTACATTCGGTGTATCCAGAATTTTATCAATATTGATTGAGTGACCAAACACTACTCCTACTCCTATATATAAAATAAAATAAACATATAGAATTGAATCTTAAAATTAACCAATCCACCCACCCACCCACCCACTCCTCTCATGTGATATTCTGCTAAATAATACCTTGAAATCTGAGCTTTGAATGGCCCCCTCGAAATTATCATCCCCTAACCCCACTTCTTTTGACTTCTATCATTCAACAATATTAATTAATTAATTATACCTAAACTAATAAACTCACAAGACTTCATCTGTACATGTCATTTTATAATATGTCATTTTATAATGGAGTTTATGATCGACACTCCAAGATAAATTATGTAAAATTTTAAATTAATACTTGGAGTTGTATAATAATAACATCTAATCCCACGTTAGACCTAAATTACATCATGCACAGTCAGTTCAAACGGAAGAAATGGTCACGATACTCATATATTCTACTAAATCGATTATTCTTTTTAAGTGGTAGTAATATGTTAAGGTTTTAACCGTAATTATAGAAAAATTGATAAGGAACAAAATTATAAATTTATTAATCCACTGCGTTATGAATGAATAGTTTGAGTCACTACCAAATCATAAGAAAAAATGGTCACAGATACTCATATATTCTACTAAATTGATTATTCTTTAAGTGTTAATATGTTAAGATTTTAACCACAATTATAGAGAAATTGATAGGAACAAAATTAAAAAATATAATTTTATTAATCATCTTCGTTATGAATAACTACGTCTGAAACACTACTAAATTAAAAAATTTACAAATATTTTTTATGATAATAAATACAATGAATTAGATGAGTATTTATACTCGAAATTGGGTCAAAGCTCTAAATGTTCATTCAACTGCTCAAAAATTCAAAAATTGCTTTAAAATTCTAAAATTGAATCACCATATAATTGAGACGTGAAACATTCGATTAGGCTCCAGAACCTAAAGGTGCGCATTAAGTTGTTGAGTTTATTATTTAAAAAAAAAAAAAACTAGCTCATATATATGTTTAAAATTCGTAATTGGTTAGTCATAACCCATCAAATGATTTTGTAGAATATTTCACGTCAAATGAAATAGTAAATATCCAACCCTAAATAATTGTTGTTTTAGAATAATAAATTTGTTCTTAATTATTGCAGTTTTCGACATTTTTTTCTCCAATTTTTTTTTTCCCTTACCCATATCCCATTAATCTTTCCCATAGCTAAAATAAAATGTACTTATGAATTTAGTAAATAATTATTACATCGAAGTTATACTTATCAATCTATAACTTTTTAAATTTTAGCCTCCAATCCTAAAACAATAATTATATATTTAGATCAGAGAGGGAGTATAATTGTTCTTGTTTTGAAAATAATTAATGTGGGAGTTATTGATGATAATTGATATTCATATATCTTCACTGCACCATGTTTCTAAATTTATAAGCAAGAAGTTATAATGGGAAATAATGAATTCAAGATCTAATGATTTCATTGCTTACCATGTAGGGATTGTTAATGCTTGGACGCAAAATATTTCATCATTAATTACGTTAAGAATATTGCAACGAAAATAGCAGTTAAGATTTTTTAATGTTTGTTACTTTATTTTGTAGTATTTTATTATCTTTACAATACATATATAGTAATTTTAATATCATTTTATGCACATGACACGTGATAATTATTTTTAATATAAAATAAAACCAAGAAATAAAAATTTTTATATCTTAAAAACTGAGTTGGAAAAATAAAATGTCAACAAATTCAATGATTCCTTGCTTATTAATTGTGAATTTGTCATTGGCAAGGAAAAGGAAGATTATGAGTATCGTGGCTAGAAAAGCAAATTGAGTCAAAGATCCAAATTTAGTACAATGATACTGTGCATTTTTCTGAATTAAAAATAAAATAAAATCATTTTTATATCATACATTAGTATTATTCTTCGTTTATTTTCTAATTCTCCATCTGATTTGATATTGGAATATTCCCTTAAATACTACGAACTATTAATGTTGCGTCAATATCCCCAACTAGAAGTAACAACATTAAAAACGTTATAAATTACTGCATTTACTTTGTATTTACTGTGTTTCTTCAATTTTATTTTAATAAATCAATTCTATAATATATTATTGGCAAAATACATACTTACTATTTTTTTTTTTTTGTTTTTTTTTTTTTTTCTATTCATCAAAATCAAGATTACAGACTCATATTTTATTTTAGAATCAAGAACTTTTTTTTAACCTAATCGTGTGACTATTTTTATGAAATAAGATACACGATTCTAAAATGCACTATGAGTGCACAGCACATCTACATGAGACACCATCTTTTTTTCTTTATATATTAACATTATATAAATTATTTTATCGTACAATTGATTCACAATTATCACTTTATTATATTATATTACTTATGAATAAAACCATTAATATCAGAAAAGTAATACATTTCACTTAAATAGTACTTAATTTTATTTTGACGGGGAAATTGATTTACATAACATTCTACTTTTTTTATTTAATAATAGACGAGTAGGGTAGGCTACAAAAATGTTAATTGTGTGTAATAATAAAGAGTCCCATGCCTATTCCAATAACCTCAATTAGGAATTTAGGGGACAGTGTCCAATTTGATGCTTTCACATGTGTGATTGTACGAATTGAAATTTATTTCAAACTATTATAATTATTTTAAAAGTGATAACGACAATCAATAACCCTAGAAAACTATATAATTCCAAAAAAAATTATTCGATAATGAAGTTTGTAGAAACCCTAGTGGACAAAAGTTAGTACTATATGTTTGGACTAATGTTACTATTTGTCGGAAGTCAATTTTCAAACCACAAGTCATAAGTTAGTGCTACTTATATTAATCTTTTCGATTTTTTAAATTATTACCTAAATTTTTATTTTGCTAGTGTGTCACTCGTGGAATGCACGAATTTAAGTTTTTTTGCATATTCAAATATGGTAAATTTTAAGTTTTATTTTTTCAGAATATTGAAATATGGATAAATTTTAGCGGGTTAGAAATAATTGGAATCGATTTAAATGGATCAAATAGTCCAATTTCATTTTGAAAATTATTCTTTACTTCGTTAAGACAAAAATGAAACTTATTTAAATTCATACCAAACATAAATGTGATCAATTAAATTTTAGATAATTTATAATTAAACGCACTTTTAAATTTTTATATATTTTAAAAATTATTTGGACTAAACATTTTTATATTAACAGAGTTTAATACATTTATGGATTGAAAATGAATTATACATATTTCATATTTTGTATCACCTAAAAAAAACATTTTATTTCATGTTGAGACCAACTCATGCTGACATTGAACAAATGCACATAATACTTTTTGTATAAACTTATTCATATGATTTTATACATGATAATGGTATAATCTATAACACAAATAATACTCATCCTTTCAAAATATTAAGCGTTAATTATATACAATTTATAAACTGATTATATCTAATTAATTATAAATGAATATATATAATATTTAATATCATGTAATTTTTTAATTTTTAAATGAAAATATAATATTTAATATCATGATTTTAATTTATAAATATAATAATATTAATTATTAAATACAATAGTATTAATTTATAAATATAATAGTGTAAATTTTATATTATAAACAAATTTTATCAAAGAACTACTCTTTGATCGGATAATGGATTGTAAACTACTTTATATACATCGTAGGAACCCCAGAAAGGGGGACTACCAATTCACATTGGAGAAGAAAAATAGACATTAAAAGGAGAAAAATAAAAAGAAGTAGACATGCAATCATCAAATTCTTGTACAATATTGCAAGATAGAAGTAACTTTAATAAAAGATGCATAATGATTGTAATAAGCGTGATTGATGTCTCTCATGTAGTTCTAAAAGCACATGAAAAAATATATACACAAATAATAGTGAATCAATGAATGTTACGATGATATTTTTTATACTAAATTATTTTGTTTCGTACGTCCTGCATATTTTATAAGTTTTTACTTTATAATTCCAATTAAACTAAAAAAACAAATATATTTGAGATCACAACTCAATGAAATCATCATTAGCAGCGAAGGATACTTCATTTTTTGAATTTTTTTTCGAAAACTGTTTTTTTTTTTGAATAATAGCACAAATTTGTGAGAAAATGTCACACTTTGCATGCTATCCAATAGTAATTTGAAGGTAAATATTTGATTTTTTAACTTTTAAATCGAATTATTTTATAAATAGAGCAATTAAAATATTTTTAGATTGGTTTCTTAGTTAATGACCATTTGGATTTGAGGGTATTTTGGGAACCCAAAATTATCTTATTAGAAACAAAAGAGAAACAATAGGAATCGTATGCTTCACCATGCTTCATAAGCATGAATAAAGGTACAAGTCATTTACAGCCAAGCAGAAAGATGGTAGTACATTATGTACAATGAATTTTTTTTACTCATTGCTATAAATTGTTACTAGTATCTTCTTAGTTCTTACACATTCATTTCAAGCTGAAAAATATTTTCAACAGATTTTGCACGCACTTTCATCCTATTAAAAATCTTGGAGGGTTTAATTTTTTTTAGTTCACTAATTTTATAATCATTTTGAAGTTGATACTGATTATTAGTTCAGACAATTACTACATGTATAATAATTATTATTTTTTTTAATATTAAAACGTCACTTGAACTTTTTTAATCTTAATAATTTTGGATCGATTTATTGACCACTTTTATATTAAAGAACAATGAATCATTTCGATTACCGAGCCGAAACTGATGCGAAAATTAAAAAATAAATCAAAATACGCAGAAATCAATATTTCTCAAAAAAAAAAGGCACAAAATTCTGAACCAAATTTAATATGATTAAAAATGTCAAGGTGATATTTCAAAATTAAATAAAAATAATAATAATTACACATGTGACAGTTACATATTTGGCGATCTCCTGTCGCAGGGTAAATGATCAATTTCAAAATTTTTAAAAAATTATAGAACCAAAATAAAAAAACCAAAACAAATGAGATCAATTTCAAAACGGTATAAAATTATTGCGAGTGAGTCTCTCGTATACCCAAGTGCACCGTACACTCATTCAATATACTTGACCCATTAAAAAAATATTTAACCCATTGAATATATTAGACATGTTTTATGAATACGTGTAGAGGCTGGGTTTGAAACAAGATGATCTTAAATTCGCAGATCAACAGATATTAAACTTTGTCAATTATTGCACTCCAAAAAAATTAATCTCAATTTTGAATTATGATTGATAATTTCTCAAAAATATTTTGTTCAAGTGAAGGTGAGTAAAAAAAAAAATTATCTTTTACAATTTGATGTGGGTAAAAATGAAAATTTGAAGAATGAACATAATTTTGACTATTTTGTGTTAGGTACAAAGTACAAGTGGGAGGAGGGGCCCATAAGCGACTGTCCGATTAGACATGTAAATTGGGGTCCACAAAGTATGTTTGCAAAACTTGAAACATTGATATATCGGAGCAATCAGAACGGGGCAGTGTAAGATAAAATGGTAGGGTCTCCCACACCCGATCAGACTCTACTTTTTCATTTTATTTTATTTTAGTATTATTATTTTCTGGTGATAAGACTAAACAAATATACCTGCAACTCGTGTCATCTTCCGCGCCGTTGGATTTGATATTTGATATACCTGTCGCATTTTCTTACACAAATAATTTTAATATTATTATTACAACACAAGATTTCTCGAAATAACTGAAATAGTAAGTAAATTTAACATTTTTTCAGACACAAACTTATTTTGTGAATTGAATACTTATTTTCTGCGAAATACGATAAATCTTGATATATTTTATTTTTAGAGCCCAAGTTATTTAATTTAATTTTTAAATAGTGGTATATTGAACTTATGATTTTGACTATGAATTATATATATACACATTATTTATTTAGAACAAATTAGAATAATTATTATGAGCACAACTCCTGATAAAAAATAAAAAAATTAACAAAATTTTATATAAGACGGTCTCATGCATAAAAAGGAGTACAATCAAACATAAATTACACTCATCATTTTCTGAATATTAAAGCGTCAATATTTAACTTATAATCTCATGCCGGTATACCTAAAAAATATGTCATTATGATATTTTATGATAAACTGTTTGACTATTAAAAAATCTTATAAATACACATGCGCTACAGTAAATAATACTCACTCCATCCCAAACTTAATAATAAAATACCTATTATTTTTGTTCCAAACTTAATGGTAAAGTTGCTTACACACTTTATCACTTTATCACATAAAATATTACTCTATCTGTCCTAATTTTGATTGTCCACTTTCTATAAATAGTCGTCCTAATTTTGTTTCGTCATTTATTAAAAAGAAATAAAACAACTTTCAATACTATTTAATACTATTATTTTTCTCCACCAAACCCACTTTACCCACTTTACACCATTTAATATTATTATCTCATACTGGCCACTGGGCACCTAGCCACTGGGCTCCTCAATTGAGTGAGAGACTCAGGTTCGATTCCCTTTGGGAACGAATTGGAATATGAGAGTTATAAGGTGGCTTGGTGAATTTGTGGAGTGTTTTGGTGCTTGGTGTACTAACTATTAACATCTAACAACTAACTTTGTCCGATAAAAAAAAATATTATTATCTCATACTTTTTCTTAATCTCCGTGTCTACAGTAACCGGATAATCAAAAATAGGACAGAGGGAGTAATAAACAGCTCTTTCTACCCCTAATTACCCATCACTTTATCATATAAAATAATAATAAATAACTCTTTATATCCCACCACTTTATTAATATTCCACTAAATACTTATGAACAATCAAAATATCATAGAGTTTGAGATGGATGGAGTATAATAAAATACTACCTCCGTCCCGTTTTTTAGGGTTTTTTTACTGTTCATAAGGATTTATGAGAATAGTGATTAGAAAGAGTTGTTTATTAGTATTTTATATGATAAAGTGATAAAGTGATGGGTAGTTGGGGGTAGAAAGAGTTGTTTATTAAAGTGATAAAGTGATGTGATAAAGTGATAAAGTGTATTTCCATTTTAGGAAAAAAAACCTTAAAGATTGGGATAAAAAAAATGGATAGAAAACCTTAAAGATTGGGATGGATGGAGTAGAATACATTACTATAAAAATCGAATTAAATCAACTAATCCAAATTGAGTTGGTCCCTTGAAATGAGCTATAAATTGTTGACAGTTGAAGTGACCGCTATTGAATTCTTGATAACGAAATTATACTAAAAAGCATAAAAAGCAGGTAGTATAATTTTTGATAACTAATTGAGAGATATAAATAATAATTCACGTTGTTATTGCCAAAATATATATCTTTTTTTTTAAGGGAGATATATATCTCATGTAATATTTCATGTCTGGTTTTTGTTGTTTCCCTCAATTGTCAGATAATATTCGCAAATATTAAATTAGAAAATTCCAAATTTGTCGTGAATGATAAATGATAGTATTGTACATGGTCCGAAAGTGATTTAACAATCAACCCTTCATCCACTTATTGATGTATAAATCAATATCACGAGCTCGTGATTTATTCGTTGTACAATTTTCAATGGCAGTTATAATACTTTTAAGTGTTGGTATGCTATTAAATTTATTTATCGTGAATTTTTTTTTTTTTTATAAACATGATCTTTTTTTTATCACGATTAATATTTTTTTGTAATATAAATCAATTGTTAATATTAATATTCATATTAATTGTAATATAAATTACACCTTTCAATGTTATGAATAATATTTTTTTCTAGTAAAAATCACACCCTTCAGTTAGCACAACTAATACTCTTTAATAATATAAGTCACACTTCTTATCTAATTTTATAATTTTTGTGTGAAACTTGTTCACAGTAAACTGTCTTTTTTTAATAGCAAATTTATATAATTTTAATTTTCATGAAATTATTAACGATAAGAAGAATTTTCAAGATTGGATATTTAATTACAGAACACTTCATTTCAAAATTATTGTGCGTGTGAGACAATTTTGTGATTCAGGTTGTCAAAAGGTTATTAAAAAATAGACATTTTACATGAGAGATAATTTATTTATTATTTTTGTAAATAGGGAATTAATTAGTTTGATTTTATTGAAAATAGGTAATACTCAAAAATACCAATTGGTCTTATTGATTGCACAAATTTGAGTGTGAAGACACTGTATATTATCAGTGAAAAGGACAGGATGTTTTTCATGAAATTTAGTACCCCCCACCATACCCCACATTTTCTCCAAAAAATTCAATCATACCATAGGCCACCACTATAGTTATAGATAAATTTAGTGGAATTACATACAATTATTATTCATTTTGTTTGGACTTTTATAGAACCTTTAACTTTATAATTGTATCTATTTAATAATCAAGTAAATGGAATTTTGACTCATTTTACTTGTTACTATAAAAAAAGGAAAACTTATCAAAACTACATTAAGAACAAGTTAAGATATAAATAAATGTGAAATTGGGAGAGAAATATGAGAGAGATGGGGTTTGTTTTTCCATTCTCAATTCCAAATTTATTCCTGTTTTTCAACATATAAACATTATATAAACATTATCATCAACAAAATCACCACAAATCACCCATTTACATATCTCTCATCATCTAAAGGGTTCTTCTCCATATATAATCTATCAAATACTCTCCCTATTCTAAAACTTAATTAGGGTTTTAAAATGGGGGAATTAAGACAATAACCAAAAGCAAATCCAAGCATAGCATCAAGACTAAAAAAAGCCATGAAACCATGAACAACCCACCCTACCACCACTGAAAGAATCAGCAACTTTAGCTTCAGCCGGATCGGGACGGGTCGGGCCGGAGCATCCGTAACGGTCGATCGGGCCGTCTCTCTCACATCACATTACAACTAGAGGTGTTTTCATCACTAAACATTGCATACTGGTCGGCCCGGTCGCCCGGTGGGGCAGGGTATGGGTAGGGCGGGTATGGTGGCGGCATGTAGTTGACGGCCGGTGGTGGCCGGGCGTACATCATCGGCTGAAACCGCTCGTTCCCTTGAGCTCGTTGCTGATTCATCATCATCGCCGCAAGTTGTTGCTGATAGTAGGGGTTCCCGGCCATTTGGTCGGGTCCACCACCACCGCCAGGAAAGTACCCTGCACCACCACCGGCACCACCGCCCATGGCTGAAGCCGGCAGCCCTTGTACGGCGGCAAGATTACCCATTTGCCCCCCCATTGGGAGATTACCCATTTGCCCTCCCATTGGCATTTTCCCCATATGGCCCACACCACCACCGTTACCATTCATAGCCATCATGTTAGGCATGCCATGACCCCCATCATTCATTCCACTCACTTTCTTGGCCCCATTAGCCATAAAATTGTTGCCGTTGCCGCCACCGCCGCCGCCGCCACCACCACCATTCTTGTTTTGACCGCCACCGCCACCGCCGCCGCCACCCCCCTTTCCACCCTTTGCACCACCTTGATTTTGGTTTCCACCATTATTATTCCCATTTCCACCTTTCTTTCCACCACCACCACCACCACCATGATTCATCTGAGCCGGCATGCTCGGCCCACCACCTCCTCCACCACCACCACCGCCGCCGCCACCCTTCTTCCCATTCCCACCACCACCCCCTCCATTCCCACCCGGCTTCATACCACCCATCGGATGCCCACCCATCGGATGACCACCACCACCATTCATCATATTCGGCATCAACATCTTCGGAGGCATCATCCCGGGCCCACCATGCCCCATCATCGGCTTCATCTTATTCACCGGACCATCATCCATATCATCATCATCAAGCTCATCACTATCATAATCATCATCATCATCATAGTCATCATCAAACTCATCATCACTCAAATCCTCATCCTCCGGCAACTTAAACTTCACCGCCTTCGCATTCCCATTCCCATTCCCATTGTTGTTATTCCCCCCCATTTTCATATCCTTCATAAACTGTGGAGGCATTTTCAGATCTTGAAACCCCTTCATCTCTTGAAGCTGCTGCAGCTGCTGCTGAATCTGCTGATTCTGACCCGGACCCGGCCCATGACCCTGCCCACCCCCTTTTTGACTATTACCACCCCCACCACCACCTTTCTGGTTTTGCCCCTTGTTATTACCACCACCTTTACCATTATCAATCTGCAGATTCTTAAACTGATTGTTGACCTGATTTTGATTACCCTTATTACTAGGGGCACCCCATACTTCAGCATGTTTCCCATTCTTGATAAGCTTCTTAATCAGAGTGGCAGAGTCAACATTCCCAGAAACTGTGACCTTGCCTTGCTCTGAATCTATTTTTGTAGTGTACACACCTACCACAATTACATACAAATTAGGGCAATTGACCTAAAATCAAGAACAATTAACAAATTTGAGTCAAGGAAATAAGACAGTACCCTCAATCTTCTGCAAGATTTTCTTCACTTTATGCTTACAACCATCACAGTGAATATTGACTTTAAGAACACAAGTCTGCAAATACAAGCAAAGACAGAAAAGACAGAGAGAGTGAGTAAAGTTCACAACTTTTTTCAATTAGAGCCAACAATCAGAACCAGAAACATGAAATTAACGTTCGGAAAACAGGGGAAATGTTAAAAGAACAATCTTTATCAGAATGTAAACTTCAATTTAAGTTAATTAACAGAAGTAATACAATTGCATCTACAGAGAAACAAGAAAAGACCCATTAAGCCAAAATGCACAAGCAACACAATCTCAGTATCTCTCTCTTTCTCTCATTATTTATCCAGAAATGAGGGAGAGAAGAAGTTACCTGGATCTTCAAGAACTCGTCTTTACTCATGTTTGCAGCCCCTCAAATCAAGAACTAGAAACAGTGTAATGAAGTGAAACAAAAAGGGGAAAATGGAATAGATCTGAGGCAAGAAAGTTGTCTTGAAAACAATGAATAGTCCCTTCAGAGAGAGAAACTAGAGAGAGAGAGAGTTTCAGGGTCTGTGAGCAAACCACATTAACTCCTCCATGCTCACTTCTTGTTACCTCTATTTCAGAGTATGAGAGAGAGAGAAACACAACGCAAGAGAGAAACACCAAAACAGCCTCTCACACTTCTTGCTTTTGGCCCTTTATTTATGGTTTAAATCCCTTTTTTCCATCAACATTTTGGCCAATTACATTAAATTCTTAATTTTTGAATTAATTAAAGGCAAGATCTCGTGTACTCCAAATGTATAATACAACTCAACTGCATTCGCGAATATACAATTCATTTTACTAAAATATATTCCTTCCGTTCCAATTTTTTTGTGCAACTATTGTGCAAGCAATTAATATATAAATATATAATTTGTATTTAAGATGATAAAGTTATAAAATATTGAGGATATAATAGACAATTCTACTTAATAATAAGTAGAATAATATTTATTAGAGATGATAAATTGATAAAGTATTGAGGATAAAAATGAGTGACATATGGTAAATAAATTGTGTTTGAAGAGTTTGAATTAAAATGAATTTTGTTATTTCAGAAAATGTACAAAAGAGTTTGAGACGGATCAAAACAAAAATTATACAAATAAATTTGGAACAAAAGGAGTATAATTTATTCAATACTATAAATTACATATTTTAATTTAATAAATTGCATATTTAAAAAATATATTTTCTTCATCAAATACAACACAAGATACCTATATTTAATTAAACTTTATATAATAATGAGGTGGTGGGAGTGATAATTAACACCATGTTTTAAAAATCAATTCTTTTTGCCACTTTCATAGAAAATGGCACAATTTAGGGCTTTTAGCCTTATGGGTTGTGGCCGGATTGGCTTCATATAAAGCCGTGAGCGTTGTCGGCTCGGCTCGGCTTAACTCAGTTGGTGAATCGATCTAACCATGGTTATATGAGAACAAAATCTGCTGAAACATCTGTGTATTTATTGCAATCTGATGCGAAGGAGTTGGTGTCAGATTTTACCCATCCATGAGTTGGTTGACGCAATTAATTATTTTTGTTTCTTTTTCTTTCTTACTATTATTGAAAAATAAATAGAAAATGATAGTACATTCTGGACTGTACACATTGCTGCAGTTGGGCATTCATTCATCATATCAGATTACAATTCTGCCCTTTTATCCGTTATATATGGGGGAGAAATTATCTGTTTTTTTTTAATTTTTTTGGTCACTCAAGATAAATGATTTTGACCATAATATAATTCCGTATATTGCATTTAATAGATGTGTAAAATATACTACAGAAAATGAAATACACGTTGTTGAAAGTTCGAAAGTGGAGCATGTATTTCGTTTTGTATAATCAGTCTCCAAATGGATTTTGTGATGGGACATTTTCAGTCAATGTGTTATTTCGTAGATATAATTGTTGTAATTATAGTGTCTTAAAATTAAATTTACTTTTGAGATATTAAGAAACATCTGTCTCAAGACTCATTTCATACAAAACCATTTTATTATGTCATTTAATTTACTTCACTTTTTTAATTATATTCTAAAAAAGTTATGTCTCACCTAAAGCTCCGAATTTATAAAGAGGTGTAGAATTAATTCGTTTATTTAATTTTAAAAACATTTTTTTGTGGACTAAATTCTTTTACTCTATCATTGGTTGGAGGCTCGTCAAGTGCAAAATTTAATATGAGTGAAGTTGCTTTCAGTGGGAATCGAACTCAGGACGTGGGCGTGCGCCTGAAGGCTCTAATACCATGAAAAAATTCCGTCTTATTTAAAAGTTTGAATATATAAAGGTGTAGAATTAATTCGTTTATTTAATTTATCTAACATATTCAATGATAATATTCAATGATAAAATTAAGATTCCTAATTAATTCTTATCATATTTTAATCTCATATATTATTTTATTAATTGTCTTGTGTCATATAATAGAGTAGGAGGCAGAGAAACTATATAGTAGGTGATGTCATATTTTATAAATATCAAATCCAGAACTCAATTCCTCAGTGGATGCTGCATTTTTTCTTTAAACAGAAAAAAGAAATAGAAAGATCCTATTATTCTACTCAATAAATTTTTCATTTCCATAAATGCAAAAGAAGGAGTGTGGATTTTTCAAACTCATAAGTCATAAAGGTTAGTTAATAATAGTAATTAATGCCACCTCTTTCGTTTAGTCAAATGTTATTGGTCCTTTATTTCAATAAATTGACAACATAGGTGTAGCCAAACAATGCTGTAAAAACTAGGTAAAACTTTAATTTTATTACTCCTCTGGTCCAATTATATTTTTTTTTAAAACGTCTCAATATATATAAACTTACTTCAATTAAAGTAATTTTTAAAATTAATTAATTAATATAATCAAAAAATTTACTGGCTTAATTTATCTTTTCATTTTTTTTAATTTATGTGCAAAATTAAATTAATCTATATAATTGGGATGGATGAAGTATATCTTTTGACAAAGTATACAATTAACAAGGTTCACACGAGGGGATCCGTGAAACTGAACAAGAGTATGACTTATAGTATTATTAGAGGTATTAATCGTGATGATCGAAGAAATATAACTTATTATTACATAAAATGTATTTATTTATTTATTTATTTAAATCAGTGTATTTATTTAAATAATTACTTTACTTATAAAAAATATCTAAGTAATAAGTAGTGTCCTTCTTAAAAGGCTAAACAATGATAATGCCTTGTGCCTTTGTCCTTGCTCTTTCTGTATCTTAGTTTGAATATTTTGTGCACTTGGTGGGCCAGGGGGACCCTCTTTTTCTCAAAAAAGGAATTTTGATTGGCTGTAAAACAAGTTTCCTTCCAACTATAATAATGCTTTGCTGCTTTTGAAATTATATTTACCAAATTCTTTGTTTGGGTTGTTTTTAATGGTTGTGATGCACACCAGATTTTTAGTTTGGTTGCTTTGAATAGTTTTTATGGGGTGATAACGATTGTGACACAATTAAAATTAAATTTTTTTTATAGGATGATATTTTTTAAGTGGTATGTTTTTTATAAGAACGTTTCCTGTAAAAAAAATTTAAAAAATAAATGATGAGTATATATATAATTTTGCTTACTTTTCACACAAGAAAAATGAAAAGAAAAAAAAAAATGATGATGCACTTGGTCTTTTGCATTTTTGTGTTCTTTTTTTCTTTTTGGGTGAAAAAAGAATGTGGATTGATAATTTATTTTGATTTCTGATATTTGATGTTAAAAGAACACACTAGAATGTGATTGAAAGTTAGATAGAGAAGTTACTATAATGTTGGATCATTTATATTTCAAATCGTGAATTTCAGAAAGATGCACAAAATAAAAGTTATGTAGGTTCTATTATTCTTTAATTCTTTATTTATTACGTACGTGTTCGTTTCTTTATGAAAATTCTCCAAAAAAAAAAAAAAAAAACCATCTGAAAATTTGCTTAATCAATCATAAATGTATAGATTTTATCATCCCATGAATTCTATGCTTGTCCATTTTTATGAGAGTACCCAACAAGTCAACACATTTTGAATGTTGAATTCACATTCTTTCATCAAATGTATTAAATTACGACTTTATCATGATATATTCAAAGTATGTGACATAAATTCTCATTGTTACAGGTCACAAGAGTATGATAAATAAATTACACACATATGAACTATTACATTTGTATTTTGACACACATATTTTGAACAAAAGGGTTCGATTTTGAACGATTACAACCATTTAAAAAAAAAAATTATACTTAAGATGCAAAGCAATATAAATTTAGACATTTAGTATCAGACACATATCATACACTGACGAACTCAAATGGTTACGATTGTACATTCGATCATACTTCAAATGCAGTGCAATACTAGTTCAGTATCACACACACGCTTACACATAAACACGTTCATATAAATGTGTGCAAAAATATGTGATGAATCATACATCGATTCACCTCAAAGGGTTCGATTAGAAGGTTTCTTTTTCATGTTGATCCAACAGTACATTAAGGTATTGTACCATCATCTGATAAGTCAAGATTCAGACTTATACAACACATTGAAAGATGCAGATAACATGTTAAGTTCTCTGTTGGACAATGCCCAACAATGTATCATAGAAAAAATCGATTGGAAGACCAATATGCATCAAGTTGGTCCATAATCTATAACTAGGGTTTGAGTAGATGGTCCCTTTTTGGATTGACATATTTCCCTTAACGTCTTATGCTACTCATAAGTCAAATTTTATTGGCATGACAACTTCTGAATTGAGCTCAGAACTGAATGTAGTTAAGAATTTCCATCTTCTTATACACACTTCTTCTGTATACATGAAATGTACTTGATTGGTAGGTGGGTGTCACAGGGGTATGTGTGGCTGAGAAATCAGATACAATAACTTTCAATAATAATGACTTAAAATAATTCTTGAATTTACTCTACCTTACCTATCTATAGTTGCACAAGTCTAATGGCTATACATTGATTATGGTCCACAGTCCCATGTTCAAGTTACCATCCAAGAATTTAAATATTATTTTTATACTATATATATATGTTAAGTGTGTAAAATATAAATTACTTTTTGTGACAAAACATTCTTATTGCATTTCATATCTGTGGGTCTGAACTATCTGGACAATGTTGCCATCTTAATTGTTTCTCATATTCAAATTGGCAAAGTAGGGAGTGAACAAGTTTCACACAAGAATTTGTAAAACTAATTAAGGGGTGTGACTTATATTATTAAAGGGTATGACTTTCTTAAGTGGTGATAACTGAAGTGTATGACTTTTTATTACATAAAGAGTATTACTCATAATATTGAAAGATGCGACTTATATTACAACGGGGGTATTAGTAGTGATAACTTAAGGGTATGACTTATATTACAAAAGAGTATTAGTCGTGATAACTAAATGGTCACATCTTATAAATATAAAACCAGTTTTACGGGAGACCTATTCATTCAAATTTTGATATTTAACTTTGTGTTTCATGAGTGAATTAGGTGCCAGGATGCATTTCACTGTGAAGATCCAAGTACACATCATTACACTAAATAATTTTGTAAAAGAAACAAAAAAAATCTAAGTCTACCACTGAGAAAAACTGCAGACTATACAGAAGAATATCATTCTATCAAGCATCTATTTAACGATGCTTATAAACGAGAAACGAAGCCCTAAATTTACAGAGATTGAAACGCAACTATTCTTGATTAACCTTAATTAGAAGCGGGTGATGGAGATCATCGGCCACAATGGACGGTTCTTGAGAGACGAAGTCGCTCTCCAAATCCTCGTTTTCAGCCAATGCTTTATCTAGAGCAGTCTTTGCAACTCGTGTGACGATGATCACTAATACGACTGGAAGCAAACGGAGTACACAAGATCAGGTACAAGTACTTAATGCATGAAATTGTGCATGAAAAAGAATGAAATGAAATTCGGAGTATATGTTTAGATTTTAGGTCGTGTATGTGAAATTGAAATGAGAATAGTTTCAAGAAACTTACCAGACACCGAAAGGCTCAACACAAGAAAAGCCTGCATAGAAGAAAAGGCTACGGGTCAAAAAACGAAACGTTCAGCTCAATTTTTGCACTTGAAGAGGAAACTAAAAAGGTCTTACCCAACGGGTTTTAGAAAATTCGCCCCATCCATGAGTTACATCCGAAAGATCCTTCAAGGTCGTTCCAGCATACACCAAGGCAAGAGTGATTGGCTGCATAAAGAAAATGGATCGTTAATTTACATCGTATGAGTTATTTTTCCTAAAAGAAAATCCAAACAAGGCGTAATAGTTTGATAAATAGAATTTGAGAGTTAAAAGGTTTGAGTTAGTCTTATGTAAAACAGTTCTATGGTATAACAAATACTTTTGAATGAAACAACTAATACGTTTTAATGAAACAACTAATACTATTTAAAAAATACACACAAAATATAAATCAGTTGCACGGTGAAACTGGTTCAAGCAACACTTTGCCAAAAGGGTTAACATATGATCAGACGAGAAGGGTTGATGAAGGTACGTACCATCATGCCCAACCATGAAGCCAGTATATACGGAAGTATTGGGATTGGAGTCACTCATAAGAGGTAGTTCAGCACGTTAAACGGCAGTAACGGAACAAGCCGCAACAACAAAACAATCTGTTCAGACATGAGAAATTGAGCATAAGATGGTCTGTCGACATATGTATGAATGTACGAGGATATTGAATAAAGCAGAAAATAATAATTTAGTATTTTAACTATATGCCTTATGAAAAGAACAGCGATTTAATATTGAAAGACATACAGACCTTAAATCCAGACCTCTGAGTTGCAATTGCAACTGCTCGAAATTGTGGGTAATCTTTTAGCTTGGACATGACAAATGACCGTCCTATCTGCCATAGTCCAAAAAGAAAATAAAAACTCCAGCAATGAATATCTAGAGAAAATGGTCTTTTTCTATAAAAAAATTAAAATTTTTACGGTTGCTACCGTCACCATCAACAACTTACAGTTCGGCCAAGAAGAAATGAAGCTCCAGCACCTAATGTAGCGCCAATTGAATCCGCAAGAAAACCTACAGGCAAGCCAACAGATAGCCACCTCCTAGCTGAAACAAGAAAGCAAAAGATGAAAAATCTACCATTTTTGCAGTTTGGATGAACTCCAAAACTAAGAAAATTACTTTAAATATGGATTGAGGGGGATCTTGACAAAAATAAATAATAATAATAATCTCCCAAAACACTATGTAACGCCAAGTAGACTAGTGGAAAGATACAAAGAAAACTACTTGGCAGTTGACATTAGACAATTACTAAGATAGGACATAGGAGGCTTGTTATTTCTATCTTTTCAATCAGATTCTGGTAAGAATTTATACTAAAACTTGCAACTGAAATTGAAGAAAAATTTTACAAATAAATGAGAGTTGATCCTTACCGTAAGTATTGAAGCTGGTACAGCCAGTATTGTTAAAGGGATGTATGCCACAGCTCTGTAAGGTTCATAAACCAGAGGTCACTCAGAAAATGAATGAAGTTTCCAGGCATTCTTTAAACAACTTAATTTGAGATATAATGGAAAAATTAAGAAAGTTTGACACTTTAAACACTAATATTTTCCTGATCAGATATTGGAGTCAACTGACAATGAAGAAGCAATGTTTTGGTCGAGATTAAGCCAGAACAACACATCTAATGAAGCAAATAAAAGGCCAAACAAACCATATGTTTTTTCACTGTCAAAGAAGCAAGATCTTTGGTAACTACGCAAGAGGGATATTCAAACTTGCATAATACCCACAAGTGGCCTTTAACAGCTGAAATTTCATTTCCCATCTTCTCCTTAAAAAGAAATGTTCTTGAACAAAATGATCCACTATCATTTCAAGCATATCAATTGTTACCACTCCCTGTCTAAGTCTATAAGAAAACCAAACATATCATATAAGAAAACCACTCAATTGTTGACACTGACATTAGGCAACTTCGGTTAATGTCTCATGAATGTTTTCTTGCATCTCAATCAAAACAAGCTAGCAATCCCTACACCTTTGAGCACATCATAATTCATAAAAAGTAAACGGGCACTTCGAAACAGTACTTACAGAACTAGAGGACCCCAAGGGCCAAGATCTTGATCTATCCACACTAAGAAATCCTTTAGCATCTGCAAATAAACAATGTATATCAAATGCATGACAACAAATTTTAAGTTCATATGAAACACATGGTTTAGCTAAAGCAACAGCTCCCGAGTTATTTAATATTCTTTGATAGTACACAAACGCAAACAAATTATTCACACAGCTGAAATAAGAGATGCTTCAAATTCCTCAATAACATGCAAGATGGTGACTATGTAAAGGTAAAAAAGGAATGGTACTTTTTCCATCAAATGATTTTAGCACTTATCAATCTTATGTTACCAATAATACAACACAATGTGTGCAATATAGGCATAGCCCCATATGAGAAGAAACAATGAAAATGGGAAGCTAAATATGAGACGCTAAACATTCTTTCAATTACAGAACCAAGCCTAAATTTGAAACCATCTTTACAAATCAAAAGTACGTACGAAGTGTCAAAATCAATTCAAGCAAACACCAAAATTGAAAAGGACCCAGAAAACGAAATGTTACCTGTTCCACAGGGAGGGTGAAGCAAGCGAATACAATGGCCGCGAGGAGCGACAAAAGCAAGAAAAATCTGAGAAAAGAAATCCAGGTGATTTTGAAAGCCATTTTTAATTGAATGCCAAGGCCTGCAATCTTCCTCTTGTTCGGAATCCTGCGTTAAAGCTTCTTTCAATGAGGCCAAAATTGCCGGATTGAATTGAATCCCTACAAAAGAAACAATCTTTCACCACCCAAATGAAAACCCTCTTAGAAAATTGTATAACGATTGAGGATTAGGTCATTCAATTTGGGTGATAAAAGTGATTTTCCAGCGGCGTTTCAATTCTTTGTTTCAGATTTTTCTTGCTTCTGTTTTCGTTTTCCTGGAAATATGATTGTGTTTTGTTGTTTCTTTTCAGTTTTGAATGAGGTACCACCGTGTAACGTGAAAGGTCGAAACTACCCTTGACTAATTCTTGCACGGGTCGTCACGTGATTAACGGAAATAAGTTGTTGCTTGAACCAACAATATTTGGAAAAAATAATTACCTTTCAAAAAATATATATTTTGGAAAAATAATTATCTGTAGATATATTGTTGGGTTGATAAGAAATGGATATTCCTAAAAATTGTTGAAATAGGTTTTTGTTTGTGAAGGTCGAGAAACAAAATTCCAATTCATACTGATCTTTTTTAATAAAATATTAGCACTATGTTCTAATGCATGTGTATTAAATAATGTTATCAATAATAATAATGCAGTACTACATGTCTACAAATATATATTACGATAAATGAAAAAATATAGGATGTAATCTTAAAATTGGATTAGTGATGCTAATTTAAAAAAAAAAAAAAAAGACACTTGCGTGAGACGGTCTCACGGTAAAACGTGGCATAATTTGGACATTAAACTTTAACACTTTAAAAGAGGTGAGTATTGATTTGAATTAATTTATACCCTGTTTCATATATAAGACTATCTCATATGAGTGTTTGTCGATAAAAAAAAAAAAAGGTTTAATTACAACCCTATATAAACAAATAAAACTGCAGAAATGTGACTTATTCATAGATCTGTAGAAAGCCTCTTTACAGTAATGTGTACACAGTTATGATAGATTCATAAGAAATAAGAATCACAAAAAATCAAGAAAGTGTAACAATATGCTACAAAAAAATGTTACATCAGACCCCACCCCCTATTATCTATTCTTAGTATACAATCAATATTTTGCTATATTATTAATTTCTCACCACCCTTTGTTTTTTCTTGCTCCCAAAATCTTATTTTCCCAGCTTGCATTCATTCATTCAACCATGGCCCCAAAATCTGTCCCTGATTTTGATTGCTACCCAAAGCCAGCACATGCAACCTAGATCACACGTTCGAGTTAATCGATTAGGTCAAAAAGTATCAGTACGATCACACGGGAGTATCAGTACGATCAAACTGGAGTATCAGTACGATCACATGGATCGAACACACAGCACGTTAATCAACACGTGCCCGAGCATTAGGTCGACAAAGTATTGGTGCCCGATTTGGCCGTCCCGCCACCTTGCTTTCAACGGTGCACGGCCGTAATGCACCCCGTCGTTGCACCGATTATCGTAGTGCCACGGATACGTCATGTCGAAATCATCGATCATTCGATCGAGCAAACCGTACCGTCTCAATTTATCTAATACCACTCCATTGAAGGCCTCCATTTTCTGAGGATTGAATGCCATTGCCCTAGCATAGCCACCGGTCGTCACTGTCGTCCGGTATATAATCACGGGCCGGGTCAGCCCTCGTCGAGAGAGGCCTTCCATTACGTCAGCCCAAAACGAGGCTGCATAGTCGGCACCCTTGACGAATCTTCGGATATTCGACCAGTATATCCCATCGTGCAAGCCCGAATTCATTATCATAGTATCGGGCACTACGTTCCCCGAAAAGTATCCCTTCAACGTCTCTCGGTATTCTTTGTTGGCTAACGAATTCAAGCCCTGATAATTGCCCGTGTGGTTCCAATGCCCGTTGAAAATGCTAGTGAATCGAACTGTTTGGGACCCGTTTCTTGGATTCGTGATGTTCATATCGAAGATTCTTGGGACGACAGGGACGTTCCATACGTCCAAAATGAAGTGGAGGATGTTACGGATGGTGTCACAGTGGTTCGAATCGCCCCACCAAAAAATCCAACGATCATTGAGACATTTCCAAGCTTCGTCCCTCGAGACGAGCTTGAACGAGCAATGCGACGAGTATACCCATCCGTTACTTTCCAACACGCCTAATGGACCATCACACCACGGTTTTTGGCAAGGCAAGCTTGCCTTTTGGCATCTATACCTACCATCTCTGCTAATCGAGCAACTATCGTTTCTAGCATGTCTAGTCCAACGGCCCGACCAGACATCTTTGTGTAATCCGTCGCCCCACATTGCCTTAAACGAGGCAACTGCAAAGAAGACGACATACGGAACTTGATGGGAATAACACGGAGAACCTTATCAAACGCAAATTTAGCAGTCGAAAACTTCAAACCCTCGTAATGTCTAAACAACAAGATGATTGTCAAATTGTAATCCCCTGCAAAATCGGGATGGACTTGAAGAGAAAACGCGTAGGTCCCATTTCCAACATCCTTAACCGGAGGCCTCGACTTCCATTTCTCACCAGAAAGGTCAGTTTCATAATAATCGCCTCCTAAACAACGAGGCTCCCCTGTTTCATCCACTGCTTGGAAAACAAACTCATGAATTTCACCAGAAGACAATTCAATTTTCTCATTACTATCCAAACTAGGAATTCTGATATCAACACTTTTTGAATCCTTACAAGGCTCACCACCTGGTGCTAGCCACTTTGCAAGAAGATTCGACGAATAATTCGCCTCGAGATCAGTCGAAACCCACTGCAGAATCCTAGGGCTTAAAGGGGCATTCACCACACTCTGATGATTCTTGGTCAAATTTGATGAAACTTTAGGGCTAGAACTGGAGACATTCTGAGCAATCTTGGGATCAAATTCATGGTTTTTTTCATGGGTTTGTGCCAAAATTTGGTTGGTGAAATTCAAATCCAAATCCAGAGGCTTTTCTATATTGGGCTCAACAGAGACATTCCTAAAGCTAGAATCTACAAAGGGTAAAGTTTCTGAACCGTTGAGCTTCAACACAGCAAAATCTTTCTGAAATGTGTTCATATTTAAACCATCAATACCCCATACAATCAAGATTCCAAGAAACACACCCATCATCAAAATCTTGAACCACGAATGAACTACAGGGTTTGGCCTTATAACCCAAGCTAAATTTCCAGACTTTTCCGGCATCTGAGAACACATTACAAGCAAGAAATTGGCATCAATTACTTACTATTAGTGAAGTGATTAACCAAGAAACTACTTAAATGAAATATATAACTAGAAAAGGATTAATCTTTAGCTAAATTTGCAGAATTTTCCGGCATCTGAGAGCACATTATAAGCAAGAAATTGTACTATTAGTGAAGTGATTAGCCAAGAAAAAGAAACCCCACATACAAGAATTACTTAAATGAAATATATAACTAAAAAAGGATTAATCTTTAGCTGACAAACAACATTCCCAGCACAAATTTCTGCCTCACTCTTGTGTTTTCTTGGAATAATAAAACAAAGAATTTGGACGTACCTTGCCCTTTCCTTCAATCTGATGCAAGTTGCTAATTACAAAAAAAATAAATGTCAATGCAGCTGGGAATTTCTCCTCTCTCTCTCTAGAATGTTGCGCAGTGTGTATATATTATTGTAATTTTGTAGAGCGAGAGTACAGAAATAATGGAGCAAAAAGGCAGAAAAAAGAGTGGGAGAGGATTCATTAGTGTTCATAATGCCCAGTGTACGACTGAAATTACGATGAGGCCCTCATAGTTTCCACCGTCCACCGACAGTATACTGTGGTGCTTCACTGCTTCTTATGGGACGATGGTTATTAGGGGTGTTTTTGTCTTTTTGTTTATGGACATTTGCATGGCTGGTGAAGGATTCCGCGCCACGTGCACTAGGAGAAATATTTTGAATTTTGGTTCAAATATTTTATATTGATTATTAACAATTTAACATGAGCACCTCATTAATTTAATGAAAGCCATGCTATTATTTCATTTGAAGGCACAGCAACAGATTCAAAATTCAAATGCAAAAAAAAAACTTAATTAATGCCTTTAAACCCAACTTTTGTTCGTGGGTTAGATCAAAAACCATTTTGCCATTCACTTAAGTGGAAACTTTAGGACAATCATTGATATATTGAAGAAAATATAAATACTTAAAAAAGTCTAGAGTAATTGAAAATATATAAGACCATATTATGGAAAATCATTGCATGGGTCAAAGACGTTATCTACTTTTTGACTATGAGCTTAACCTACCCCAAAATTCAACTGACCTTGAATAAGTGTGTTCATACATTAATTAATTTGATTACAACACGTATATGCCAATTATGTACATAATACAATGACTAATATAGGAAAAGGTCATGATATTTTTCCTCACACAAAACACAGTCGATATTTAAAAAGACAAAAAATTGTGTGAATCAGAGTTCACGGTGAACTCAATTTTTTTAATATAATTTTTATGTGTAAAAATTATCATTATTTTGCATAAAAATTATTATTGTTATGTACAAGAATTTTCATTATTTTAAAAAAATATTTTATATTTTTAAACAATGAATTTATTTTATGCATAAAAATGTAAGTTTTATATATAAGAGTAATAGAGCTTATATAAAGACATAATTTTTTTTAATAAAAAAAAAGACATAGTTCACATACTTGTTACTCTTTAAAATAAAAATCGAAGCTTATGCCTAGGTCGTATATGAATTAACAATAAATAAATGAGAGAGTTAATTAGTCCATTTTCCATATGATCGTTTTCAGACAAAAAATTAAGAGTTAAAACTGGATCACGACGCAGAGGCAGATAATCTTTCAAATCAACAATCACTCATTCTAAAGTGTTAAAGATTAACGCAAATAAATCACGCCTGCCTCATCATGGCATCTTCCGCCTCTTGTTTTCAATTTATTTATTTTCCACTCCCGCGTGTTTTTGTCTGAATACGAAGTAATTGAATTAGACCAAAGTTGAGTTTGAACTTTGAAATAGATTAAAAATTGTAAAGATAATATTTTTAATCAGAATATCTTTTCATCGTCAATAGTATATGGGTGAATTTATTAGCTCAATAATGTTGACATTAAAATGCTGGACAGGGATCACGTGACAGAGCTGGTGCACGTGACAAATCCTTCAATTATTTGGCTTTATATCGCTGTCAGGCCGCAGGCAGGATGACAGAGAGGTGCATGTTCCAATTTGTGGCCATATTATAATTAGAAAATAAATAAATCGATAACATTAAATATTAACAATTTAATGAAATTGGAAATACTTGCAAATTGAAACATAACGCTAATTTTAAAAGTACCCATGTAAGATATTATAGGATTTTCTTTTTCTATTTTTAAGAAATAAACCTACTAGTTTAAAAAAAAACCTACTACACATTATTACATGAATACACGATCTATATTATAGTACTCATTATATACGGGGGTTGAAAATAGTTTTTGTCCCCATATCAATATTTTTAAGATTAGTGATTTTAAAAGATGCAAAACTGGAGTTGTATTTGGACTAAAATCAGTTTCATCAAATTTACACATTAAATGGAGTAAGATATTTATTCTGTACATATATATATAAGTAGTTATATTTAACTTAACATAGCATCAGCAAAACAATTTCATTCCCCAAATATAAAACAAATAATACACGAGCCAGGCAAAAAAATCATTTATCACTAGCAAGAATTACATGCAGATGAAATGAAACACGATTGGAAGTAGTAAACAAAATGGAAAAAGCCAAATGAGGCATGCAATAATTTTGAATCATCTCTAACAAATCTTGATCAACCAAGTTATACATCATAGCCCCAAAAAAAAAAAAAACCAATTGATAGATCCACAAATAATTAATCAACAAACAATACTATATAACATTGCAAACAATACTATGTAACATTGCAAACAACACTATAGGTACATTATAGCTGTAGTGAACAGGAAATCTTATCTGAAATGTAAGCAGGAAGATTCATTTTGCTAAAACAAAAATTCTCTAATTTTCGCAACCTCTAATGTACAAACATAAAAAGCAAGACATACCAGAATCTGGAAATGGAAAGATGAAGGGTGGTGAAACATTTCTTATCTGAACACATCTTGTAACCGATAATGGAAGTCAAAAAACCAGTTGCAACGAGCAGATTAGGAGGAGGCACGATGATATTAACTCCATGGATCGTCCCATCCTTTGGGTCCGTCTCTTTTAATGAAATCCACTATGGCTTGGACAGCTTCCTCAGCTCTGTTAGATAGCGAGTGGGTCCCGTGTTGGATTTCAACTTTTTCCGCCCCGCCCATTGCTTCACACAATCTGGAGGACAGCAAATTACTCGATTTTTAAACAAGTCAACATACGAGGTTATGATGAAGCTTGACAAACACAAAAAGACGAGAAAAGAAATGAGTATTCAATTGGTTCAAAATCTTGCCTATCAACAAGCGCTTTCTTGTCCACGTATTCCGGTACGTATTCATCTGCCATTGAAAACATGACCTGCGAAGAAGTTGCATTTAATTTTATATTTTTCAAAAAAAAAAAAAACAAGATATCAAAAGTACCTACCAGGGTAGGTGTGTTCGACATGTGTCCGACTTTCTGCTTCAACTGGTCTTCACTAAAGTCGGAACTGAACAAGTCATCATCCCCATTGTATGCATAGAGCGAATGATATCTGCATACAGCTCAGAGCAATAGGATCACAACAAAAACTTGTATACACCAAGTGCATCGTGCAACTCAAGTGTAATTTTAAATGTTATTTTACTAGAAAGTATTAGTTTGTTAGTATTAGTTGTTTTTACATAAAAGAACTAGTTGTTTTCACTGAAAAGTACAAGTTGCTTATGTATTTAGCTCGTGCAAAATCCCAATTAGTGAAATACATGACGGAACATGAAAAGTAGAACAGCGGATCGAACTGCATTTAAATTACTAACCTATAGGCAGTAATGGGAGCATGTGGATTGGCTTCCCTGGGCATCAGTTCGGTTCCTCGGCCTTCG
The DNA here is from genome assembly GCA_037126765.1 of Stenogyne calaminthoides. Lineage (NCBI taxonomy): Eukaryota > Viridiplantae > Streptophyta > Magnoliopsida > Lamiales > Lamiaceae > Stenogyne > Stenogyne calaminthoides. Next base: position 34,006,794 of record JBBCBC010000022.1, on the reverse strand, counting down.
TTTATCATCGTTGAAGCCAAATCGATCATTGAAGCAGTTTCTGGAAGAGTAGCTTGATATTCACGGTCACTTACTGGAGCCTGATTAACAGATAATTGTGCTGCTTTACAGAAAAATACATTTAGGGCTAGAGAAGATTATCATATGTATAAGGAAAGGATACCTGTAAAACGACTGCACGAACAGCTCTAGAACATGCTGCATTAGTACGCAAGTAATGAACAATATCCTACAAACAATAAAACTCATTGGAAGGAGTGCATCAAAATTTGGATGATGGTTCGTCAAAGAGAGAATCGAGTAATTACCTGGCAGCCAGTACTGTGTCCAAGTAGTACCACACCTTCCGACTCTTCCTTGTTTATTAGGTAACTGATCAACTGGTCAAGCTCCGTAGCATCCTTACGTCGATAAATATAAACCATAATGATTATTATTATTATTTTTTAAAATGAAGAAGTATATGAAGGAAAACTTGAGGTTTTGATTAATAAATTTCAAATTGCAAGAGTATAACCTATGCCAATATGATTCAGAAGCTCTAAAATAAACCAAAGACTGAATAATATTCTCGATTTATGTTGTACAACAAACTAAGATTTATCCCATCATGTGGAGTCAGATATATGGATCATATTCTGCTATAGTTCGGTCAAGACACATTTACGCTTTACTATATGTATTTAATATATTTTTTAAAAAAAAAGTCTGCAAAGGAGCATAATATTTACTCAAAAAAAGACGAGTTTTGGAGAAAGAAGAGTTTACTTGTTTCAAGCTTGAGATGCCATACCCACTGTAAGACGAAGAGAACAGAAATTGAACCAGTGACCAACGCTCTTTCTCCAAAGCAATTGCCAAAGGCTCCAAATATCTAGAAATTTCAGAATCACTTTAGGGTGAAATAAACAGACAAAATGTGCATCAGATGACTATACGGATTAAAGTCATATGAATCTAAAAGTTGAATTCATCACAATTTGAAATATGGTATGTAATTTGATGCAAGTTCCAATCCTTGCATAGTCAATTATGGGATCTAATGAACATGAGGAGCCCGATACAGCTAGTAGTAAAATGAGAATCAATACCATAATTTTCCAGACAGATGCACACGTTAACGAGAAATTAATAGGAAGCATCTCGAAAGAGCCATGTACATCTCAATAATATTTAACAAATAACAACAGAGGTACAAGAAGACAAACACAATTTTTTGAACCAGTATTGAACAACATACTCAGTGGCCAATAATCCATCTGTCAGCCCACCAATAAAAATAACTTGCTGTTTGTAATCACCTGTTTTAAATGCAACCTGTAGCGATAGAAAGAAAGAACGAAACAAAGAAGGCAAATATAAGAATCAATTATAATGGTGAAGAGTGAGCAATTACAAACAAAGGCCACAGGCAGACATTTTGCAAAGAGATTTCATGTAAGAGTTAACAAGAAAAACATGCCTAATATTGAATTTCAAATTGGAATCTCCATCTGAAAATATTTATCTACACCTTCGCTCCTTCTATTATATGATCATCATACAAGAATTGAAGTCAACAAAGAAACAACCTAGTGCCATGTATGATTTCAGGTCAATTCATAAAATCAAATTTCTTTATTGATCTGGATGCAACATCACAAACATCAAACCGATAACATTATCTTTCTTCATTTACAATTCAAGTCTGTTATCTCCTGGCTCTGATGATGACAATATAAGAAAAACTACAAGCACTAAAACAACGTTGCTAATTACTCAAAACTAGGTGACTATCTAGGAATAGTAAACCAAGATTTATATGTCCCACATATCAAACTAAACAACTCCATGAAAATTTAATAAAAAGTTAAAGGTCTTCACATTGCCATTCCCCAATTTACTACTCAATTTCAAGCTCAGCTTTACCAATCGGAACTTATCAATCAACAAGCTAATTACTCGACCAATCAAATTCAGCATTAATGCTAAGATCAAAATCATCCTAAAGCAATCAGATGTCATAAAGGAGGTTGTTCACCGATTCATTCTCTTTAGCTTTCTACTTCCATTATAAAAATTAACATGAAATCAAAACATGTACACAAACCTATATCTTAATTTCAACAATCAGCTCTCAACTCTGAAACCGTGATAATGTAAAGCAATCTGCAATCCCCTTTAGAATCTTGGTCTCTGGCTTAGTACTTTAACTACATACTTCCAAAATTCCAAAATATAAACTAGACACGACCAATTTCTTGAATACAATACTCAAATCCACCTCAAAAGGCAAGTAAGAACTACAGAGCAATTATGCACAAAATCGAAAAATTAACATCCTCTGATTCACAATATACCACGATTCTTCTTTTCCCTCACCTGAATTGATTTTGGACCGTACTTAAACATCACCCCACGAAATTGACGCTTCTTGTTAGTAGGTCCACTGCCACCTCCGACGCTATCGGCTGCGTCGGCCGATAAGTTGTTGGACATCTTGGCGGAGGCGGAGCGGCCGCGAACAATGCCGGAAAACCAAGAAGTGCCAGACGGCGCCGGCGTAGAGATCGACGATGGCGTGGAGATATTCATATCAGAATTTTCCATTGAAATTCAAAGAATGCATTTCAGTAGAGAGTGTTGCTTTTATTTTCCCCTTTTGAAATATTTTGGGATGTCAAATTTTGTTTCCTTGGGAGTTGGGACTTTGAGTTTTTTGCGTTCTTTATTTAATTTAAATAATTCATTTTTAATTCAATAAAGATAATTTTCTAATTAATAACTCCGGAAAATAAACGTTGATAACCAGGTTCCTTTACTTAATAAATCAATAAAATGGGGAAATTAGAAATCCTTTTCTAAAATAAAACAAGTGAATATGTGTGGATATTATAAAATATAACCCCTAAAAATGGCATGAAAGTTTTTATAGTATTGATAAATATTTATATTCTAGTTTCAAGTATGAATTTGCTCTAAGAAGATGTCATTATTTGACCATATATATGCTCAATGTTATGTAAGTTGTTAAAAACTATGTTAATTGTATTTTATTTTAAAATATATGTGAGATTTAGCATTTAAAATATGAATTGAAAAAGGCAAAGTTTTGTGCAGTCCATGTGCACCGTGCAATTCAAGTGTATTTTTTAATATGCAATTTATTTTAAAAAAAAATCAATTTATTTACACTTAAACACTAAAGTTGTTTTACACTGAACAAGTTGAACATTTCATGAAAACAAGTTGCATGTTTTAAAATACATTTGACAATTTCCTCCTTCCTAATTTTTGCTGCTCCTCACAATTTTAATTTCTGAGAAGCATTTTTTAGTTGTGAGTTGAGTTTAAAAACACCCTCACAATTTTGTTTCACGTCGAATACGAAAGTTAGAGAAAACAAATCACAAATGATCATGTAACTTTGTCCATGTCAACAAATGGTCCTATGAGTTTTTATTTTTTATCAATTTTGGCCATTTTAGTGTCAATTTTAGTAATTTTCGCCAGAAAATTGACCTAATTATTCTGGTCACGTCGACGGTCGTCACCGCTCTCATTTGAACTTTCTCTCATTAAGGAAGGGAAACCCTTAATCAAATTCATGTTTTGATTACAACCTTTGAGAAATTGCAACTTTAAAATCATGAATTACATTCATTCTCGTGGCTAATTCTGAGTGATTTACGTTGAGACAAAAATCTAAACATATAATATTTTCTTCATCTCAACGAAGCCGTCATTTCAATATCTTTTTTGTGTCATCTTGTATGCTACAATATACTTTTGGTCATTTTTTCGGTTAAATTTTTTAAAAAAAAATCAGCGAAAAGGATAAGAATTGATGCCAAAATTACTGAAATTAATAAAATAAAATCTTACAAGATTTTTTGTGGACACAGGTAAAATTACAATACAATTTATGATTTTTTTTTCTCATGAAAGTTAAGTCAACAATCTTGAACAACGCCGCTTCACGCCTTAATGAGGAATTATATCTCCTCCATTAATTTCATTGCTGAAAATATAGTTACCTAGAATTATGTGCAAAAGTAATTTGGAGTGTTTTATTTCTCTTTTAATAGCTTAAATAAGCTCTCATAAGTTATAAATTATAAACTTCAAAGAGAGTGCTCTTAGTAGCTTATTAGTCTTTTTTAAAACTTTTAACTTTTTTTACAAATACTATCAATTTTTTTTTTGAATTTTCTTACAAACACTATCAACTTCTATTATTAATCATTTTTCCCATAATCACTAATTTTAATCACTTTTTAAAACTATAATTTTTGCAAACACCCCCTAAAGGGTACTTAGTCGAGAGGTTTGAGAGATCACATAAAGAAAAAGAAAGAAATGATTGATGATACTTGATTTTAAAATTTGGAAAAAATGAAATGGAAATGAAATTAAAGAGAATATAAAATCAATAATAGTGGGGTGTTTGTTTGTTTTTTTTAAGGGAAATCAATAATATGTCATGAAAATGAGTTGAACCATTTATATTTTATGTTGGGCTTGTAACCCATTTTATTTTATTTATTTAGTTGGGCTTAGTAATCTTTTATGTTGCAGCCCATTAGTCAATGTAACGTGAGAAATGAAATAGCAAGAAAACTTTGCAGTGTCTCTTCTCTCCATCTCCATTTTCTCCTCTTTCTTTCAGTATACTCAGTTTACCTTATTATTGAAAATTATACAAAAAATATAGCTTATAGTGTTTGGGATTACTACATAATAGTGATTTGATTACACATTCTTCCTAATTTTGAGATTAATGACTTTTGAGAAGAATGAAACGAAAATTATTTCTCACAAGAATCAATTTTTCATTCCTCTAAACTAAGTACACCCCAAGTACAATTTTCAATTTCGAAAAGAATGACTTTGAAATAAATGTCACTCCCCTAATAACAGTTAGAGTAACACTTTTGTAAACGAACTCTAACAATAAAACTCCATTATTGTTATGGATAAAACTATCATTATTTTAAAAAATAATTTATTTTTTATACAGTGATAATTTTAAATAACAGTGATAATTTTTATGCATTATAATGATATTAAAAAAAATAGAATTAACCATGAATTTGAATTCATACAAAATTTTATCTAATATTTAATACAATATTTTAACGAAACATTTAATATATTATTTAAATATTCACATTGTACAAATTGGTTGCTAGAATAAAAAATTAGTTTACATAACAATTTGCCAAATTATTAAGAGTAAATACTACTTGAGTTTTAGTTATTTTAACAGAGCGTTTTTATTTTTTAAAAAAAACAGAGCTTTTTTATTAATTTAACAGAAAATTCTGGTATATTATTTTTTAGACTAATTGAGAAAACTCTCGAACATATTTAAAACTAAACTTCGAAATAGAAATAAATTAAAAAAAGTAGAAAAGAAAATCACACTTTGTACGGCCGTACGCACACACACTCACGATCAAAATTTCAGAAACTGACACAGAGAGGAGCTTGGAAGGAGTGAGGAGGCTACGGCCGAGGCGGACGGAGAATTATGCACTTGATAAATGTTGTGGCGCTGTTGTCGATAGCCGTCCGGAACGGCGGCGACGGCAGCGGCGGAGTATTCGGAGCGGAGATAGAGTTCGGTACTGTGTGGTGGTTCGTGTTCGCGGCTGTATCGTGTGTGTTGGTTCTGTTCGCGGGGATTATGTCCGGCCTGACGTTAGGGCTCATGTCTCTGGGCCTCGTCGACCTTGAGATCCTCCAGCAGAGTGGCACTCCGGCGGAGAAGGATCAGGCTAGTGAGTTACAGTCCTATCGCAGCAGCTATGCTATATTTGTTTAATTTTTTTCGTAGGAATTGAAATGAATGCTGTTTTTCTGCTTTGCTGTGATTGATTGATCCAAAATAGGAGTATATTTATGGCTAGATTCTGATTTTCTGATTATTGTGCTATTTAATTTAGGCTGTTTTTGTTTTCCCCAAAGAAATTGTAATTTGTTGTTATCAGTTAAGCGTGGGGTGATTTTGGTTAGATTGCACATTCATTATCAGAGATGATGTTGAGTTAGAGTACAATTTACGCGTCAGATGCGCTAGTATGGTAGGTTTGTTAAACTGATGCAGAGACGATGTTTATTTTGTTGTGTTTAGCTACTTAGATATGAATTTCTGGTGAGAGTTAAATTATTTATTGGTAGAATTATTATCTGGAAATGTGAGCTTTAGATGTTATTGTTATAGATATTTCTTATCATATCATAATTCATAGCTATTGATGGTATAGTTTCAATTCTTGGTAATTGTAGAATTGGTTATTGGTGGCATAGTAGATAGATTGGATTTGAATTTGATGGTTGAGTAATCTAGTTGATGTGGATCTATCATCTATGCTTGATTATGAGGCTGCTTTCGTATTATTTGTTTGTTTATTTAGTCAAGTCATGGATTATTAAAAATTGCAAGGTACGGCTTTATCTTCTGAATTTAAGGGAATTTTTTCTCTGGTTGAACGATTTGTTTGTTTTTGGCACTTGATGCTGGGTGGCTTGAGCTATTGAGTCTTGTTAAAAAGACATTTTGTCTGGTTTCTTGAATTACATATAATCATTGCCAGCATCTCTGTGGATGTACTATTTTTTCTTACTAATGCTACACAATTGTTACTGTAGCAGTGAAACAATTAATCTGGACCCATAAGAGCTTTTAATCAGAATTTAGAAACCAATGCTTGAATCTCAATGTCACCTGATGCTTCACACCATGCTGTTATTGTTCATAGTTGCTACTAATGCTGGCAGCATAATGAGTCATCAGTATTCCAACAGAACAAACATGATTTTGTTGGTTTGATTAAATTTGTGTTCTTTGTACCATGACAAAATCAGGCCTCCCAGGACTAGAATGTTTTTCTTTTGGAATTAGTTTTGTTTCTTCTTCTTTTTTTTTTTTTGTGAGAAGTTGTCTCTTTTTTGTCCCTCAAATTGATAGTAAATCCATTGCTTCAGCTAAGATACTTCCGGTGGTTCAGAAGCAGCACCAACTTCTCGTGACGTTGCTTTTATGTAATGCTGCTTCAATGGAGGTACCAGGTTCTGTGTTAATTTTGTTGGAGAAGATGTATTCCGGAGTAGTTATAAATGAAACATAAAGATGAGGGAAGTTGCATAGACGTGTTTATTTAATATCCTTGCTACTTCTTGCAGGCCCTTCCAATATACCTAGACAAGCTTTTCAATCAATATGTTGCCATTATATTATCAGTGACTTTTGTTTTATTTTTTGGAGAGGTATATGTTTATCTTGATCTTTAGCCTTCTGTTTTGTTGTCTGTGTTTGGTTTTCATTCTAGTGATCCATCTCCTATTACTTTATGTTGTAAGGTTATCCCTCAAGCAATATGCACCAGATATGGACTTGCTGTAGGTGCTAATTGTGTTTGGCTTGTGCGTATTCTAATGATCATATGCTACCCAATTGCTTATCCAATTGGCAAGGTAATTTATCATCACCAATGATGGTTAACATTGTAGACATTGCTCTGTATTCAATTGACTACATTGACTACATATTTTCTGTTATCCTGAAACCATATTAAGTGCATTTTGTGCTTAAAGTCTGCAAGAAACTGTGCTAACCTGATGTTCAGTTAGCGTTGCTTGTTCTATTTGTTTTCTCAAGAGATGAATTACAACCAAAAGTATCTTATGCAAATGATATCTAACTTTTTAAATTTTCTAGAATGATCAATCTACTCTTTCCCTCAGATTCTGGATTGTGTCCTAGGACACCATGAGGCACTGTTTAGACGTGCTCAGCTGAAGGCTCTTGTCTCTATCCACGGCCAGGAGGTAATTGTTGCAGGAATTTCATTTTATTCTTTGGTTGGATTTTTCTTTGGGTTTTGCTATGCTTCTCAGAACATTTTCACTGGTTGATGTGATTGCGCCTTGTATATGCATATACGAAATTGCCAGGTTTAATCTGTTGGCAATATTGTACTTTCCATATTGAAATACATTGAGCTGTCATTTGGTGTTTATAGGCTGGCAAAGGCGGTGAACTAACGCATGATGAGACAACAATTATTAGTGGAGCGCTAGATTTGACAGAGAAGGTATCACACCCCCCACCCCCCTCTCTATTCTCCAACTTCAATTTTTGCTTATACGTATTAGAGGCATCTTTCGAAAATTACTGGCATCTGTGATCCAAAGTGATATAACCTTCACTAGCTAATTACTGAATACGAGCAAGGATGAACTTTACTTGTACTTTTCCGGGTAGAGCTTTAAATTCCTGGAGTGGCTTTGATTTTGGGTTCATTTAATTTCCGGTCAGCTTGCACCTAGTGGGTTTTCCTAGTTTCTGACTTTCTGAATTGTAAATCAAGTCACCTTCTAGAGTGATCATTGTAATGCCATGGTATTTTGAAGTCAAGTAATGCAGCATCCAAAGATCATAACAGTCATAACGTTGAAGTTACAAAAGCAACTTTCTGCTAGTTTCTCACTTAGTTACCCTACTGTCACCAGACTGCTGAGGAGGCCATGACACCAATCGAATCTACCTTTTCACTGGATGTGAATTCAAAGCTAGACTGGTAAGAATTGCTTGCCGTGTAGAAACAATATTGCTTTAGGAATAATATCTCCTGACATTTTATATCTCTTATTAACTTTGGTCCTAACTCCGCCTTTCTAATATGGGTACTTCATATCCACTACTATATCATCGCCGGTAACAGTCTTGTCTACTTAAATTGCCAGTCAGATTTCATATGAAAGGTTGAATATACAGTGATGGAGGACCATAACTTATATTTGTGATCAATTGATTCAATTTGAGCTTTTGGTAATTTGTAAATTCGTCTATGTTTCTGTTGAACATGACTTCATATGTTACACTCAATAACTACCTGTGTATATATGGCAGGCATGTGAAATTACATATTGTGTGTTTCATTTATATGTTGGTTCCAAAGGACTACTAGAAATGTCATCTAGTTAAAAAAATTGAAACATGGCTTCTTGTTTCTGTTGAAGTGTATGCGATCATAGAATTGATTTATTTTTGGGGACTTCTGGTGTTTGAGCACATAAATATTTGATTTTAATTGAAACATTGTATGAAAATTTTGTCACATCTCAGGGAAGCAATGGGTAAGGTTTTAGCTCGTGGTCATAGTCGAGTTCCAGTCTATTCTGGAAATCCAAGGAACATTATTGGACTTTTACTAGTGAGCTTCTAAAACTTTATTTTTTACTTTTTAACTTTTACAATTAATAAGTAACTTTAGATCCATTGTTTCAATTAGGTGAAGAGTCTCCTCACAGTGAGAGCAGAAACAGAGACTCCAGTTAGTGCTGTTTCAATTCGTAGAATTCCACGGCAAGCCATGAATATCTTTCACTTGCTCATAAACCGTATTTTTCAACCATGAATTAGGCTTAAGAATGTGTTTGCATTGTTGCTTCCCAGTGTGCCTGCAGATATGCCCCTATATGACATACTCAATGAGTTTCAAAAAGGTAGCAGTCATATGGCAGCTGTTGTAAAGCCAAAAGGAAACAGAACTCTGGCTATTAAGGAAAAGTGTGAAGAGAATGAAGTAACAAACAATAATTCAGACTTAAATACTCCATTACTATCAAAGAAAGAAGACAAAGCAGATTGTATCACTGTTGACATTGAGAAGATTACGAGGCTACCCTCCAAAAGCAACCTGACATTTGCTGATGCAGTTGCAAATGGATTGGCTCCACTTTTAGAGGACTACGAAGATGATGATGTTATTGGGATTATAACCTTGGAAGATGTATTTGAGGAACTTTTGCAGGTATATTTTACAAGCTCTTCAACCTCTCTGTACATTTGCTTCTTTTGGCAGAGGATTTATAGTGTGTTGTTTTTCTCGTTTTGTAGGAGGAAATTGTTGACGAGACGGATGAATATGTCGATGTCCACCAGAGGTATTTACTTCAAAGTTGAATAATTCAATAAAATTTGGGAATATGTTTTTTTTTTTTTAAAGTTCTGTAAGGTTGCCAAGTTTGTTATTTCTGGACATTTCACTTTCCCCGAATTGAATTTCGTCCTGGTAACTTTCAAAATTCAACCTTTTAGTTCTTTAACTGGCTATTGCACGTTAGTAACCAGTTCTGAATATTGACGGGACGAAATTAAAAGATTTTTAAAATATTAAAAATTGAAAAAAAAAAAAAAAAAGCAACGTCAGCTCAACACCGGTTGCTTAACCACTATAGCCGGTTAGAAGAATAAAAAGGACTAAGATGGAGAATTTTGAAAGCTAGCAAGACAAAAATCAATTTCGGAAAGTGATGAAACAAAATATGGGCAAACTTACTGGACTAATTTTCTTTTTTTCCATAAAATTGTATTGGCATTGTCTGTGGTGCAGGATACGGGTGGCGGCTGCTGCAGTTGCTTCATCAATATCACGGGCCCCATCAGCTCGTAGGATAAAAGTAAGTGAACTCTACAAAACACATCTTCATACTATTGCATTGGTATTGGTTAATTGTACAGACAGTTACTAAACTATGCCACATGTATCATATTGGGTTGTGCCATGCACCCTACTTGTATATATTACTCCCTCCTACCCATTTTAATTGTCGTTTAAGGATGTTACACACGAATTAAGAAAGTCAGAAAATGACTATAAATATATATGTGTAATGTGGCATTTGTACTTTTGTTTACCTATACATGGAGTAAATTTGCTTTGTTAATGCATATACCTGGCAAAAAACAAGCAGAAGGGCATAATTTGATATTTTGATAAAATATTCAATTCTCTAAAATTGCAGCAGAATGTCAATTATATTTTAGTAAAAATATCTTCTTGGAAAGGCAATTAAAATGGTCGGAGGGAGTATATATTGGATGGATAGACGAGCAAAATATATGGTCTAATATAAACATCTAATTCGACACATGGTGCAATCAATCTAGAAATGATCTCTTGAATGCCTGCCTGATTGTGATCTGAAAATGAGTCCACTGTTGTTATATATACCCAAGCCAAGCCTCCTTCTTCAGAAACTCTTGCAGTTATATAGTACTGTATCTTGAAATTGTACGAGCTTGAACGAGCTTTTATTTTATGCATTCATTTTAGATTGCTTAAAATGTTTCTTCATATTTGGTAAAATTCCACAGGGAGGGCAACCCAAGCAACCTCAGACAGCGAAAAAACCTGGTGACGACGACTCCACTTCAGCCAGCCAGATCGCATTGAGATAAGACAGATGAAGAAGGCGGAACCCATAATCTTGAGAGGTGGTGATCCAAGACTCCAGCATGTGCAACATATAGTGTTGAAGTTTTTGGGTATTCACCCCAAATTTTGCAATAATCAATAAATTTAGCTTTCTTAACTTCTGCCTGCTTATTGTGATTCTGGTGGTGTACGTTGTAAATGGCTTCTTACTGATAACTGCAGAAATCAGACTTAGAAATTCAAGAATTTTAAGGAACTCTTTTTAATTGATTTGTTGATTTAATACAATATATTACTATGTACTAATATTATACCATCCCAAATTACTCGACTCCATAAGAAAACCAGGTTCATGACAAAAACTTGTATATTAGTTGATAACTTTTTGTATTTTTAACAGCTAGTATTAGTTTGTTTTACTAAATAAATATTAATTATTTTACTAGAGAACTGATATATATGCACCAATTGCACACTTATTTTCATTAAACATATTGTATAGTTTACAAGTAAAATCTTCACCAGGGTTGATCAGCATATGGGTTGGTTAAACCTCTAAATTTATTAAACCCTTCACAATATGAACTTTCAATATGGTTCCACTAAACCCTTCTAAATTAATAGAAGAATTTACTAATTTTTTCTTCAAATATATAAAAACAAAATTAAATGTATAACAAGCTTAAAGTTCAAGAATCAAGACTATGGAGCAAATTTTCTCTTTAATCTTTGCCATTTCTCTGACATAAAAACATGCATATGATCACCTCCATTGAATCAAAAGAAAAACACTAACCACTTTGCATGCATACACACTAAAAAACCGAACATCCCCATTTGCTTAAATCTTAACAAGATCATAATTACACTTGTGATCAAAATCACATACTTGTTAAGATCATCTCGAGCCAAACACGAGTCGAGCCGATTCTTCTTCTTCTTCAAACACTCTCTCAATCATCAAAGCTTATGCCTTCCAATTTCAATCTCACAAGAGTAACAGAGCACCTCCATACAATGTAAAATCGCGTCCGTTGCTCTTGAACGTAACGCGAACACTTCTTCCATGATCGCACTTGAATCCACCCCATCACCATATATGCAAACTCTACTTCAATCTTATATTTTCTTGCAAGAATTAATGATGATCAAGAATTTTTTCATCACTTAATTTTCTGAAACAAACTATGTAGTACTACTTTTTTTATATATGGTAGCTAAGGTATGAAGAATGAGACAATGATGTATGGTATATCATATTTGTGGTTGAGACAGGATTTTGGGGGTTTGGTTAAAGAGATATGAAATTGTGATTATGATTCCATGCAAGTTTGAGGTGGGGCCCATTGTTTGGAAAAGATGAAGATGCAGAGTCATCACTTTGTCTCCCTGCCCAACTCCATGGAAAACGACCCCCTTAATATTTATTAATTTAAGCTTATATATAATTAATCTTATTTCTTTGTCTCAAACCAGCAGCAATGAAAATATATTAATATGAAAGCTGTAAACCATTTAAATGCCAATTTTGATTATAAAAACAAAAAATCCTGAAAAAATGATCAATTCTCCCTCATCATGCTTTGTATCATTGTATGAGATAATGATACTCAAAATAAATTAATCATTACATCATTTTTTACTAACAAACTTCCCTTATAATCATTTCTTCTCGATCATTTCACTATTCTTCAACCAACAAATATTTTTCATCTCAGTTTATTATACAATTAGAGCAATTCACTAACAATTAAGTAACTATCTTTTTCATTGTAATTAATTATTCAATAATTTTCATTTTTCAATTAATCTCATTAAATAATTTGAACAAAACAATATCTGTGGCAAGTTAAATTTATTTTTGATTCCCAAGACATGGTACCTCACGATTTTGGTCCCAACGCTCACCAATTTGGTTTCAAAATTATTTTTTCGTGCAGTTTTGGTCCCATAGAACAAGGCGAGACAAAAAATGCAATAAAACTTAACGGATTTCGTAATAGAAGAATCAAAATTCTATTGAGACCAAAATGTGAGGTCCCGAGTCCCGTGTGATAAAAAAATGAATTTAACTCACTCCTGGCTTTATATGGATATATATGTAATAAAAGGGAGCTGGTTTTCAGGATGGGATTGACAGCTAGTTATATTTCTGTGTAATTTTTAAGTCTTTCTGCATGTAATTTTGTGCAAGATAGTGAATTGAAATATTAAATAGTACTCCCTATTGTTGCTTCTCATGCTTGTCTATCCCTGTCTCATCCTATATTTTTTTAATTATAGAAAACCCCACAACAAAAATTAAACAAAAGCTCATTGAGTTTCACCTTATCTTGTAGATGTTACTATTAAGAATCTATTGTAAATACTTGAGAATATTACAATTATAAAATCTCTGATTATAATTAAGAAATTACTAGATATTCCATTTTTTGAAATATATATATATATATATATATATATATATATATATATATATATATATATATATTGACATCAGTATTTCAATTTGGGGACAAGATTTATTTTCTCAAATTAAAGGTCAGACATCATATAGACCATTTAACATGCATGCTGCAAATTATTCACAAGAAACATTTGAAGAGCTTATTATAAGTGCCTTAGTGGGTCTTTCTGGAGAAAGTCAAACATTTGAACATTATTAGTTTACCCTTGGATTGTAATATGTATGACTTAAAAGAATAATGTTTGTTTTTGTAAATGGCAGGAAATTAATCAAACAGCTAACTACATATACATATATATATAAACTCATCTTAAAAATATACTATAAAGCAACCTAACAATATACATACATACGTACATACACACTGCATGGCATGCAGTAGTAAAAATATACACCATGCCCCCAAGGGCATAGCCAAGTGGTAAAGCTTGTGGTGATGTGGGGAGAAGTTCCCCAGCAACGCAGGTTCGAACCCCGTGTAGGACAAATTCTCCATTGAAATATTATGGGTTTTTGTCCTAGGGATTGAATATTGTTGGCTCTCTCCCACAAGTGTCTGCCACTTGGGCACATCTTTCGATTACAACCCGCCCGGCTGAGGGGCCAACGATAAGGGTGGAGGGAGTTTCTCGTCTCATCCTCACAAAAAAAAATAAATAAATATATATATATATATATATATACACCATAATCCCTGAGATTAATTAGTTACATAAAGCAACAAAAAATTCATATGCATGGTTAATTAATATTCACTAAATCCCACTTAAATATACACAAGAGAACAAGAAAAGCACTTTTCAAAATCAGTAGCTGAGATTAGCTAGCTAGCTATATATGTATCTTCGGTGATCATGAACTCTTACTACAGAAGATCAAAACAGATCAATATTTTCTAAAATCACAAAAAAAAATCAAGAAAACCTTATTACAAACTAGGTGTACATATTAATATACATACATATTAAGAATAGTTGTCCCAACACATGAGCATGGTTATGCAAACTCTGATAATGTAAACTTTTGCTCTCACTTGTCTCACCATTCTTCTCCATTTCTCACACCTCTTCCTCATTCTCGATCGAAAATCGCAACCCGTAAGAACCCTAATTTTCAATTTGGATGGATGATCAGATACAATTAGGTAGAGTGTTTGTTGTTGCAAGAATTTAAAGGGTTGGAAATTTGGATGCACATGCATTAAGACTTTGAGGGTGCATGGTAGGGACAATTTGTACCCTCAGACATCCATCACGTGCACTAATCCTATCCCAATTCACATTAATTACTAATACCTATATATAATCTTTGCAAATTTGAATTTTTTTTTTTGCCAACCGTGTGGGTGTGTTTGGTGTTTATTATCAAATTTGAACCCCCACCACATTAATTGTCCTTAATTTCTTGGAAATTAAATATCTTTAATTCCTTTTAGTTAATTGAACTTTCTAGAGACCCCATTAATGCAACAAGAGCCCTCACATGAGTCTTTCTTTCCCTTTTGACTGCTATTTTCCACTCAAGATCAATTGATATTGCTTTCTCTTTTGACAAAAAACGCTCAATTAATTATTGCTTTTTCAGTTAATAATTTAAAAGTTTTCTCTCATTTAAGACATGATTTACGACTAATTTGATAACATGTTCTTCAGGCTGACAATTTATATTAGAACATCATTTTTTCTTAATGTCATGCATTGAGGACACTCACACCCAATTTGTCCTTGACCGCAATTTTTTTCCATAAATTATTGTCCCAATTGTGAGCTGAAGCATCAAAAACACAAATTATTGTATACACCAGTTGTTGCGTGCAATTGGTATGTTCTTTTTAACATAATTGTTTTCATTGAACAATATTAATTGGCAAGTATCATTACTCATTAGTCATTAGTTCTATTGAATAGTAGTTGTGCACCAATTGCACGATGCAATTGGTGCACACGAGTGTTATTCATCTTAATTTGCAATCCTCGGTATATAATATATATAAATATATACATCACAACATTCACTACTACACATTTAAGCTTGCACAGCTGCACTTGGACATTCCTTTTTTCAAACAGCTCTCCAAGCTACAGCTTGGAGAGCGGTTTTAATAAAAAAATAAAAAATAAAAATTGACAGCGGTTCAAAACCGCTGTCCAAGTACAACACTTAGAAAGCGGTTTAGAACCGCTGTGCAAATGTTTTAGAAAACCTTTGTCCAAGGGCATAGTTTGGACAGCGGTTCGGAACCGTTGTCCAAGAGGTCGGATAATTAATATATATACACCCAAATCGCGAATCAAAAGAAATTTTCCCCAAATCGTGAATTAAACCTGCAGCTGATATCGAAGCCTGACCTCCTTCCTCTACCCTAAATCGAACTCCGCCGCGCGTTCTCCCCTTCCACCGCCGCCGTCGTCTTCCTATTAGCTCCAAATCGCGAACCAGAAGCCCTAGCCTCCTCCTCCCTCTCCCCCAAATCGAACCATCCGCCGCACGTCCTCCCCTACCGCCGCCGCCGTCGCCTTGTTGCCGAGCTCCCCTACCGCCGCCGCCGCCTAGCTTTCTCCTTCCATAGGTAATTTTTCTTTTCTATATATATATATATATGTTAGTATATATATATATATTGAATTAATATTGTGTATATGTATATATATGTTAGTATGTATATATATATTAGGATTAAATGTTTATATAATTGTGTTTGGTTTGATTAATTAGCTAATTTGTTAGGATTAATTGTTGTTAGATGAACAATTGATGCTTGGTTTATATATTATTAATTGTTTATATATATATATATATATATTGTGTGGCTTTGTTTAATTGTTGTTAGTGGTTTTGTTTAATTGTATGTATGGTGTATGTATATTGGTGTATATATGTATCTCATGTATATTGGTGTATATATATCATGTTGTATGTATTGGTGTACGTATATTGTTGTATATATATTGGTGTTTGATGCACTCAAGGTGCTTGATAATATGCTTGTGTGAGGATTTAAACATAAAATAGTGTTAATTTATTAGGATTAATGTTGTTAGTGTTAGAGATGAATATATATTGTGTGGCTTGGCTTGATTTTTTATGCTAATTTAGATATGAACAATTGATGCACTCAAGGTGTTTGATAATATGCTTGTGTGAGGATTTAAACATAGTTTTGAATATCGTTTGTTTTTTGTTTATTAAATGTTGTTTCTTCTGCTTTACAGGATCATGTCTCGTTTGCCATATCCCGGAGATGATGATGGATATTCTGATGGAGATCATGGCGCATATGATCATGGTGCATATGATCGACAACATCCTGATGACTTGAGAGAGTGTGACACTGACTTTCCCACCACCGCTAGCAGCTCCGGGGAGAAGCGCACTCTGGGTATAGTCACCATGTCATCTATTAACAGAGCTCGTAGCAAGGGGAAAACACTTCAGGTAATTTTATTACAATTGAACAGTTTGAAATCGATAAATATATTGATTGATCGTTGAACCTAATTAAATACTATGTTATTGCAGTTATCGTTCAATGAGTTTGGACAGGCAATAGAAAAAGAGAGTGAGTCGTTGTCCTTCTACATTGGAGTTGCAGTCAGGAGCGTGATCCCTATCGTGCTGCCAGCCAAGGACTGGCGTAGCCCCAAATTGACTCCTTTGAATGAAAGAATATGGGACGAACTTACGGTATGTTAATTATATATTTATTGAAAGTTTTAGTATGACCCTTAAATTTACTAAATTGTTATGTTATATGCGTATAGACTACATTCAGAGGTCTTGACCACACAAAGAAGAAGCAAATATTATCGCAAGCTGGAGTAATGGCCAAGAATTTTCGGACTTGGTTGAGAAGTAACACACGAGATCCGGAAACTGGTCTTTACTCGCTAGTCCACCTCCGGCGTATCAGAATAGCCCTATGGTGGCTCCATACTGGGAGGAGTTTGTGAGCAGAGCTATGGAGGATGATTTCCAGGTAAAATTGATCAATGTCATTTCCTCAATTTCTAATGCATATAGTTTTTCAGTGTTTACCATATTTCTATTATACTGTAGAATCGAAGTAATAAAAATTGATATCAAGCCAAGTCGATGGAGGCGCGATATCGTGGCTCGAACAAAGGTTATGCACGAATAAGAGAAAATATGGTGAGATCAAAATCCTAACTTTTAATTTTTTTTATATATTCACTTTTAATATATCTAATAAAGGAACACGTTCATCACTATCATAGAAAGAAGAAAGAAGAAAAACTGGAGAGAGTAAGCCTATTGTTACCTATTTCGACTTATTTCAGACTACCAGAAAGGGTCGAGATGGGAATATTCACGATCCCAGTGCACAGCGCATCATCAAAGAAGTGGTAATCTATCCATTAATTTATCTTTCAATTACAAACTATTATTTATAAACAAATAATTAAATAATAATCTTTTATTTTTGTGATTCAGGAGCGTCTACCTCAGACCATGACGCCCGACGACATCCGCATTATCGGCCCTGATGATCTGTTTGGACGGGCTATAGGTCGCCAGGAGCATCCCGGCCGCTTACGGAGTGTCGGATATGGCGTGACGAAGACATCGTTAGCAATGGCACCTGGTCTTCAAGCCATGAATATGGTGGGTATACTAACGAACAGTTGCCAAGTTGTCTAAAGATGTGGAACGTTTGAGGTCCAAGAGAAGAACGAGCCACGAGAATGTCGCCGAAAGTGGAGCAAGTCGCGGAACATAGTGTCGCTAATGCTATGTTTTCAGCTAACCCTAGGGACGACTTTATTGAGGCACTTCAAAACGTCTCTCAGGTATCAGATATGCACGTCTCACATTTGTTTTAATTAAAGACTAGTGTATTAAAATTTTCAACTAAATATCTTATTCGAACAGCCAATGACCTTTTGCTACCTTTATTTGGAGGATCCCCGATCGGTTGGTGGCCACAGGAACGTTGCACAGCTCCCATGGAATGATTTATGGTCATCACATCACTCCTGGTTTCGTGAGGGTCACACTCGATGTACCCGTAAATCGTAATCGAACAAGAGGATTCAGCGGTGCCAAAACCAATCGATGAAGTCGTCACAGTCGGAACAGCGGTCGGGCACTTCATCGAATGGCCGAGCAACTTGGTCTCTAGCACCATGAGGGTAAAATATATGTTATTAAAGTTCATTATCTTATTCGTGGTTCTAAATAATATTGCAAATTAATTGTAGAATGGCCGACACCACAAATGCCCGGAAGAAATCACCACAAAAGGCTAAAAAGAAATCGGGGGTGTCAGAGACAATCGGGGGGAGAACGAGGACTCCACTTTGCTCGAGACTTGGTTATCCCATGACCGGAGACTTAGATCACGATGATTATGTATACCTAGGGTGCACCGGATGGTATCGTCTAATGTTTTCGAGATCGTCCACAGTTCCCTATGCTTGCTCACTTTCATCAAAAATACTTTCCAAGAATTCGTCGAAATGAGGAACATGTGCGTGAAGTCTTGAATGACGAAAGTGGTTGAGTGCAACCACCATAGCCCTTTACCTCGGTATGTGTTTACTAATTCTCAATATTCACTTTTTCAGATAGTTTAATTTTCTTTTTAAATATTAATTAACGATATATGTTGGTTAAAGATATTTGGGTGAGGTATATCTCTCAGAGATGTCCGAGCAAGTGGAATGTATTCTTCGTCTCCCCCGTGTGTCTTGCATATTGGGTGATAGGGCATGCACCATGGATGAGTTAGTTAATCATATCTTTGAATCAAACCGGGAAGCGATCATCTCATTTTTTTCGCCAACAAATGTGGGGTGAGTGATAAACATTTCGTTAAAATTTGTATTCATGATTATAATATTTGCACATATATATGCTAAATTTGCGATTAATTTTAATATTCTCAATATAATATAGGAACCATTGGGTCGCCGGTCGCCATACACATGAATACATTAAGTGTGTATTTTATGGACCCAAATTTCGAGGATGAAGTTTATTCAAATCGCCTCGATCTCGTTTCATATATGGGGCGTAAGTTCATTTTTAATATTCTATACAATGATTTGTTTTACTTTTAAAATTATGCATATTTAATCTATTTTTATTTTTTAATTATAATAATAATAGTGTGATGACGATGTATCGGAGTCGCCTTCAGAGTCAAGGTTCAAGATCTAAGTTAAATAAAGTGAACTGGATTAACATTAAGGTAAATTTAATTTAGTAAATTATCAAATTAATAGAAAGAAATCATAATTGTAATACGTGATTATAATTGTTAATCAACAGGTTCCGAGACAACGAGATAATGAACATTGTGGACATTTTGTGTGTTGCTTTATTGAAGATATAATCTGCGCTTCTCTAACGAACATTCCTCTCAATGTAAGTCAATTTATCGATTTATTTAAATTATTATTGATTGAATAAAAGTTCATACTATATTGATTGATTCGTTGTTTGCAGTTTGTCTATGAATGTGAGCTCAAGTATTACTCTAAGAAAAGACTGGAGAAATGGAAAAACGATTGGACGGGGTACCTTTACAATCAATTCTTATATTCATACGATATTGAGTGATCGTTGTTTGAAATTTTGGTAGCATGTAATTAAATTATATATTTGTGATGATATATATTTCATGTTTTTGGTGTATTGGACGTATGTTTATGATTGTATGTTTATTTATTTTATGATGTGTATGTTTATTTATTTGATGTTTTGGTATATATATATGTGGTATAAGTTTTGGTTTATGGTTTTATTATAGGATTTTTGGTTTATGATTTATGGTATTGGACGTATATATAAGTTTTGGTTTATTATTTTATTATAGGATTTTTAAAATATAAATTAATAATTAAAAAAAAGATATTAACCGCTGTCTATCTAACATAATAAACGAAATTATAAAAAAAAATAATTAAGTTAGACAGCGGTTAATAACCGCTGTCCAAGCCCCCCTCTTGCAATGCGGTTGAAAACCGCTGTCCAAGCCCAACTTTTGGACAACGGTTTTTTAATAGCTGTCAAAGCTTGGACATCTGTTACTTGGACAGCTGTTATAACCGCTCTCTAAGGACTTTTTTAACAGCTGTCCAAACTCAAATGTGTATTAATGATTTGATCCCGCCAAAAATGTGCCCCATTGTCAATGAAAAGAGTGGCAAAGATAAGGGTTTGTTTTCACATTTCAATATCTTATCTTAAGTTAAAGCAAAGGATCATGCAATCAAGATAAGATTATCTTTACCAACATGCATATATAAGATGATAAAGGGTGGACCTATTTAACAAATTGTAGTATTGTTATCCAGCTAATATAAGCTTAAATATCTCTATTTCTTGGACAACATTATGGCCCTCATGTGAGTTCTATGTCCAAACCTAGGGACAAAACATGATTTGTTGCCCAATCAAACCAACACAAGTGGTGATGTTATGTTCAAAATATTGGGACACCAATTTTCTCTGCCATAGGTTTACTTGCCTTCAAATTTCATGCAAGAAAAAGATTGAGGGGCAATAAAGTCCAAGACTTGTGGCAATCAATCTACAAAAATGCATGAAGGAGAATGAACGTATAAAGAGTATACACAATAATTGCATGCGTGGAATTAAAGAGAAAAAAAAGTGTGAAGCATTATCTGCAGCTTAATGATGTGACTAACTGAAACACCACCATCACAATATTCCCCTTTTATTTGACACTAGTGTGTTCAAATTTTGACAACGAATTGGGGGATGGGATTGGGTGCACTATTTAGGATATTTTGTTGATGATGGCCAGAATCAGTATTTTAGGTTATTTTATATGATTAAATGGTCAGATCTTAAGAAATAAGTAGCGATTTTTTTTATCATTTTTTATTTTAAGGGTACAAAATAATGATGAAAACTGGGGTGAATCACCCAAAATATCATTATCCTAACTATAATGAGAAGATAGACACTAATAGAGTTAATAACAAGTATCTTTTTATTAGGTCTTGTTATTTCAGTTTTTTTATTAAGGTTTGACAAAGTCCTTTTGGACTAAAATATGTCTAAAGTTGGAAACAGAAAGTGACCAAATTTAAAAAAGTATATATGTTTTTTCTTTCTTCAATTTTGGTCAAGACGAATCAAAACTGACACCAAATGACAAAAAATGGGAAAAAAAATGCAAGACTAAAATTGGACGTGGTTACGTTATATGACGATTCTTGATATTAACTCAATACACTCTAATCATATGGATATTATATATTGTCCATATATTTCCCGCTTCTAATTAATTCTCTAAACAAGTTTCTTTAATTAATGTTGAGTCTTTCTGAAATAAGAGAAAGTCTTGTGTGAAATATTGCACACTAATGTTATGTGCAATAAAATATAAATAAGGTAAAAATACTTTAAAATTCATGGTCCGGGCGGGCGAGGCGAAAGGCAGGCGCCTAACTTTGGACTTTAGGTTCATATTTGCAAGATATGTATTTATAGAAGAATATGTTTATCAAATATGTGTTGTAGCCTAATGGTTCTTGTTTGTTGTTAATGTATTTGGTCGTAGGTTCAATTCCTACAGAACACATAATTTTTTTATTTTTTTTTGGTCAAATTTTTGTGTGTTACTACATTTATGTATAAGTGTTACTACATTGTTATATTGAAAAACTTCATATTTTACGTAACACATAATTAAACATATCATAACACATAAATATTCACAACGTAACATGGGTCACATGGTAACACATTATTGTTCATATGGTAACACATGAGTATTCACATAGTATTATGACGATATATGAACAGTGTTACATATTACTAAAAAAACATGTGTTACTACATGAACAAAAAATGTTACCATATGAAGAAAAACGTGTTACCGCATAAATAAAACCAGTACAAGCGTAAAAAGAAATCCCCTGTCCAAAATTACAGATTTAAAGAATAATTTGATGTGTTACTACATAAACAAAAAAAGTGTTACCATATGAGCGAAATAGTGTTACTACATAAATAAAACCAGTACAAGCGTGAAAAGAAATCCCCAGTCCAAAATTACAGATTTAAAGAACAATTTGATGTGTTACTACATGAACAAAAATAGTTTTGCCATGTGAGCAAAAAAGTGTTACTACATGAACAAAAACCAGTACAGACGCGAAAAAAATCTTCAGTCCAGAATTATAGATTTACAGGACAACGTGAAAAATAGTGTAGAAGGATCTGAATTTCATCACACACTTTGTGTTGAGGAGTAATCCAAACATCACACACATATTATCTCTTTTTCTCGCAGAATCCACATAAAAAATTCAAATTGAACAACCTCATTTCATCCAATGAGGAGAGAAAAAGAAAATTAGGGCACGAACAAGGAAGAAGAAAGCCCGTGAGATCCGCCAGCAATCTGAAGAGAAAGAGAAAGAAGAAGATATCTGATCGCGATTTTGGCTATGTTGATTCCTGTTCGTGAGTCCCCTGACCTAGTTTTGCGTTCGGCGGTGTCCTGTTATTTGGTTCTTCTTTTTCGATCTACAATCATAATAATTAGAATGGGCTGGGCCTGGGCGAATTCACAAAAAACGGGCATCTATTTGGACAGATTGCCCAATAATGCTTGTATGCAATATTGCATACAAGTTTTTGCCCTGAAATAATTCAGAACAAAGTCTCAAAATTTGTTTAGTCCATCCAACAATGCCTTCCTAAGTCTTTTTTCTCCATCAAATTAGCAGTATCTCGTAAAATAATTTAAAGTTTTAATTTTAAAAACACATTAAATAGCCTTAAAGCAATCATACATGTACAGTAATATGGAATTAAATTTAAAAATAAAGGGTTAATTATTTTGTGTGGTTTGCAAGTCGTGGCACGAGCATCTCTGAGTGATGATCCCTTTTCCCTTCCCTTATAAAGAAATGCAATAATTTATACCAAAAGATGATACCCATAATATGAAAATTGGGCCTGTATTGTTCAATCGCCCCTCTTTGATATTCTTGGGCCATTGTCTTAACTTCATTATTGGGCTAATAAGCCCACCATATTTTGAGTTGCATATATGGTATGGAAAATTCGAACATCATTACCTAATTATTTGTATAGCTTTTCTTAAACATACCTCATTATTAATATTATGAGCATGATTAGATTCCCAGGGAAACTTATTCTGTTTCACATCATTATACTAACACTTGTTAATTGATATCATTACATTTAAAAATCAAGGGAGGTGTTAAATGGACAGATTCTGCATAGGACAGAATCATTTAAAAAACCTTTGTCATCAATCAAGTCCACCCAAGAATCTGCTCTCAATCAAGCCCACCAAATCTAAAATAGTCTTTTCTGCCCAAGGCAGAATCTGCCAACTAAGAATTACCCAAAAATTAATATCATATCACTAAATATTATGGGTATTAATTTGTAAGATCAGCGACATTAATTTATAAATATAATAATATCAATTGACAAAAATTCATATGAGACAGTCTCATGCATGAAACGAGGTACAACTTAGCACAAATTGCAACACCCCTCCAAAAGTATTAAAACGTCACTGTCCAACTTATGTCTTGTCTCACCATGAGACGGTCTCATACAAGTGTGCCTCATATCAATTTTATAGTATGAACAAGTTTCACACTGAGCATTAATTAAAGTTAAATTACAAATTATTATCACAAATCTTTTTATACGAACCAGGTGGCTTAGCCACCTGGCCACTGGGCTCCTCAATTGAGTGGGAGACCCAGGTTCGATTCCCTTTGGGAACGAATTAGAGTATGAGAGTTATAAGGTGACTTGGTGAATTTGTGGAGTGTTTAGGTGTTTGGTGTACTAACTACTAACAACTAACTTTGTCCGATAAAAAACAAAAAACAAATCTTTTTATACGGTAGTAGTAATTAAAAAATTAGACCAAAGATTAAAGTGAGAAAAAAAATTCCGGATCCTGCATTAAATCAAGAGAAAACCCGGACCTTGTACACTAAAGTACAAGACTCCAAAGCGCAATTAACGTGCGCCACCCCCCACGCCCGTGCTAACATGCGCGCCTCCCATCGCGCCCCCCTTTCCCCACCTGAAATACACTCCTCCCCCCTAATTTCCCCCACCGACCACCCCCTTCACTAACATGCGCCATCTCCCCCTCGTCTCCACCGCCATCATGCCCCCATCGAGCTCCAAACCCCTCAACGCGAATTCCCCAAACTGCCCCTCCCTCTGCCGCCACTCCCCCTCCGCCACCCTCGACCTCCTCATTTTCATCCTCGTCCTTTTCTCCGGCGCGTTCCTAATCACCTCATCTTTCTCGTATCTGTTCCAATCGCTTGCCCTAATTTTGCCCCCTTTTTCGTCGATCGTTGCGCTTTTCTACCACCACTTGATTTCCGACCCCCAATCGCAGTTCATTTTCTTCGCTTTGTTCTCTGCGTCGTTTGTAGGGTTTGTTGGGTTTCTGGAGCTATGCTGCGGGCATAGGTCGAGAAGGTGTGGGCGAATTGGGTGTAGAGGGTTGAAGAAGGCGTTGGAGTTCGATTTGGTGCTGCAGGGGGAGGAATTGCTGAGAAAGGGGGATGAAATTAAGGCGGTGAGAGATGTGAATGAGCTGCCATGGAAAGGGGGAAGTGATGGGAACCCCGATTACGAGTGTTTGCGCGCCGAATTGAGGAAGATGGCTCCGCCTAACGGGAGGGCAGTGCTGCTGTTTTGCTTGAGGTGTGGTTGCCCTATTTCGAAGCTCGAGGGATGGGGACCTAAGCGCGGCCGGCGACATAAGAAGTGAGTTCTGTGGCTTTGCTTGAATCTGGTTTTCTTGATTTGAATGTGTTTGTTTGATGATTGGATTTCATATGGGGGAATTGTGTTTCAGTTGTTTAGCTTAATCTAGATATGGGGGAATTCATATGATTGGAATTCATATGTGATTGGTGTTATCATGATAAGTAATTGTATTGATTATGATCATTGCTACCTTGGTTAGCTTAATCTAGATATTTCCTTGAGAGATTTTTGATGATCTGATGTTGTTTACATAGTATATTACATTTGGTGATGAAAGTTTTGTGTTGTTAAGTTTTGATCGAGTACGAGTTTATGCAGATCATGGATAAGTTATAGAGTGTAGTTGGATGGATTTGCTAGAAATTGCTTATGCTTGATGATAGGAAACAGGATGCTTGTTTGATTCGTACGAGTTTCTATTCCATTTTCTATATATTATCGATTTGCTGCAGAACTAGTTAAACAAAGCCGTCTCAGCAAAGCGTACTTTATGTATCTGAGGCCATCTATCTTTGATCCTTTGTGCATACTTTATTATGATCATTATTATTTTTAGTTTGCCTTGTCTAGATTCCTTGATAGATCTTTGACAATCTGATGTTCTTTACAAAGTACGTTACCGCTGGTGATGAAAGGCTTTTGGTGTTTAGTTTGATCAAATACTAGATTATATAGATCCTGGATAATTACTAGTGTTGCCAGTCAGATGGATTTGATGAATCGAGCTATGAGAGAGTTTTACTCCACATAACATCAATTGGAAGCAGGAGACTTGTTTAATTCATATGGGTTCCAATTCCTTTTACCACATTTATGTATCGTGTAGTTTGGTGCAGAACTAGTTAAATGAACCCGTCTTCTGAGACCATCTATCGTGATCCTTTGTGCATCTTCACTTAATCATCTAAGATCATTGTTATCTTGTTTTGCCTTCTCTAGATTCCTTGAGGGATTTTTGACAATCTGATGTTCTTTACAAAGTATATTACAGTTGGTGATGACATACTGGATTATGTAGATCATGGGTAGTTAATCGAGTGTTTCCTGTCGAATGGATTTTGATGAACTGAGCTATGTGACAAGTGACAACTGTTGCTAGCAATTGCTTTCGACCCCTTTTACTTTGTATATGAATCATGTAGTTTGATGTGCAAAAAATCGTCTTAGTAAACCATCGTACTTATGTCTCTAAGGCCGTCTACCTTGATCCTTTCTGCGTACTAACTCTTTCGTTTATCGTCTCTCCAGTTGAACGAAAGACGTCATGATTCTTACATCTGTTTTGATACCAGTCAATGTAACCATCTTCAATCCCCTTATTAACAATAACATTGTGTCTGTCCCCTTCCTCTTAGGCTAAACTATAGCACAAACTAAGTGCTTTCTATTGGAATATTCGCACCTGTGAACTTCATTGTTAATCTGTATATATTTTGCGTTCATCATCAGTTTGCTGTTAAAATAGGGAAACAAAAAGAAAAGGCATCTAGTTATAGTCCATCCTTTTTAATGTTTTGTTACCATTGATTTCTGAACTTAGCTATCCTTTTGCCCTTTTCTTGTTAAGTGCAAAATTGTTGCAGCATCTCCTCTTCTTTTTGTTTAGCTGTACTATTATATTTTACATGCCGTTCTTGCTAATTCATTTGTTTTAGAGTAACACTCCTGTGAACCAGTTTTATACATGAATTTTTTCACTGTTGTGCACAAACTCTATACAGAACAATGACATTAAATAAATAGAGTTTATCAAGAACTCGAGTTCACACAAGTTTTTGTGTTCTTACTAATTCATTTGTTTTTTAGAGTAACGCTTGAACCAGTTCTATACATGAAAATTTTCACTGTTATGCAAAAACTCTATACATAACAGTGACATTAGATAAATAGAGTTTACCATGAACTCGATTTCACACATGTTTTTTGTTTTTGTTGGGCTTGGAATTGTAGAAACATTGATCTTGTATATTTCTTAAGCTATTAAAATGGAGACCCCCAATAAAGGTGTTCAAATCTTGTGCTTGTATAATTGAACTAACTCTCTTCATTTGATTTTACTTCAGGGGTTTGACAATTAATGGTGGAAAAGATCATCGCTGAGCCTGGTGGATTTAATATTTTTTACACCATTGCTTTCATCAAACACTCTCTCTCTAGGAACTCATTTATCTCTCCTAATATTACAACATGATGTCTCCATTTCTGCCTCTCATGTGTCTTAATAAATGATACTACTAACAATTACATGCAATTTTCATAACTCGAATCTTTATTATATCTTCGGTCCTGCTATCAGTTTCATTAACATTCACAGCATAGAAGATCTGTATTCGTGTAGTAACCTTTGTAACTATATAAATATAACGATCATCTCATTCGACTCGATCAAATCAGAGTGGTAATATATGATTGTCAAGATTTAACACGAATGCCCTGTTTCAAAAATCGACTTACTAAGAGACTAAGACGAGATGAACTAGAAGTCCTCATTCGTATTAAACTCGTAATTATCAGAACCACCTTGCAAACTTGACATCACGGATGCCTTCTGATACTCGCCAACCCTCCTCTCGAAGAAGTTGGATTTTCCTCTGTGCAATTAACAAGATAAACCCGTTGATATAACGAAAATAAATGCTAGAATGCGTTAAAATGAGCATATCTTGATCTTGTTTGAAGCAATACTTACTGTAGGGATATGAATTCCATCCAATCGAAAGGGTTTTCCACGTTATACGTCTTAGGGCATCCCAATGCAACCTGAGAAGTGTAAACTTAGTCAATGTGCGTAATAATTGCAAGAGAGTGAGAGACAGCGAGAGATAGATACCAGCAGTCGATCAGCAACGAACTTTATGTAGTTGCTCATCAAAGTCGAATTCATACCGATGAGTGCACATGGGAGGGCATCACAAACAAATTCGGTCTCAATTTCAACAGCTTCTTGCACGATAAGATGAACTCTGCCCCAATGCAGTTGCCTCCGAAGCAAACTGCAGAATCGAAACAGAGGGAAATCAACCGACGAGGGGGAGGGGGAAGAAAAAGGAGAGGGAGCGACGGGAGGAGGAGAAATTACGTGTATAGGAGGCAAGCAAAGTCACAATGCAAACCCTCGTCTCTGGAAATAAGTTCGTTAGAGAATGTCAAGCCAGGCATCAATCCCCTTTTCTTTAGCCAAAAAATGGCACAGAAGCTTGAAATAAAAGGAAACTTGATCATTATTATAAGTGAAACAATTGAAATTGAAATTTGAATTTAAAATCGTGTGGATGTACCTCCCGGAGAAGAAAATCCCTTCTACACAAGCAAAAGCAACGAGTCTCTCTGCAAATGAGCTTGAACTGCAAGTTGTACCAAACAAGGTGCAACAGAAAATATATGCAAGTTCAAATAGATGCCATTATTCACCAGAATATAATTTTTTTAAACTTGCATTTAAAAGAGTAATCAATACCTATTAATCCAATTCAAAGCCCAATTGGCTTTACGTGCGACACAAGGAATATTTTCGACTGCATTGAACAATCTATTCTTCTCCTGTGAATCCTTGACATATGTTTCCAAAAGCAAGCTATACATCTCTGTAAGAAAACAGTAAAATAAACTGAGAATCAGCTTCCCCAAGCATGAAATTTTACCAAATTGATTACAAAGTATTACTTAAAGATCATTACCGGAATGAATATTTTCCATGGCAGTTTGAAACCCATAAAATGCCCGAGCCTATCAAGAACCACAAGAATCAATATCAACTAACAAAGCATAAAAAGAGAGACTTCTCAAAAGCACCCAAGCAAAGATTACTTACTGATCCAACTACAAAAATACATCAAAAAATGCAGTCATTTTAGATCCATACGAATGGTTCAAAATCATAGGAAAACGACAGCCATCTCATTTTAGTAAAAATTTACAAATATTAAATGCCGTATATTTATTTATTACCTCTGCAATCTGAACATCATTCAGGAATCTGGCAGCCAAATTTTCCAAGACAATCCCATCTGAAGCAGCAAAGAATGCAAGCACATGAGTTATGAAGTGCTTTTCGGGTAGAGACAGAGTTTCCCATTGCTGCACATCCTGTGAGAGGTCAACCTCCTCCGCTGAATCCAGATATTCATGTTAGAAAACAAACAATTAATCTGTTTAAATATGAAAACAGAGGGAAGTTCCTTTGTCAAAGTAATGTTCAATCGTCTACGTTTCAATTGAATTACACACTTTAGCACCTACATATGTTGATATGCATTATGCAGGACTGCACTTAGATTACATTTAACACGAAAATTATTCCAATTTCAATAAAGATTACTCTACACACACAATCTCAAGCAGACTAGAACCTAAAAGAATCAACCCAATTTCACGAAATTTTTTCTCACTTGCCTTATTTGTTCGTCCACCAAATTTATTCTCATGCCCAAAATGGAAACACACTTTAGCTTCACACTCCAAACCACCACTTAATTACTCAAACTACTAGTTAACTTTACTTACAAACAATCCCTTTATGTATAAACGAACCCACTCTACCCCATAATACCCTTACTTTATCTACTTTATCCATTTCTTCTTAAAACTTGTGCCCATTAGTAATACAATTATCCAACAATTAGTCCTCTTTAACACACATATATGGCTAATCTCAAGAAACACAAATTCAACAAAAGCCCATATTTAAAAACACAATCAAATTCAAATGTGAACACAATCCAATTCCATACAAAATTATATACATAAATCACAATCACAACACCACATATCTCATCAAATTAGAGAGGGATTCAAATTTACCAGTCCAGAAACTGGCCTGTGCTTTCTTGTACATCTCCCAAAGCTGAGGGTACTCAATAGGATACATGCAATACTTCTGAGGTTGCTCCATCAAAATGGGTTCTTCCCATTCTTCCTCAATTTCCTTTTGCGCAACTAATTCTCTCCCCGTATTTCCATTTACCAAAGAACCCATTTTTCCTTTTTGAAACAAGAATTTTGTTTCTCGTTATCTATATACTATGTGTTTCTGTGAGTGGAAATAGAGAAGGGCGAAACCCTACTAAAACCCCTGTTGCAAGTAAAACGACAAGATTTAGCAGATGATTCCAAAATTCCGATTGCCCTCGAATAAATCATTTTTCTTATTATTGTTATCTCAGAAGATTTTCTTCCGTTAGGTTTTTCGCGTGCGTGTCGTTTTGCATGGCCTTAAGACTTCTGTGGGCTCTATTTTTTTTGTTTATTTATTTATTTGGTGGGAGATGATTGTAATTATAGCGGCAATTTCAAATGGGCCCATGGGCTATCATGTTGGGCCCTCTATTTTGTGGCCCAATATGAATGGGCCTGTTTGGTCAAACCCATAAATCTTATTTTGTGTGGCGCTTTATTATTTTTCAAGTGATAACTACAAATAAATTTTTAATAGAGGTAATTATATTTTAGTCTCTTAGTAATTACTATGAATCAGGTTTATATATCAATTATATCATTATTATGTGAAAAAACTATCACTATGATCAGATTTTAACAGTGATGATAGTTTTTATGTATAACAGTTAAGATTTTTATGCATAACAGTGAGTTTTTATACATGTTGTAACCAGAAGTATCACACGTCAGCAAGACGAATTATCACACGTCAGCAGGTCCCACCGAGACCACGTGATCTGTCGTGCTTAAAGATTTGTCGTGCTTACGCATATGTTTTGTCATGCTTTATGCACATGATTTGTCATGTTTATGATTTGTCGTGCTGGTCCTCTTTATATAAAGGACCTCACCCTTCATTGTAAAAGGATCTTTTGGAATGTTTCCCTCATTCCATTTATATACCAACAACCATATTTTAGGGAAGAACTACGGTTCTTCCCGCAGTGTTCTTGTTCGATTACTTATTTGTTTGGTAATCAAATTCAACAAGCCACATCAGAATCGTAAAATATTTGACTGTCAACAATTGACGCTAGAAGGAGGGTTGTTCGATTGAAATCACGATTTATGAAGAACAACAACAACGAATCTAAAAAGCCTCCAAATCCAAAAAATCCAAAAATCTCAAGAACACAGCCAGAGAAAATCCAAAATCCCAAACAAACCCAAAAAAATTCCTCAAAAATACAAAAACCCAACACCTCTGTATACATACACATATACATACAAACAAAAAAAAAAAAAAAAAAGAGAAATGAAGAAGATGTCCGAATAAATAGCCACCTCCACTGGGTCTCCGAATCCGCAGAGGCCAACATCGCCATCACCCTCGCTTCACCACCTTCGCTGGGCTTCCACAAAACCAATTTCGCTGATACCGCCTTAAAGCCGACGATTCACCAAGCTACCACAACCAAATCGCCGCCACTCTTCCGAAAACCGCCGAATCGATGTCACCATCGCTTCGATCCCATCGCCGCATCAGACCGTTGTCAGCTTCAAACCCATAAGCCGCAAAATGGCGCCACGTGGTAAGTGATGACGCGTTGAAGAATTACAGGTGTTGGACGCGCGGGGGCTTGAGGGTAAGCCTCTTACGGTGAATAACACGGTGTCGTATGTTCTAATCTTATAATTTGGACCCGAGCCCGTGGAAGGTTAATAAATTTGGATGGGCCTTGATTTGAAACGCCATATTGTGTTATTGGGTGATTTGATAAGCCCACTTCATCTTGGGCCTATGTTTTGAAATTTTGGAATTAAAAGGGATTTGAGTTTTAAAATTCTTGGGACCTGAATTTGATTTAATTAAGTCTTTGGGCCCAATTTCCTATTTTTAATTATCGCCTGTGCTTGTGGCTAAAATAAATTTTTCGCCCAAGGTCTTATTTCCAAAGAGTAAATTCGCCCAATTTAAAAAAAAAAAAAAGCAATGAAAGCGGTGTTCGATAAAAGAAAAATTAGACGAACACCTCGAGTCTCATGAGCTACTCAAAGAATCTACGGGTAGTCTTTTTACCCACCCCACTGTGTTTATTATGTTTATGTCCTCGTGACTTTTCATTCATTCGTTTATTTTCATTTATTTTGGCCATGCCTACCAAAGACCTAAGCCGATTTTAATCTTAACAAAAACGAAAGCAGAGGTTTATGTTCACTGGCTAAACAACAGAGATTACAAAGGCCCGCAACAAAGCGAAAGTAATGGGTACGGGTCGGCTTAAATAAGATGGCCCGAGCGAGAATAGTGTGTTGATTATTATCTTCGAAAGTATGTTTTTTTACTTTGTATAATAAACTGAATTTTCGAGACTTATTTATGAAATAAATTGTTTATCATCGATGCTTTAAATATTATTGAATGTTACATATATTTTTTTGCGTGATAACTGTTTCAATAAGTAAACGTGTTACATTGTAGTTAATTTAGTGATACCGATCACGTAAGATTAAATTAATCAGTCCTTGTAACTAAAAAAGTACGCTTATTCACGACCTAGATGGAAATGAACAACCCATCGTGAAAGGTTGAAGTGTAAGGCTCAGATTGGCTTGTCTTGACCAAGAGATTACACTAGTGCGTGGATCGATGTAATTGAATAGGACCTCTGAGGAGGATAAATTCTTCAGAATCGAACAAGGAAGAATTAAGCCTCGGTGGTTCGTTATTTCTTAATCTCCATCCCTTAAATAGGATCACGTGGGATTGGTAACTATTGCTTTGACTTATCATGGGTAGCGAATCAACGAGATTCAATACTTTTTATCTTGGGCAATATTATTAGTCACATGTGATTGCTAAGATTTAATCTGAAGAATCGTGTGCAAGTCACGCTTTGTTTGATTTGCCCTTGGGAGGTTCATAAGCTTTATCATACCAAATCTTGCAAAGTGGAATTAGTTTTAGGTATGGATAATAATGTTGAACCGCTCTTGACCAAGGATAAAATATATTAATTAATGGAAAGCTATTTCAGGTGGCTTGAATTAATTAATGGACTAGATAATCTTAAACACGGGAAATAATGACCGGAGCCATATCGATCGTAATATGGGTTAAGATGGATAAGGCAATATTAATTATGTAGTGGGATTAATTAATATTTATGGGCTTGAATAATATTGTGGCTCAATATTAGATATTCAAGGTCCATTAGAAGGTCCAATCTTAATTCTCCTAAAGGCCCCCCGAAAGAAAGCCCAACAAATAGTCCAATAACTGGAAAAGGTAATTAAAATAAAATAAATATTGTTGCTTAATTTTTCCTAATATTTCGAAAATTATGGATAAAGTTGGGAGAAAGATTTTCTTTGAATTTTGTTATGGAATGAAGATATGTATTATTGGAATACAAGATTATCTCATTAAATTCAAGAAATCTCCCACTTGGTTATTCATAGTGATATTTTCAAAAATTTTGAAATATAGTGGGCAAGAAAGATTTTCTTGATTTTCTTGAAAATATATTATGGAAGATATGTATTTCTTGAAATACAAGAATATCTCATAAATTCAAGAAGATCCAAATCTTGAATCTTGCACATAAATTTCAAAAATTCCATAATAATAATAGAAGGTGGGATTTTTGTGGAATATTATAATTATGGGAAAAAGAATATAGGAGATATATTCAAGATTTCTTGGAGATCAAGAAAAGGTTTTCCCACATTATTTTATCACTAAATTTTCGTCCCCCTCTCCTCTATAAATAGGGGATGAATGGTTCATTCTCAAGAATAATACCTAAAATTGGTTTTTTGGGAAAAAATATCGTCGATAAAATATCAAATATTTTGTAACGTCGATGATTGTATTTTTTAAAAAAAAACCACAATTGTGAGTAGTGTACAATTCCATGTGCCGAAAAATTAGTAAATCCACAAAGGTGGTGCAACATAATTTATTTTCCTTTTGTTAAATCGTTCACAAGAATCCTTCCACCGGATAGTCGAACGAGGACTAAGGAATACTTGGGAAGTCCTTACGGTTAGTCTAATCAGCCATACAATTGTCATCCCAAGAGGTACGTTCACGTAAACTCGTAGTATTCCGCATGCATAGGTTTTACGTGAATTATTATATGCATGATATGTTATTGGATTATTATTTGAATTAATATAGGATTAATTCATGCTAGTAATAATTAAAGAATTAAATTTGTATTTAAATATTCACCCCGAATAGATATGTGCAACTTATTCCCCAACAACTGGTATCAGAGCCACGGTTTCGGGCTCTGAATTTTTAAATTGTAATTTAATTCGCGGACATTAAATTTGAAATTGGATAGTAGAATTCTAGATCTATTTTGCAGGTATCCAATTGTCATGAAATTTAATGTGTTTGTTTATGCATGCATATAAACTATGGTTTTTTTTTTAATTCGATTCGTTCGGATTCGTTTTGCCTCGTGAGAAAATCCACGAGTAGATTAATATTTGTTTGATTTGATTAATGTAATAGACTAGTCTAGATCTAGGTTTATTTATTTTGTAAATAAATTGTAACCGGATCGAAAATGAAGACGAAGATGAAGAATTAAAGGATAAAATCGCGAACAAAGGTGTAGGCGGCGCAAAGATCGCGCTTAAACGTGCTGGGCGAGGCACGCGCGGACGCGATGCGGATGAAGGCAGCACGACAGCGCAGGGGCGAGGCCGAGGTCCGAAAGCGCAAGAAGGATCAAAGCCGACGCGATCGGCGGGCGCTAGGATGCAAGATAAGGCGCAGATGGGATTGGGGCGACGACGGAGCGCCAAGAGGCAGAAGAACCGCTTAGGCGCGGGTATGAGCGACGACGGGCGATGCGACACGGGCGACAAAGCGCCGGGCGGGCGACATCGGGCGCTTGGACGGGTGACACGGGCGCCGGCTGGGTGACATCGGGCGCCGGGTAGGTTTTACGTGAATTATTATATGCATGATATGTTGTTGATTATTATTTGAATTAATATAGATTAATTCATGCTAGTAATAATTAAAGAATTAAATTTGTATTTAAATATTCACCTTAATAGATCGCAGGCAACTTATTCTCAAACATAGTGATCGCAAAGAAACATAAGATTTATCACTTAAAAAAAAAGGGGGTTGCACATAAGTTAACCCATCTGTCGTCGCAAGCTAAATAAGACGGTACCGAGTAGAATAGTGATCGCAAAGAAACATAAGACAATCACGAAAAGAAAAAGGGGGGTTGCACATAAGTTAACCCATCCGGGTAGCAAACTAAATAAGACGATCAATCTGATTGCACCTCAATAAGACAATCAAAAAACCAAAGAAGTCAGGGTGGAACATAGACACATATCATGTTCGAATTCATTCAGAAGAAAATGGCACTACCGGCCAAATTACAAAAAAAAACCACTTTGTGTTATTTATCCGAAGTCTCCGGCAGGGTGGTGTCAAGCACAACCTTGATAGCAAGCAGATCAATAAAAGGGCTCACCAGGAAGGCGAGCATACGGGGCAACCACAGAAGTAACCTACGTGCTTGTCACCTCAGGCGAGCACACACCACGCCATCATACGAACACACGAGAGTTCAATAGTGTGCTCGCCGGGAGTTATGTGATTGGCGTGTTTCGGCTAGCGAAAGCACCGGACGAAAGCACAAGAAGTTGATAGACCCAGAGCCATGGACCGGTACATAGATGACCATCAAGAGGCAAACATCCACCCAAACAAGTAAGACGAGCATGACTGCCAACAAAGACAAGCCACCGCTAGGCGGTAACCACCGATGACAAACTGGAGACTTTAAGTTTGAGTGACGATTATGGTTTCGCTTTCTACATGGCAATACCGCTTTTTGGCGACGGTTATGCCGGCCTATTGATCTTGGCACTACCTTTGGGACGATATGCAGTGCCCGCCGGGCTTAATACCGCCGGCGATGATTATGCCCGCCTTTTCTAAGATCGCATTTATGAGACGATTATGCCCGCTTATTTATTTGGCACTTTTCCGCTTTCTCGGCGACGATATGCTGCCTCCTCGGCGTGGCAATACCATTATTTCGGCGACGATTATGCCCCGCTTATTCGGGCGTGGTAATTCCTTTTTTTCGGGCGACGATTATGCCCCATTTCGACGCGTGGCAATACCATCTTTTCGGCGATGATTATGCCCAATTTATATCCTGTGGCAATACCACTTTTTTCGGGCGACGATATGCTCCTCGCTTCGACGCGGGGGTACCGCCTTTTGGCGACGATTATGCCCGGTTATTTGGCGACGATTCTTCCTTTTGTGTGGAATACCACATGCCCGGCCTTTGCTCGCCTGGCAGGTAATACCGCTTTTTTCGGCGACAATTATGCCCGCTTATTTGGCGCTAGCACTACCGCTTTTTTCGACGATGAGATATGCCCAGCTTTATTCGGCCGGGCACTACACCGCTTTTCATGGCGCGACGATTATGCTTCGCTTACCGAAGTGGCACTACCGCTATTTTTAAGCGATTATGCTCGGCTTCCTCGACGTATACCAGGCACTATAGCCTTTTTGGTGATGATTATGCCCCTTTTTAAGCGCGCCGGCGTGGGCGACGCCAGATTCCGCGAAAGGCGGGAGCGGTCCGCTTTCCATCCGACGAGATCATTCGCCCCGCGGCGTTCATCCGCTTTTTATGGCGTTGATCTACCCGGCTTTTAGACGCTGGCCTTCTCGCGTGATGGCGTGTATTCATGCGAGAGCGGCGCCTCGCTACAGCCGGCGAGAGATCATTCGCCTTTCACGGCGTTCGATTTTTATGGCATTGATTCCCTCGGGCTTTTTACGCGCTAGCCTACCACATTGGCGGCGCCAGATTCGGGCCAAGCGAGCGCTCGCCATCCGGCGACAAGATCATTCACCCTACCGCGTTCATCCGCTTTACGGGCGTTGATGCCCCCTTTTTTAGAAGGCAGTTTTCTTCGTTTCGGCGACGCGTATTCTCCAAAGAATAAAGCGCTTTTCCGCCAGGATCAACTTTTCATCCGCCTCATGGCGTTCATCCGCTTTATCTTTTTGATTCGCATGATTTTAAGGCGATTTGCTTCACGTGACGGGCTTTGCAGATTGTTCCCCGAAGCGCGCCTCGCCATAATCGAGGGAGATCATTCGCCACGATGTTCATCCGCTTTACGGCGTTGATCCGCCCGCTTTTTAGGGCGCTGCCTTACAGATATTATCAGATTCCATCGAAGCGAAGCGCTCGCCATCCCGACGGCGATTATTCGGCCACGGACGCTCATCCGCTTTTTACGTGCTGATTCGCCTTTTTAGCTACGACCTTTCTACGGGGCGACGATTCCATTCGGAAGCGCCTTCGCCATCTTCGATGAGATCATTCCTTCACGACGTTCATCCACCTTTATGGCCTGATCGGGCTTTTAGCGCCGTGGGTTTCCCGACGACAGGACGCCAGATTCTACCGTGGGCGAAGCACTCCTCGCCATCTCAACGACGAGATCATTCGCCCACGACGATTATCCGTTTTATGGCATTGATCTAACCGCTTTTTTTGAGGCTTTTTCCGAAGACGGCTGGAGGCAGCCATCTTCGCGAAAGGAAGGTTACACTCGCTATCCTTGGCGACTGGGGTAGGATCATTCGCCCTCACGACGCTCATCCGCTTTTTTATGGCATTGATTCGCCGGGCTTTTTTAGCGTTGCCGTTTTCCGAATTGGGCGAGCGCGGGGAGATACGCCGAAGCGGCGCCTTCGCCATATCCAACCGACGAGATCATTCATCCACGCTTCTCATCCGCTTTACGGTATTGATTCGGCTTACCTTTTTAGGGCTGTTTTCAGACGGCGCGAAGCAGATTCCGCCGAAGCTGGCGCAGACATCCCGATGATGAGATCATTCGCTCACGACGCTCATCCGCTTTTATGGCATTGATTCGCTTCGCTTTTTTAGGCGCCGGGTTTTTAGACGGGCCATGCGATTCCGCCGGGGACGCGGCTCGCTATCCCAAACACGACAGATTATTCCTCACGGGATCATCTTTTTTACGGCGTTGATTTCCCATCTTTTAAAGCGCCGGGCTCGATATCTCGGCGCGCTGACAGTAGATCATTTGCCATCCTGCGACGATCCCTTCACGGGTTCATCCGCCATTTATGATTATCTGCCCGCTTTTTAGCGCTGCCTTCCGCTGGATGGGCGACGCGTATTCGGCCGAGCTGGTGCTCGCCGCCATCCTGGGACGAACGATCGGCTCGGCTTTCCCATGCTGCTTCATCCGTTTATTTGGCTGTTGGATTCGCCGCTTTTTAGGCGCTGGCTTCCGATCGGTGCTAGATTTCGCCGAAGCGGGCGCCCGCCATCCCGGGCTGGATGATTGCCTGGGCTTCCATTGATTTGCCTGGCTTTAGGGGCGGTTTTCCGTGATTTGCTGAAGCGAGGAGTTATTCGCCGAGGGCGAAGCGCCCGCCATCGGCGACGACAGATTATTCATTCTTTCCTCGCATGCTGCTTCATCTCATTTTTACGCTTTTGATTCTGCCTCAGCTTTTTTTAAAGGCCGTTTTCCCGAGACGGGCGGCGACGCTTATTCTGCCACCCGGTGAAGCGCTCGCCGCCATCGTTGATGAGATCATTCGCCTCGCACGCGTGCTCATCCGATTTTT
Organism: Stenogyne calaminthoides; assembly: GCA_037126765.1. NCBI lineage: Eukaryota > Viridiplantae > Streptophyta > Magnoliopsida > Lamiales > Lamiaceae > Stenogyne > Stenogyne calaminthoides. The sequence continues at coordinate 33,967,781 of JBBCBC010000022.1, read as the reverse complement.
ATGGTGTTGATCGCGCCGCTTTTTAAAGGCGGGGCCTTCCGCATCGGCGATCGTATTCCACCGAAGGCGGCTCTTCTCACCATCCTACGACATAGTTCATTCACCCTCACGGCATTCATCCACCTTTATGGTGTTGATTCGCCAGCTTTAAGCGTTGGCCTTCAGACGGGCGACGCCAGATTCCTCCGGCGAATCACTCCTTTCCATCCCGTGACGAGATCATTCACCCTCATGGCGTTCATCCACCTTTATGGCATTTATCGCCCGCCTTTTTTAGTGCGCCGTCCAGACGGCGATGGGTATTCCGCCGGCTGGCGGCGCTCGCTATATCCCGGCGACGATCATTCGCCTCACGCGTCGTTCATCCACCTTTATGGCATTGATGCCCCGCTTTTTAAAGGCATTGACCTTCCGTGACGGGCGACGCCAGATGACAATGGGAGAGAAGCGCCTCGCCATCCCGGCGACGCAGATCATTCGCCCTCATGTCGTTTCATCCCTTTTACGGCGTTGATCCGCTCTTTTTTAGGCGCCGGGGCCTTCCGTGACGGGCGATGCGATTCCGCCGAGCGGCGCCTTGCCATCCATGTGGACGAGATCATTTGCCCTCACGACGTTCATCCGCTTTTTACGGCGTTGATTCGCCCGCATTTTAAGCGTTGACCTTCCCGTGACGACGACCAGATTTCGCCGAAGCGGCGACTCTCGCCATCCCGGTGACGAGATCATTCGCCTCATGACGTTCATCCGCTTTTTATGGTATTGATTCGCCTTCGCTTTTTGTGCAATGGCCTTCCGTGACGGTGAATCATATTCGCCGAAGCGAACGCCTCGCCATCCCGGCGACGAGATCATTCGCCTCACGAGTTCATCCCTTTACGGGCGTTGATCGCCGCTTTTTTTAAGCCTTTGGTCTTGCGACAGCGGCGCGTATTCGCCGAAGCTAAAGTTGTTCCGCCATCATCCGGCGGCGAGATTATTCACCCTCACGACGTTCATCCGCCTTTATGGCGTTGATCGCCCGCCTTTTAAGCCTTTGCCTTCCGTGACGGCGATGTATTTACGGCGGCGCTCGCTCCATCCGGTGATGAGATCATTATTTCACGACGTTAAATCCGCCTTTATGGCGTTGATCTTTTTTAAGCTACCGACCTTTCCACCTCGGCGACGCCAGATTCCCGGCGAAGCACTCCTTCGCCATCTCGGCGGCGAGATCATTCGCCCTCCGGCGATTCATCTACTTTTATGGTGTTGATCGCCCGCTTTTTAAAACGCTTCCGATCGGGCGACGCCGTATTCCGCCCGAAGCGAAGAGCTCCTCGCCATCCGTGACGAGATCATTCACCCTCACGGGCGTTCATCCGCCTTTATGGCGTTGATCCGCCGCCTTTTAGCACCGCCTTCCGCATTGGCGACGCGTATTCGCCGGCGAAAGCGCCTCGCCATCCCGGATAATGAGATCATTCGCTCACGATGTTCATCCGCTTTTTATGGCGTTGATTTCCCGCCTTTTTAGGCGCCGCTTCAGACGGCGAGCGCCAGATTCCGGCTGAAATAAGCGCTCGCCATCTCCGGCGGCGAGATCATTCGCCCTCACAGCGTTTATCCGCTTTATGGCGCGCGGATTCGCTTCGCTTTTTAAGCGCCGACCTTCCGCGTTAGTGCGACGATATTCCACCAGCGGCGCTCCCTCACCATCCTTGCCGACGCAGATCATTCGCCTCTCACGGCGTTCATCCGCCTTTATGGCGTTGATTCGCTTTTTAGCGCCGGCCTTCAGACGGGCGACGCCAGATTCCGCCGGCGAAGCGCTTCGCCATCCGGTGGATTTGTGATCATTCGCCCACGGCGTCATCCGCTTTTTACGGGTGTTGATTCGCTTCGGGCTTTTTAGGTTTCGCCAGACGGGGTTACATATTCCGCTACGAGCGAGCGCCTTTCCATCCCCGGGCGACGAGATCATTCGCCTCACGCTGCTCATCCACCTTTATGGCATTGATTCGCCTTACCATTTAGCGCCGGCTTCGTGACGGGCTACGCGATATTCCGCCGAAGCGGTTACCTCACCATCCCTGATGAGATCATTCACCACGACGCTCATCCGCTTTACGCTGGATTCGCCCGCTTTTTACGCTGCTGGGTTTTCCAGACGGCGCGATGCTAGATTCCGGGCTGAAGGCTGTTTTCCGCCATCTCGGGCGACGATAGATTATGGCCCCGGCTTCATCCGCTTTTTATAAAGATTGATCCGACGCTTTTTAGCGCTGTTTTTCTTCGTGACGGCGACGCCAGATTCCACCGAGCGGGTGTTTTCGCCATCCCGGGCGACGGAGATCGATCACTTTTTACGTATTCATCCGCTGATTACAACGCCGACCGACCGCTTTCTCGGAGTTGGCTCTTTGTTTCCGTGACCGGACCGTCCACTTATCAAGAATTAATCTTTCGCTGCCTTCATCGACTTTGGCCCTCTCAGAAGACCGATATCAATCGATAATTTATACGTGGTAAAGGTCGCGAACCGCCGCACGGCCCGTGGCGATTGACGATGAGCAACAAACTCTCCTATCTCCTCAAGTATCTAAAGAGAGAAAAGAAAGTCGACAATAACTCGCCATAAGTGGTCGACGATGAGCACGAGAAAGACTTCGACGACGGGGCTCCTCTCAAAGTACGAGCACAAAAAGACTCAGACGACGGCACCCTCAAGTATAAACACGAAAAAGACTCAGACGACGGGGCTCCCCGGCACGAAAGTACGTAAAAGACTTCAGAGAAAAGAGGCTCCCTCAAAGTACGAAAGACAGAAAAGACTTCAGACGATGGGGCTCACCGGCACGAAAGAAAAAACTTCGTCTGACGACGGGCTCCCCTCAAAGTACGAGCACAAAAAAGACTCCAGACGATGGGCCTCACCTCGGCACGAAAGACGAAAAGACTAAGTATGACGAGGCTCCCTCAAGACGAAAGACAGAAAAGACTCGCGACGACGGGCTCAAGACGAAAGACGAAATGACTCAGACGCGGCTCCCCTCGGCACGAAAGTACGAAAAGACATATACGATTCGGCTCACCTCAAGTATGAATAGAAAAGACTCAGACGACGGCTCCTCAAGCACGAAAGTACGTAAAAGACTCATACAAAGAAGGCCTTCAAGCACGAAAGCACATAAAAGACTCGTATAAAAGAGGCCCTCGGCACGAAAGATTAAAAGACCTCAGACTACGGGTTCCCTCGGCACGAAAGCACAAAAAGATTTCAGATAACGGCTCGCCTAGAAGACGAAAGACATCAGATCGACGACGGTAGAAGGTAAGATCCTCTATGCAGGGCTCATTCTCAACGATCAAGATCTCATATCAAGACCCGAAAGCAAGCTCCTGAGGCAAACAACGAGACCACATACGCAAAGAAAAAGACAAGTTTATCAAGACATGAAACAAGATCGAGCTCGAACAACGCCAAAGCCCGATCTTGGGGGCTATTGTTGTAACCAGAAGATATCACACGCCAAGAAGATTTAATTATCACGTCGCCGCCAGGTCCCACCGAGACCACGTGATCCGTCGTGCTTAAAGATTTGTCGTGCTTACGCATATGTTTTGTCATGCTTTATGCACATGATTTGTCATGCTTATGATTTGTCGTGCTGATCCTCTTTATATAAAGGACCTCACCCTTCATTGTAAAATGATCTTTTGGAATGTTTCCCTCATTCCATTTATATACCAACAACCATATTTTAGGGAAGAACTACGGTTCTTCCCCGCAGTTGTTTTGTTTCGACATTTATTTGTTTGGTGGTCAAATTCAACAAGCCACATCAGAATCGTAAAATATTTGACTATCAACAATACATAATGATAATACTAAAAAAATCGAATTCACGATGAATTGTTCACACAATTTTTTATCTTACTTTTTGAACACATTTAGTCATTTTGTCAAATTGTTCATTAAAATATGACAAAAATTTGTGTGAACCCGAGTTCACGCTGAACTCTTTTTTTAATAATATCTTTTTTTAATACACTGTTATGTACAAAATGATTATTACTTAAAAAATATATTTTTTAAATAATGATAATTTTTATACATAACAGTGATAGAGTTCAGATGTAGACCTAATTCATTGAAGTGTTACCCTAAACACATGGTATTATCAACACAATTGCTGAATTTGATCTATTTCCCAGTTACATCCACCCCCGTTGAAAAATTGGTCATTTGGTTTGAGCACAAAGCTCATTTCTTCTATCTTATTTTGTCATCAATGAACACCCTTATACAACTCATGTAGCTTGAGATATAAAGATTGATATTGATTGGGTCCAAAAATCTAGCATAAGTACAATTTAAATTAATAAATTTATGTAACTTAAAGAGCGTGGTCTACATGCACATGCCAATGAAAACAACCACGTTCACTTGTGTTGCTTAGTTTTGTATGACTATCAACCCAAGAAGATTCTTGGGCCCTTGATTTTGCTTCTTTGGGCCCACAATTTCTCTAAATTAAAAAAAATAGATCTCAAATAATTAGATAGGATTCAAATGATTGTGTTAGCATTATAAAGAGACCCAACTCTTTGTGTTGTTTTCACAAATCTGAATTACTTTGAGATCCAACTCGATTGTTGTTTTCTGACCTTCGATAAGAAAATAAGAACATATTCCACCTTAGCTAATTCTTATCACGAAGAAAATATTCCAGAAATTATCACAAGAAGTAATCATGACCATCATTACCTGAATTTTCGGTTTTTGTATTTTAACAAATTATCTAGTTAAAACTGCATCGTGCAATTGGTGCTTCATATTGCAATTTATTTATACATACTTAATAAATCTACTTCAATTCTTTGTACCTTTTACTCCCCCGTCTTATAATTACGTACACATTTTTTTAATCGAACCTTCTAAAATAACTTACAAACCAAAAATAAAAACCTCCGTAAAATTTACACACAATATTTACAATTAAAAAAAAATGTAACTATTTATAAACTCATACACACACAATTCAATTTAACTTTTTATTCTATATATAAAAAAATATAAAATTTTATTTATTATTTCAGTTTTTTATTTTGTGTATCTATCAAACGCTACAAGTTAATTGGGATCGAGGGAATAATTTTCATAACTTGTAAATAATATTTCAATAAATTAAGTTTATACATAAACTTTATTACTGATGCATACAAATAATTACTGTTTAATATTTTTTAAATAATAATAATTTTTTATGCACGAGCTATAAAACGTTTTCAAAAAAAATAAAATAAAAATGCACGATCTATAAAATTTGTGCATAAGAGATATTTTTTTGTTCGGGTACGCACAATTTTTTCTCCAACTTGTGAAAAATATAAATGGTAAGAAATGTGTAGCAATCAATCATATGAAGTTCAACCTCGTGAAGAAATTTGTAGTAATCATCAGAAGTTATTCCTCAATATTATTCTTCAATTTCTCTCTCTAAAACTCCCCATTTTCTCTCTCCCCCACAAACACAATATACAATCTTACTAGAGATCATCGCCAATGATCTAGCAAAACAGCTACATACACCTTCGCTCCTCGAAATAAAAAAAGAAAACTGTAAAAGCCAATTCTACAAAAAAAAAACTCTCTAAAATTCTCTTTCTTCTGTTTCTATTTCCCCATCAAAAGGAAGTCTTGAACTCTGCAAACCCAATAAAGATCATATTTTTATACGCAAGGTTTTCTGAAATCATCAAATTTGTGCTTTTTCGCTTGAAATTTCATCTGGGAATTCTTCTAAATTTATCTTTTGTATGTACTGAAGTTTCTTCATTTTTCGATCCATTTTTGGTTTTGGGATCTAATCCTGCTCAGGTTTATTTTAGCTTCGCTGTAGATGCTTTTTGGATAAATTATGGACCCTGATCAGAGAAAGAAGGTACCAGCAATCTTTCAGTTTTAGCTGTGTAATAAATTGTACATAATCTTTTTATTGATTATATCTATATGTCTGTGTGTTAGTGTGTGTATATATTTATTGGTGGGATTGTAGTGGCTTCTTACTTCTTGTATTTTTTATGTCATGATTCATTGAAGAGGGTTTCTTAGAGCAATAATTTCTGTGTAAGAATTTGATTTTATGATTTCCGAGATTTGGGGTTGAATTTAGTTCAAACGGGGTTCAAGAACAGGGCAGATGCTAAGAATGTTCGGCGATTTTTGCATTTGATTTTAATTCGACTTTCTTGTGGATAAGTTTTAACATTTGAAAGTTAGGATTTCACAAATTAATTTTGTTTCCCGTTTGAGAGTTTGAGTGTCCTTGGGCCATTCCTGGTTGAATTAAAATAAATAAAATTTGGAAAACTCGAACTATTTGAATTGATAGCCCGTTGTTGGTTCGTAGCGAAAAATTGACATATCTTGATAGGCAAATACTTATATGCACCGATATGTAAATGGTATTAGTTGTTTTTATGAAAGGTATTAGTTGGTTAGTATTCGTTGTTTTTACTTAACAGTATTAGTGCGCCCAAGTGTTACGCATCTTGTTATGAATAAATCGAAGGCTGAGGGTATGCGATGATGTTCATTGTTGAAAAATTGTCTTTTCCCTTTGCTCGCTCTTGTTTTTTCGTATTTCAATCTCTCCTAATCAGAATGGCTCCGTTTCGTTGTTTTATATCTACAGGCACCTGTAGATATAGAGTTCTTCACACAATATGGTGAAGGAAGTAGATACATAATAGAGGAAGTTATCGGCAAAGGAAGCTATGGTGTTGTTTGCTCTGCGTACGACACCCATCTTGGGGAAAGGGTTGCAATAAAAAAGATAAACGATATCTTCGAACACATCTCAGATGCCACACGAATTCTTCGCGAGATTAAGCTTCTCCGACTTCTTCGTCATCCAGACATTGTGGAAATCAAACACATTTTGCTGCCTCCATCACGACGAGAATTCAAGGACATATATGTCGTTTTTGAACTGATGGAATCGGATCTCCATCAGGTCATTAAAGCAAACGATGACTTGACTCCTGAACATTACCAGTTCTTTCTTTACCAGCTTCTTCGAGGCATGAAATACATACATACAGGTCATACATACAACTAATATACATATTCTCCTGAATTTATTGCAGTTAATTTGAGTATGGAGTTTCATATAATTTTGTGTTATGTTGCTCTATGCAGCTAACGTGTTTCATCGTGACATTAAACCAAAAAATATATTGGCAAATGCCGACTGCAAATTGAAAATTTGTGATTTTGGCCTTGCAAGAGTGGCTTTCAATGATACTCCTACTGCAATATTTTGGACGGTATTTGTTCCTTTTTTTAAACTTCGTTTCATTTTCGTATTGAGTGATTAGGTCCGCTTTTTTTGCATCACATTGTGTAAATTGAGGAATAAATTCTTGTATTTGTATTCATTTAGGATTACGTTGCAACAAGGTGGTATAGAGCTCCCGAATTGTGTGGTTCTTTTTTCTCTAAGGTATAAATCTGCCCCTCTTTATACGTGTTACAAATTTATGGAAGAGTTGGACTTATGTAAAACAGTTTTACCGGGCAACTGGTTTGCAACTATCACACTATAGTAAAACAAGGAGTAATATTTTTTAATGAAACAACTGATACTATCAAAATAGTAATACATTTTAATGAAACAACTGATACTGTTTAAAAATACACACAAATTGCAACTTAGCTGCGGTAAAACTGGTTTACATAAGAATTTGTCATTTTGAACAATACAACTTATTTTTTTCTTCACAGTATACACCTGCAATTGACATCTGGAGTATTGGCTGCATATTTGCTGAACTTTTAACTGGAAAACCACTCTTTCCTGGAAAAAACGTCGTTCATCAATTAGACCTAATGACTGATCTCTTAGGAACTCCGCCTCCTGAAACTATTGCAAGGGTGTGTCCCCTTTCTCTCTCATACACACATGCAGTCACAGAGTTCCAATTTCTTGCTATACAATATACTTAGCTTATTTGTCCACTTGGCCATATCATTTGACAGATAAGAAACGAAAAGGCTCGGAGATACTTAAGCAGCATGAGAAAGAAGAGGGCGATTCCTCTGTCCCACAAATTTCCAAATGCTGACCCCTTTGCTCTTCGTCTGTTAGAAAGAATGCTTGCTTTCGATCCTAAGGATAGACCGTCAGCAGAAGAGGTTAAACATTCTCTTTCCTTTATCCCAAATATTTTGAGATTGTATTCGGAGTTGTGTAATTTATTGTTGTGAGCTATCAGGCTCTTGCAGATCCGTACTTCAGGAACTTAGCTAGAGTCGAGAGGGAACCTTCCGCACAACCAGTCACTAAAATGGAATTTGAATTCGAAAGACGAAGGGTTACAAAGGAGGATATTGGAGTGTTGATTTATCGAGAGATTCTTGAGTATCACCCGAAGATGTTGGCAGAATACTTAGACGGCTCTGAACCTACGAGCTTCATGTTTCCAAGGTATTGGCCGGGTTATTTCATGAAATTTTACCCCCTTCTTGGATGCTGTGAGTCGATATTTAGTTTGTAAATGAGTCGAAGGCACACTTGTTTAAGCTTGTTTGAAATATTATTGAGGTTGAAGACTTAAGTTTAAGTTTGTTTGATAATTAATCGAGTCGAGTTGGAGTAGTTTATATTTTTACACATGTTTTATCATTTTTTACTTATTGAGCTCGAGCTTTTGCACATTACCAAACATAAACATATGTTCGAGCTTGTTTGAAATCTATGTCAAACCAAGTTCAAATGGGTTTTTATCGGATGATCTCAAATCAAGTATCAAGTAACTTAGTTTGATTTTTATAGTGCTGTCGACAAATTTAAGAAGCAATTTGCGTCTCTTGAGGATCGTTGGAGAAACGGAGGTGCTGCTCCACCACCCGAGAGACAACAATCATCGTCTTTACCCAGGTAGCTTCAATCAATTTTCCAGTTTGGCTCATTCTAACTTTTCCAACTCATAGAGAGGCGACTAAAGGTTTGTCTATCTCGTTGCAGGCAATGTGTACTATATTCTAATGAATCAAACCAAAGCTCAATTATTGTTGCAAATGATCTTTCGAAGTGCTCAGTGAAAGCAGTTGGGAAGCCACCGTTGTGTCAGTCTTCGACAATTCCCATGACAAGATTACCTGTCCAAGTCCCTCAAAATCTCCAAGGTACAACATTTATAATCAATTTACTAATTTGTCCTTGAAACAAGCCCAGTCGATCCGGATTTTGGTCAACTCAAGGTTGACTGACGAGTCTAAATGAGTTTATTCGAGCCTAAATTGATATCTTGACAAGCCTAATGAGTCAAACTTGAGCTAGTTTCTTTAAATTCAAGTCTTGTGTGATGAGGGCTTTTTGGTCAGTCTGATAATAACAAATGTTATCTGAATTCTCAGGGAAGGGAGTTGTAAGGCCCGGGAAAATCAACGGGCCCACATTGCGTTACAACAACTCCGGAGCAGCAGCAGAGACAACCGACCAGCGAAAAATCCCGAGGAATCCTAGTATTCCCTGTCAGTATATTGCTCCGAGCTCTTCTTACCCGAGAAAGCATGTAGGCTGTAAGAACGAAGGCAGAGATGGTGCTATCGATGGGCCCAACGGGCCAGGGCTGCAGCCCAAACCTGATCTGTACATGGCCCGGAAAGTTGCTGCTGCTCAAGGTGGAGTTGGAAGCCACTGGTACTAACTTCATGATATGATAATATATGTCAGCTTGAACAGATTCAAGGACACGTGGAGCTCTTCTGATGCTACACAGTTGTCTCCGAGAGATTCCAGCCGTAGGATCAAGAATCGGGATAGACGAACGATGGGTTGAGGCGTTCGGATCAAGTTTTTCAAATGATCTAAGCCATTATTGAAGAGCTACAATGATCCAGATTGAAGATGAAGATTTAATGAAAGTAGGAAAAGATGATCATGGTTTTTCACAATACTTGTTATTGGTCTTGTTCACTGTTACCTGTGTATCTTTATGTAATTTCACCACTCGTAGCATCTACTTATTGTGTAGTGTGTGTGTATTTGGAAATAGAGATTTTTCTGTTAATTATAACTCAAATTGAGTTAAAAATACAATTAATTACGCTATGCATTGTACAATTTTCTGTAAATTATAAGCTATTAATTCATCAATTGATGTCCAACATTATTAATTAGAGACTTTTTATTAATTAATTATTGAAGAATTACTGAATTAATTGATCTATTAATGTATTTAATCATCTGATTTTTTTTATATTTTGGCAACTCCATTAACTGTATATCAGTATATGAAATTGCATTGCATTTGTAATTTGATGAACATATATATTCACTCACTTTATTCCTACCAATTGTGTACGAATTCAAAATATTAAATATAGAGAAAAAAAATTTTACCTAAAATTAGGGATACTTCAGCTGGTTTCTTCCAGGCAGTTCCAGTGCAAACGATGCCGTTCCGGAGGTTCTTCCTCACCGCATCAAAACCCTACCCGAACCCCTTTCTGCTTTCCTCCATATTCACAAACCCGTTCGTCAATTCGTGCTCTCATCCAATACTTCAATCCAATTTCAAATCCCTAAAATTAGGATCGCAGAAAACCGCCACCTCTGCAAATTCACAACCCTTCGTTTCACTCTACACCACAAATTCAACAATGGATGAATCCAGGGGAACACCAACGGCCACCATTCCTCACCCGGGATCCGCGGGCCGATCCGAGGTATTTCGGGCTCTCGAAGCCACTTTGGGCTCCAATTTCAGCTCCCAACCCTTAGTCCCAAACCCTAGCCCTCTGATAATCGTAATCAGCGGCCCCAGCGGCGTGGGGAAAGACGCAGTGATCAAACGATTGAGGAATGTTCGAGAGAATCTGCATTTCGTGGTGACCGCGACTAGCCGGGCCAAAAGGCCCGGCGAAATCGACGGAAAGGACTACCTTTTCATCAGTAAAGAGGAATTTTTAACAATGATTGAGAAAAACGAGCTCCTGGAATACGCATTGGTGTACGGTGATTATAAGGGGATTCCGAAGCAGCAGATTAGGGAGTATGTGGAGAAAGGGTGCGACATTGTTGTGAGAGTGGATATACAGGGTGCTTCCACATTGAGAAGGTTGTTGAGTGATAGTGCTGTTTTTGTGTTTTTGGTTGCTGAGAGTGAGGAGGCTCTGGTTAGGCGGTTGATTGATCGGAAAACGGAGACGACGGAGGCGTTGCTGATGAGGGTTGCTTCGGCTAGGGAGGAGCTGAGGCATTTGAAGGAGTTTGATTATGTGGTTGTGAATAAGGAAGGGGAATTGGAGAGATCGGTGGAGGTTTTGGAGTCGATTATTGAAGCTGAGAAAGCGAAAGTGCAGCAAAGAATGGCGGTTATTTAAGGGTTAGTATGCTCTACTTTGTTGGAATTTTTTGTTTGGGGATGGTTCTTGATTTAATTTTATATGTTCATTGTTTGTTCTTGGTGAATCTCTTGTTTGTGTGGATGTTATGGAGTTTTATGGGGATTAAGAGATGATGCTTAGATTAGTTTGTTTCAATTCTTGTTCTAGGAAAAAAATGTCATATATATTGATTGAAGAAGTAATGTTTACCCGGAAAAGAATATTTGATCTGATCTTTAATTGCAAGAAATGACACCCTCTTGAGTGACTAATACTATTCAATAGAGACAACTAATACTGTTTAGTGAAAACAAGGAATATTATCCACTGAAAACAGCTAATATCGTTCAGGGAAAACAACTAATATTGTTCAAAATACACGCAGTGCAACTGGTGTGTGCAAAGAATGTCATATCTGATAAGTGCCCTGATTTTGTGATACTTTATTTTGAGATGGAGGTAGCATTTGGGATAAGTTACATAACTCAATGGGATTCTAAGTGTTGCATTGAGTAGAGAAAGAATCGTCTTTGATATAGGTTGATATATATGGAGCATCTGAAAATTGTAGCAGCAACAAATAACGCTTCTTTTCAAGGTTCTGAACGTGAGTTTGATGTATGTGAGCTAATTTTAAAGAAAAGATTAAAAGAGGGAAAACGAGAATTCTTATTCATCTCTAAGAACTGTCTTGAGTCTTGTAACACTTCAAATTGTAGATAACATCATAACAAGGAAAAGTTCAAAGTCCATAAATATTGTATACATAAATTCTACTTGTATTTTATGTATTATTATTGTGTTTCTCTATATGGAACTGTGCTCTATTAAAATGTGTTGGATAGATATGGAAATCATTGCCGAAAATGTCCGAATCTTCCGTGAATACATATACTTGGATAATTGGATTGATTCAGGAATTATGTTACTCCCTCGGTCCCAAAGTTAATGATAAAGTACCCATTATTTTTGGACAAAGTTAATGGTAAAGTTATTTTATCATTTTATCACATAAAATGCTAATAAACAACTCTCTCTACCCCCAATTATCAATCACTTTATTATATAAAATACTAATAAACAATTTTTTTTATCTCATCATTTTATCGCTATTCCACTAAATCTTTATTATGAACAGTCAAAATTCCATTAACTTTGGGACAAAGGGAGTACTCTTTATGAATTCGTCTTTTTCTTCTTTCTTTTTTTTAAAAAAAAAAATTATCATTCATGGCACAAATTACATCAGCCCATAATTTAATCGTGCTTTTGAGCGGTACGATCCGAACGGCGATTATTGGGAGCAACTCCATCCGTTGCCCTGCCACTACTCTTGTAATTCAGAGTACCTTGAATTTCCGTGCCGTTCATGTACGGATGATGCAATTCTTGATGCGAAAACGTATAGTTTCGTAGACGAGTCTCATTTCATCATCGAAATGGAATGGCGAAAGGAATTGTATGCGTTTGCCCTGGATCTCAAAAACAGAGCATGGACTGCTCTTCCAATCAAAATACCTCGTTTCGGGGGCTATTTCGTATCGGTCACGGGCCGATACGCTTTGTCCCCCGAATCGGTGTTTGATCTTGGGGACAATGGATTCTTAGCGGAAGATGCGTACGATAGAGATGGGTTTTTTTTACTCTTATCGGGTGCCACTATCGACTTTTGATCGTTCCAACGTTCCGGAATGGGAGGACGAGAGGGAGCCTGTAAGACGTATAGTCCCTCTTGGTCCCGTCTTAGAAAACGACGGACAAGTATGCAATACGTGCGTTCTGCAATTAGAAACGGATGGAGTGATGAGTGAGGGCCGCGTCTTGATTGATGTTTGTCGCACTGAGCTTACCACTCTCAACACTACAGTTTCTAATTGTCTGAGGCTTCACATTGACTATTTAGATGTGTATGATATCAGTTTGGTTTCCGTTTGAGCTTATTAGCTTGGGTTTCTGGTATTCTTTTTAAATTTGATAATAAGACTTCATCATTGGTAGATTGCTTCAAGGATTCTTGGACCTGTCAAAAAAAGTTTACATGAAATCGTGATCGCATGAGTTTTTGCTTCAATTGAGATTCTACTGGATTCTTTTGGATTTTAAAAAGTCCGTGGATTTAGAAAATTCATAGACTCCATGCAGAGTTTGACTGACTTTTTTTATTGATTTACATGGATTTTCATAGACTTTACAGAATTGTGGAATACACATTTTTTATTGATTTACATGGATTTCCATAGACTCCGGCGCTGGAACTATTGATGCAAATGTATATGAAACACACTTGTATATAAAAAAAATTATTCAAATTGTTTAGAAAAAATACCAAAATATATTAGTTAAAAAAAACATTATTATTCTCATCTTCATTTTCATCACTGTTATACCTCGGCCTCATTTTCCACATAGCATTAGTAATACTTGTTCTCCATGCATTAACTTTCGTTCTTTGTTATAGTTGGCTTTGAGAAAGCAATTTAGTTATTTGTTGTAGTTAGCTTCCGTACTTGTTTAAATTGAAATTATTACTGGTTTAAATAGAAAACTATTACTTATATAAATAGAAAGTGTTATTTGTTTAAAAGAAAAGATACTTGTTTAAAATAAAAGTATTACTCGTTTAGATGAAAAGTATAACTTGTTTAAATAGAAAAGTATTACTTGTTTAAATAGAAAAATATTACTTGTTTAAAAGAAAAGTATTACTTGTTTAAAAGAAAAATATAACTTGTTTAGATGAAAAGTATAACTTGTTTAAATAGAAAAGTATTACTTGTTTAAATGAAAAGTATTACTTGTTTAAATAGAAAAACATTACTTGTTTAAATAGAAAAATGTTGGGAGATGAATTTAATAAAAGATATATGATTTTGATTAGATCCCAAAACCCCTGATATGACATGTTCAGAATGATCTTGATGGTTGAGTCAGGATTCAGTTTTAGAGTATTCAGGATGTTATCTGCAAAATGTATAGTCAGCAGATATAGTTCAGGATAGGTTTTGAAGACTCTGAAGAACTCAAGATGTTTTCAAGAATCAAGTTTCAAAGATGAAACCGAAAAGTTTCAAGACTAAACAGGAAACCGAGATATCAAGACTCAAAGATGACATCGAGGAATCAAGACTCAAAGATGAAGATTCAAGATTACCAAGAGACTCGTAAGACTCAAGACTCGTAAGACCCTCAAGACTATAAGACTCAAGACGCAAGATCAAGATCAAGATCAAGAATATCCGAAGGCATAGTAATTATCAAGACTCAAGAAGGTAATCAATGCTCAAAGATGAGCCCGAATGTTCCGAGGCAATCAATATATCTATCTGAAGGATTTAACATCGGAGAAGATCGCGATTCCTTAGAAAATAGATATTTGCCAAGACATTCAAATGCGCATAAAAGGAACTAAGTCGGTTGTTGTTAAGGTTATATCAAACTCAGAGTTTGTAACCAAAAAGAGTCTGTTGAAGGTGTCAAGATTTCAAGATCGAGACAAAAGTCAAAAAAGAGAAGACGACATTGTACCATTACATCGACATCGACAAAGGATGTGTCATTAAAAAAGATGTCGATGTACAAAAAGTTCCAGACCGCAAAAAAAGTGAAGACGGCTACATGAAAGGCTATCATTTAAAACGTGTTAGGGAGTTTCAAATCCTAAATATAGTCGTTTCTCACACACCATAAGTTATAAACTCACGGTTATCTCTCTCCAATCGGATAGTTTTCAAAAGTGACCTTGGTGTATGCCTATAAATACCGGTGACCCTCTACATTGTAAGGTTTATTGAAATTTATACGCAACTCAAGAGCTCAAACTTATTCTTGCAAAAGTTAAAGCACTAAAAAAAAACTTAGAATTTCCCAAGTGCTTCTATATTGAAGAGAGCTCACTATACTAAGTCTAGCTTGATAAGAATTATCAGCTTAGTCGAGATATCCTAACCCTTTTGCATTGTGCTTCATTGTAAAAGATATCTCATCCTAGTTGAAACCAACCGAGAAACCCCAAACCCTCGGAAGGTAGTTGGAGTTTTTTTTTGTTGGTGAGAAGAGTTGTAAAGAAAGTTAGTAAACTACGGAGTAGTAAAAAAACTCTGAGGAGAAGTTAGTAAGCTCTGAGGGTATCCAAAAGCTTGTTTGTGTTTAGGTAAGTAAACTACGGAGGTAGTCGTAAAGCTCAAGGCCGGGTTGAGTAAGTAAACTACGGAGTAGTTTAAAACTTCGGCCGAAGTTGAGTAAGTAAACCACGCAAGGTAAATGTAAAAGCTCGTAAGTTGTTTAGTGAATTTCTCCGAGGATCGAGAGAGTGGACGCAGGAGCTTCGAGTCTCTGAACCACTACAATTGTCGTGGTTCTTTATCGCTTTCCTTATATCTGGCTTAATCGCCAGTATCGACTTGATTTTTGAAAGCATACTTTTCATCGATATTCGGGTTGGAATCAATCCAATCGGGTTGCATGTAAAATTGAATCACAACCTAATCACTATTTCTTAAAGGAAGGTTTTCAAAGAAAGCTTAAAACAGTATAAACTAAAGGCCAACCATTCAAGACGATCGAGTAAGCTAGAACAGATAGTTACCAAACCGAACTCTCTTCCGAGGATTCAAGAAGTTAGTTATCCGATCCAAGCAACTCGGGATCTCTCGACACTCGAGGACTCGGTTGGGATTATCCGAGGTGATCTCGAAAGTTAGCCAAGATCACCGGTCTCAAGAGATTTTGACTCAGAGCGATCCAGGCTTCTCGTAACCTAATCTTGAGGATTATCCGACCTAAAGTCGACCTTAGTAAGAAAAAAGTTCTAAAACCGAACACGTGTATTCCCCCCATACACGCGTGTAAGACTCGTTTGCGACTGGACCAACAAAGTGGTATCGGAGCGGTGGTTCAACTTGACCACTCTTTGTGGTTGACCAAAGTTTTATTTTTCAAAAATACTTGTGGTCTATCCGAATCGATCTTATTTTCAATTTTTTTTCTTTTCAAAAGATCGATAAAAATGTCTTCCAAAAACTTCCCATGTTCTCGGTGGAGAACTATGATCTATGGAGATCGAGAACGATGCTCATCTATATTCCAAAACATGAAGTATGTGGAGAGTGGTCTCTCGAGGACCATTCCAATTTATGTGGTGAATCAGGAGGAATGTAAGATGAGAGAATTGATCTTAGAGCATAATTTCATAAGTCGATGACCAACCGACTCGAGGAGAGAAAGTTAGTCAATCTAGAAAACCCAAATCTCGGTGAAGGCTAGGAGAGAAGAGAAAGGCAAGCTAAAAAAGAGACAAGAAGTTCTCTAGCAAAAAGGCCATGGTTGCGAAGGTTAAGAACATTATGAGGAGGGATCTAGCTCTTGGATGAGATATTCTCGAGACGATTGAAAGTGATGACATTTGTCGATGGCCATTGAGGAGGTAAACTCTTTTCTTTCTCGTTGTTGCTCTTTACACTAGCACAAGAGTTTTCAAGTTCCATCGAAAACGGTCATTTTTGACCGATGGATTCTTTTGAGAATCTAATGAAGCGACTATGTTGCTTTTGCAAGGATCGCTAAATAGAACTCAAGAGCGTAATAATAATAAACCGAAGTTTGAAAATCTAAAATGGAAAAACTCTAAAGACATCAAATCACTTCAATTAATGCGAGCATCTTGATGAATGGATGTTTCCGAAAGTACAACTCTCGAGAGAAAGAGAAGTTGATAATGTCCCTAATCGAAAAGTTTAGAGAAATCCAATCAAGAGATTCAAATTTAATCAGACTAAGTTCAACGACCTCTCTCCGAGAAGCATTTAAACTCTACAGAATCTTGTGAGGATAAGTAAGAAGAAGTTAACTCTATCAATAACGATCTAATGTAATAGATGAAATTCAGAGTTACCAGAGATCCGCGGACTATAAAAACTGGATGGGATACATTCGAGGGAACCTCACAAGGTCATTTGAATGATGCATCAAGTAGCGAAGACAATCTTTGTAAAACCAAAGGCACCTACACTTCAAATCAAGAAATGCCCAAAGTGTTAGACAAGGGTAAAGGACCTATGGTCTCGGTAGAAAACTGAATGATCAAAGTTAGAAAAGCCCAAACCTCAAAAGGCTAGAAAACCCGAAAAATCCATTGGAAAGTTTCGTGTAAGTACTTCAAAGCCTCAAAGCTAAGAATGCAAACCCGAAGGCTCCACATCGAACCATCAGAGGAATCCTCGACGAGAAACACTCAAACAGAGACATTCTCAATCAAGAGACCAAGTCCTCAAGATATCCGAAGACCAGATTTCAAAGAGCAACCCTGAACCCCACTTGCCTAAGGGTAAATGTTACCGAACCCGAAGTCAACAAAGATTTAGACCGGCCGCAGAAAAAAGCCTAAACATCCAATGTATGGGCCCGAACAAAGAAGAATTCAAAAAGGCACATGTTCATGCTAAATCGAGCACACATACACGTAAAACCGCTAAGGCACCCGTAGTAAGTAGATGTGTATGTTGATGTTTATGGAAGACAAATTAGCCACTTTCTAAAGTGATTAGAGTTGTCGGTGATTTGGATTCGAAAAGGTACATCTAACCTTGTAGGACCCTACCTGTTTGGGTACCTAAGAATTGATCTGCTTTTTCGGGGGAAAAAAAGGCACTAAATCGACTAAAGATCGATGGCACCGATGAAAGCAGAGATGAAAAAGCTCTTGATATATGGTATCTTGACGGTGGATGTTCAAGACATTCGACAGATACAAGAAGATACTCAAATGACTATGTTGAACAAAGAGGCCCCTACGATCACTTTTTGGAGATAACTCCAAGCGGATGATCAAGGATATGGAACTTTGGAAATCGACTCGATTCATATCCATGGTGTTTCATATGTATCTGGATTGAAGCATAACTTGCTTTCAATTAGCCAATTCTCGTGATAAGGGTTTTAATGTTGAGTTCTCTAAGAACTTATGTTTTGTGAAAGATGATACATCACGAAAGTATTCGACCGGGTACAAGAAAAGGGAATGTGTATCTTGGCGATTGGAGTTCAACTCCTAAAGATACATGTTTAGTTGCTAAAAGTTCCACAGATACCGGTTGGTTATGGCATAAAAGAATGAATCACCTAAATTTCAAAACCCCGAACAAGCTTGCAAGATTAGCTCTTGTGAGAGGGTGCTTTAACGAAGTGTTCAAGAAGGAACATATTTGTGATGCGCGCTGAAAAAGGAAAACAAGTTAAAGCATCATTTAAAAGCAAAATTGAGGTTTCTTGAAAGAAAGAATTCTTTGCCATCGATATGGATCTTTTGGTCCTATAACACCAGAAGCACTAATGGCGTGAAATACACATTGTTAGTAGTTGATGACTACTCAAGATATCTTTGGGTCATATTCTTACTCAAGAAGAAAGAGACTCGAGATATAAAGTCGCCAGAGTTCTTGAAAAGGCTCGAGATTGAGAAAAAATCGAGTGTGGTCAAAATCGATTTGACAGCGAATCGAGTTTATAAATCATATCATATCCGATTATTGTCGCGCAGAGAATGGAATTTCACATGAAACATCACCGCAAAGGACCCTCAACAAAATGGTGTTCTTTGAAAGAAGGAACATGACTCGAAAAAGAAGTTCGCAAGGACAATGATAAATTTAAGTTGATATTCCTAAAAGATTTTAAATTTGGGTTTATCAACATTGCATGCTACTCTCTCATAACAGATCCATCTTGACCAAAGAGTCAAGGCAAAACACCCTATGAGCTTTGGAATGAAAGGAAGGCTCTTTTTTTTTTTTTTTTGTGTGTTTGGTTGCAAGTGTTTCATACACAATAATGGTAAAGATCGATTGAAAACATTTGATAGTAAAAGTTCGATGAAGGAATATTCTTAGATATTTCAAGTCAAGAAACTTTCGAGTTTACAACTGTAGGACTCTTATTGTGGAGAAACGCCATGTTGTTTTTGATGAACTGTTTGTGTTCGGAAGAAACAGAACATGACGCAGATGAACCGACTAAGAGGATCACCAGATTAAGCCCGAAACAAAAAGATAAATCATCCATCGAACTCCGAAAAGAAGAAGTCGGGCCTCGGACTCAGATAAAGAAGTTCAGGATGGAACTCGGGATGGTGAGACTCGGGAAAACCAACACTAAAAGGTGACCAATCTGAGCAGACACCGGTTCGGACTCGGTGTATGTGATGCCAATGAAGATGTGGTCACTGGTGAGGCAAATTCGAATCTATCAACCAAAGGAACAAATGTCTCGATAATGTTCAATAGAATTTCCCCCGAGGAAGATGATTCCATTTCTCCTTTTCGTTGTTCCTCGAAGCCATCGATTTAATCGAACCTAACATTTCAAATGTTGAGGATACTATTGAAGGGGAACATCAAGAAGGAAATGGTTAGATAGTCATCCTTCAAGTCGGTTGTGGGTGATCTAACCAAGGTGTTAAAACAAAGAAGGTTCCATGGTGAGAGTGCACTATTTCGCTTTTTTTCTATCGGAGAAAGAACTCATGAGATTGGTGAAGACTACAAGATTTCGTTCGATTCTTCTATGCAAGATGAATCAAGTCTCAAGGAATGAAGTATGGGGAGCTAGTAGATAGACCCGGAAAAGACACAATGTCATTGGAACCAAATGAGTTTTCAAGAATAAAAAGAGATGAAAACAACAACATTGTAAGAAAACAAGGCAAGACTAGTCAGACAAGGTTATTCCCAAGAAGAAGGCTTGGATTATGATGAAACCTTTTGCACCATTGCAAGACTAGAAGCCATCGATTGTTTCTTGCATACGCCCACATGAAGTTCGATCTATCAAATGGATGTGAAAAGTGCATTTCTCGAAGCGGTGTGCTTAAAGAAGAGGTTTTTGTAGAACAACCTCCCGGTTTCAAATAGAATGACCAAGTTTCTGTGCTCGGAAAAGCTTTGTATGGTCTCAAACAAAGACCCAGAGCATGATATGATACTTTTTTCGGTTTCTTCGACCATGGTTTTGTCAAAGGAATGTTGATAGAACTCTGTTCGGGATAGAGGATGGAGAAGATATCTTACTAGTTCGGATATATGTTGATGACGCTATTTTTGGATCTCAAACCATCACCGTGTGAAAAGTTTTCAACACCGATGAAAGGCAAGTTTGAGATGTCAATGACGCGAGAGATGAATTTCTTTTCAGTCTGAGTGAAACAATCAAAGGAATGAATATTCATCAACCGCACAAAATACACCAGAGATCCGATTGCCAAATATGGTGTACATAATTGCAATACGATTAGGATTCCCATGAATACTAACTACAAGATGGATCCCGATTTCAAGGCAAATCAATCAGTAAGCCATACCGATTATAGAGAATCATTGGATCATTGCTCTATCTTCAAACAAAGAGGTAGGATATAACATTTGTTGTTGGGATATGTGTAAAGATACCAAGCTAATCCTAAAATTTAGTCACACATGGAGGTCGCCAAAAAAGATCTTGAAGTATCTTAAAGGCACGATGAATAGAGGATTATGGTATCCGGTGATGATAACCTTGAATTAATTGGTTACTCGGATCTTTGATTATAGAGGTTCTGATGGATGCGAAGTCCACTTCGCGAACGATGTCAATTTCTAGGAAATGGTCGATATCTTGGTTTCGAAGAAAAGGACCTCGAGCAACAAGTACTATCGAAATTTGAATACATGGTTGCGGAAAGCTTGCGGCTCGATTCTTTCGCCTGCGGACAACAATTAAGGGATTATAAAGTTGTAGCCTAATGAAGTACCAATATTTTGTGACAATAATAGTGCTATTGCTATTTCACAAAATCCCAGATTACACACCGATGCAAGCATGTGGATATCGACATCACTTCATCGAGATCATGTCGGAGAAGAAGGACATAAGGATGGAGAAAATTCATATCGATAAGCAGAGAAATCGATATCTTGACTAAACCTCAAATAATCAAGATTTCGTGAACTTTCAATTGAGTTAGGGATGTTAGAAACGGTGTATAGAGTAAAATCGAAAAATCAAGATTTTTAGAGGTATGAAGTTTTTTAATCTCTATCGGAAGCTCGGGATAAAATGGAAATACTAAACCGAGTCTCCGAAACTCGATTCATCAAGGTCAAGATCAAGAAAGATAATCGAACCCATTCAAGATTTAAAAGATATAATCGACATTTTATCAAGGTCAATTTCAAGAAGACCGACAGAGGGAAAATTAGTCGAAGAAGAATGACTCACGCGACTCATTTATTTATTTAAGTGAAGCTCAAGAATCATTCGCAATAAATACAAAACACCGAGGAATTTTTTTGGGTGGGATCGCTTTTAAATTCAAGAAGGTCAGCGGTCATTTAATGCTTTTGCTACATTAATGACCAACGAGGATATTTTGGCGGCTTACTTTTTGGAGATCGCTTGGTTCAGATAACCGATTAATTGGAGATTAATCTCAACCGTTGTTTTTCACCTAACCAACCCGATTCCCCACGATCTCGGGTTATTTATACCCCAATAAGTCATTCAAGCCAAAATTTTATCAAACCCTTCGCTCCAAAAATCCTCTCGCAAATAAAAAATTCCCTTTGCCCGTAAAAAAAAATCCCAAAACCCTAAATCTTCATTTCTCCAATCAATCTCTAAAATGGCCCCAACCTTGTTCGAGAGATTAATTAAACCAACAAGCCTTGGCACGAGTTCGTTGTCTCACTCGAAAGCACAACCAACTCAAAGCCGTAATGAGGCTCGTGATATGATTCGATCGGCTAAACTCACTCCATCTAGTCGCAGTTCTACCGCACGGTGAGTTTGCGAAAGAGGTAATCAATTCATCTATAACTTGAAGATAGATAAGAGGATCAGATCTTTTAAGATTATCAGATCACATTTAGAGCAAATATTCAAATACATCAATTTTGAGAGGGATTTGTATATAGTTCAAAAAATCAATGATGTTTTTGAGCTCTATGTGGATAGAGAGGATCCCGCGATGTATATGTCGGTAGAAGCGTGAGTACTTAGATATGATTCACGAGAATCTGTTAAATTTGAGGCGACATTGCATATAAGGCTTACTTTAAAGCCACAATATCGTGTGTTGATGGATATTATGAAAAAGAGCATCATGAGTCTTCGGGGAGTTTTGAGCAGATCAAGACTCAAGCTCGGATTGATGATGGCGATAGAGGCCTCACCCACCACCGACTTCAACTGGGTGAAATTTTTGATTCAGACGGTGAGTGAAAAAGTACGAGTTTTGAAGAAGGTTGACGGGCGATCTCAATAAAAGGCAAGATCCACCATGCCACCAAAATTGCTTATATTTTGGAGATGTGCAGAGAGAGGAGGATATCTTCGCCAATTCGACCCCATTCCCTAAGTCCAAAATTCTCTTTTAAACCCATTCTTCGCAAAGCGAGGCCATCGGGGAAGAGAGAAAAAGAAGGTAGAATCACCATTCAAGGGCCGAAAAAGAGACTCAACAAACCGGGGAAGAAGGTTTTGTTGGAAGCAAAGATGAAAGGTGTGCAAAAAACGGCGAAGGTAAACCTTGCCCCAAAGCGCTAAAATTGGTGGTTCTCATCGACGAAGACGGCAAAGGATTCTCGAGGGAGATTCAACCCGGGGCTAAACCGCCGAGTTCGCCATTGCAAGTTTTTGCTCAAGTTATCTCAAAGGCACAAGAATGATCGGAGGAGCAGTGTCTTCTCCGAGGTGCTTGAGACATCTCTAAGTTCGCATAAAATTTTCAGGAAATTTTCAGCGAACTCAGCCCTCAGAGATTCCTACCGAAAAAGTGCTGGCCAGACAGAAGAAGAGTCAACTCAGAACCAACTGGGCGAAGGTCACCAGCCCCGTAACCCACTCAGATGCAAACCGAGGACTGATCGCGACAACCTTCAGAGGTCTGCTGAGACCAGAGCGTAATATTTCTTGATGAAGCTCCCGAAAGTGATCTACTCGATCCTCGCCAGGCTTCAATCGAACCGTAGAGCCCGAGACGGAAGTTAACAGGCGAATTTGATGCGAGCGATGAGTGGAGGAATCTGCAGTTCATTCGTCAGCTACCTACTGAGCTTTCCACTCCCCGACCGCAAGATGTTTTCTTGATTAAGGACAATCAGGTTCATCTCAATCGACCTTCTTCGAAAGATGCTCGATATTCGCTTTCGAAGGAAAAGACTGTGGAATGAGGAGACTGACCTTCCGACCAAACACTACGGTTCGGAAGAAAAGCCTGAGGATGAAAACTCGATTTTGATGAGTCGTTCGAGAGGAAGTTATTTGAGAGAAAATCAAGTTGGTGCCTCTGGCGAAAGGAGACAAATCTCAAGATGGAGATGGGGACCAGCGGGGAGATCTTGAGGATCAGGTCTCAGATGGAAAGGAACTTTTGTTGTCAACTGAAATTAATTCAACCTCCAATTTGTTAAGTAGCACTCTGCATCGAGGTACCGGTTGAGATCGAGCTCGGGATCAAGTCAAGCTTCGAGAATGATCAAACATCCTGAAAAGCGCAGAAGGTTCCCGAGATTGATCTCACTCCCTTGATGGAGAAACTTGAGAAGGTTGAGTCAATGATGATCAAGATTGCTCGGGGATGGAAGAAAACATCGCCAATCAAGCTCGGAAGATGGAAGGTCTTAGTCACTTTCTTTCAGAAATTGGTCTTAATCCAAAACACTCGACCTCACAGATGACCTCCATGGAAGATAAGTTTAATGAAAATTTGGAGGAGTCAAGGGCCGAGCTCGATCTTTCAAATGAAATGTAAGCATGGTGAGTCAACAGCATTTCTAGAGGTGAAATTGCAGAGGAACGGGTTGATGATAAAATCATTGTTGAGTGAAATGAGCTCAATGCTTATGACCAAGATGACGTAGATGTTCGCGAAGCACTCTCTCGCCGGTTGCCCATTTATCCAAGAATTTTTCGCGGGCTAAGAACCATCTAAGCGAGGTGGAAGACATTTAACAAGATCGATAGCGAGGAGAGGTTTTGTGTGAGCAAGAAAAAGAGTAATATCACGTGGACACAACATTCTCCAGATTTCTTCCAAATTACGCGCCAAGAAGGGAAAAGCCAGGCGAAGACCTCGTAAAGTTCATGGCACGACTTTGGAGAAGAAGGCCCGTGAAAAGATGTCGAAATGTATAACCTAGCCAAAGCCTTAAGAGAAGTCGGTTATCGAGAAGTTGAAGTTCGTCAGTGGAAGTTTTATCTACACTCGAAGTTTCGAAAGCAAACCATGCTTGATGTTGCAAGAGAGAAACCGAAAAGCAGAGAAAAAGGTTGAATAAGCCAGCCGCCGAATTGCTTATGAAGAGAAAAAAAAGCCTTGGGCGGTGTTCAAACCGAAAAGAAGCGCGGCAAACGCTTTCTAAGCCAATCCAGAGAAAGTTCGATTCGATGATGAAGAAACTAAGAATCCGAAGTCTCAACTCGTAAGAAAGTCTTCAACACTTAGAGATGCTCAAGACACTCCAAATAGTAACAAAGTTAAGAAAAGCCGCTTTCGGTCCTCGAGCGCGTCTGGATCGTAAAGAAGATAGACGAAGAGCGAAGCGAACGAAGTGAATTCGAAGTTTGCGAGCAAGAGAAAGCGGATATCAAAAGCATCGAAGTGGCCCCACGTTGATAAATGGATGCCTATCAAACTCAACGATATGTGGGGAAGAGGTCAAGAGAACCTTCGTTCATTTATGATGTTCTCGTGGAATGGAGAGGGAAAGCTCGGATCGTAATGAAGATTCATTGAATATCTCCTAACCTTCTATCCAAAGTATCTACAGAAATGGATTAACCTTGCGGATGGGGCGAGAGGTACATATAGAGCCCCCTCGTCCATATTCATACCCTCCTCCGAGACTTGGTAATGGCTTGGTAAACGAGAGCGCCATTACTCAAGAAATTGCTCAAGATATGGGTCATTGGGTTTCACAGCGAAACAAATCCGGATATTATTAAGGAAAGAAAGAAATGAGTCAAGAAGAGATTTTTCGGAATGTTCGACCGGAGGTGCCGGCGTGATGAAGTTGAGAATGAAAGCAAATCAAGAGCGAAGATCAAGAGCCAAATCAAGATCAAGACTCGGAAGATTACGTAATCTTTAAATTTTTGTCTTTTTGATTTTGTTGATAAACTCATCAGAATCAGAACTCAAGCCAATCATCAATGAAGATTTTATCATTATGCTCAAAAAGATAATATCTCATTATCTTATTTACATGTCTTTTATTTTGATATCTTTGAATGAATGTCTCTCGAACCGATTGTATGTTTATATGGGGAAATTGTTTAAGTATTTGGTAATGAACTACTTAAAGAGATTCATTACTGAAGAAATTGTTGAATGATTTAAATTGTTGGGAGACAACCAATCTTGTAATAGGATAAACTGAAATCTGAGTATAGGTTATATGTTTGTAACAAGACAAGGTTTTGGCATCATCAAAAATGGGGAAATTGTTGGGAGATGAATTTAATAAAAGATATATGATTTTGATTAGATCCCAAAACCCCGAAAGTATTGACATGTTCAGAATGATCTTGATAGTTGAGTCGATTCAGCTTTTTAGAGTATTCGTGATGTTATCTCGCAAAATGTATAGTGCTACAGATATAGTTCAGATAGTTTCAAGACTCAAGAACTCAAAGATGTTTCAAGAAACCAAGTTTCAAAGATGAAATTGAAGGTTCTCAAGACTCAAGCGGAAATCGAGATATCAAGACTCAAGATGATATCGAGGAATCAAGACTCAAAGATGAAGATTCAAGATTACCAAGAGACTGAAGACTTCAAGACTCGTAAGACTCAAGACGCAAGATCGAGATCAAGATTGAAGATCAAGAATATCAAGCGAGAATTATCAAGACTCAAGAAGGCATCGAATGCTCAAGATGAGCCGAAATGTTCCGAGGCACCGAATATATCTATCCGAAGGATTTAACATCGGAGAAGATCGCGATTCCTTAGAAAAAATAGATATTTGCCAAGACATTCAAATGCGCATAAAAAGAACTAAGTCGAAGTGTTGTTAAGGTTATATCAAACTCGAGTTTGTAACCAAAAAAAGCCGTTGAATTGAAGGTGTCAAGATTTCGATCTTGGAGACAAAAGTCAAAAAGAGGAAGACGACATCAGACTATACCATCGATAATCGACAAAGGATGTGTGAAAAAAGATGTCGATGTACAAAAAGTTCCAGATCGCAAAAAGTGAAGACCCGGAAATTTACATGAAGGGCTATTGCTTAAAACGTGTTAGGGAGTTTCAAATCCTAAATATAGTCGTTTTCACACACCATAAGAGGAAACTCACGGTTATCTCTCCAACCGATAGTTTTCAAAAGTGACATTGGTGTATGCCTATAAATCTTGGTGACCCTCTACATTGTAAGGTTACGGGAAATTTATACGCAACTCAAGAGCTCAAACTTATTCTTGCAAAAAGTTAAAGCACTCAAAAAAACTTAGAATTTCCCAAGTGCTTCTATATTGAAGAGAGCTCACTATACTAAGCCTAGCTTGATAAGAATTATCCAAAGCTTAGTCGAGATATCCTAACCCCTTTGCATTGTGCTTCATTGTAAAGGATATCTCATCATAGTTGGAAACCAACCGAGAAACCCCAAACCCCTCGGTAGGTAGTTGGAGTGTGTTTGTTGGTGAGAAGAGTTGTAAAGAGTTAGTAAACTACGCTGGAGTAGTGTAAAAAACTCAGAGGAGAAGTTAGTAAGCTTCAGGGGTAGTCCGAAAGTTTGTTTGTGTTTGAGTAAGTAAACCACGGAGGTAGTAAAGCTCAAGGTCGGGTTGAGTAAGTAAACCACGGAGTAAAGTGTAAAAACTCAGGTACGAAGTTGAGTAAAGTAAACTACGAGGTAGTCGTAAAGCTCGAAGTGTTTAGTGAATTTCTCCGAGGATCGAGAGAGCGGACGTAGGAGCTTGAGTCTCTCGAACCACTATAATTGCTTTGGTTCTTTATTGCTTTCCTTATCCGTGCTTAACTATCAGATTGACTTGATTTTGAAAGCATACTTTTCACTGATATTCAGTTGGAATCAATCCACTGAAGTTGCATGTAAAATTGAATCACAGCCTAATCATTATTTCTTAAAGGGAAGATTTTCAGCAAAGCTTAAAACGAGTATAAACTAAAGGGCCAACCATTCCGCACGACTGAGTAGCTAGAACAGATAGTTACCAAACTGAACTCTCTTCTGAGGATTCAGTAAGTTAGTTATCTGATCCAAGCAACTTAGGATCTCTAACACTCAGGACTCAGTTGGGATTATCTGAGGTATCTCGAAAGCAATTTCGGGATCACTGTCTCGATGAGACTTTGACTCAGAGCGATCTGTGCTTCTCAGAACCTAATCTTCAGGATTGTCTGACCCAAGCTGACCTCAGTAAAAAAAGTTTTAAAAACACTGAACACATGTATTCCCCCCCATACACGTGTAAGACTCGTTTGCACCTGGACCAACAAAAAATATTACTTGTTTAAATAGAAAAGTATTACTTGTTTAAAAGAAAAGTATAACTTGTTTAGATGAAAAATATAACTTGTTTAAATAGAAAAATATTACTTGTTTAAATAGAAAAATATTACTTGTTTAAGTAGAAAAGTATTACTTGTTTAAAAGAAAAGTATTACATGTTTAAAAGAAAAATATATCTTGTTTAGATGAAAAGTATTACTTGTTTAAAT
Source organism: Stenogyne calaminthoides (assembly GCA_037126765.1). Lineage (NCBI taxonomy): Eukaryota > Viridiplantae > Streptophyta > Magnoliopsida > Lamiales > Lamiaceae > Stenogyne > Stenogyne calaminthoides. The sequence goes on along the minus strand of JBBCBC010000022.1, from coordinate 33,939,687 downwards.
AGAAATGTATTACTTGTTAAATGGAAAATATTACTTGTTTAAATAGAAAAATATTACTTATTTAAATAGAAAAGTATTACATGTTTAAATATAAAAGTATTACTTGTTTAAAAGAAAAATATAACTTGTTTAGATGAAAAGTATAATTTTTAAATAGAATAGTATTACTTCTTTAAATGAAAAGTATTACGAAGGTTTTTTTTTCTTCTGACCTTTCGTCTTCAGAGTTCTCTGAAAGAATACGTAGAAATCTCTGGTTGTTAGAAGAGATTTTGGAGAGTGAAATTTGTTTATATTTTTTTTAAAGAGAATTAAAGAAAATCCATAGAGTATTAAAATCCATAGAATGTTGAATACCTAAAGATTTTTTAAGACTTTTTAAAATCTGTATTGAATACCTCAGAATTTTTAAAGACTTTTAAAAATCCGGATTGAATCCCCCAGACTTTGAAAGTCTAAAAAAATCATACAAAATCATACAAACTCCACAACCAAAATCATACAAAAGAATCCTGAAGTTAATGAAGTCAAAATATATGTAATCAATGTGGATCTAGATTCATGCGGCATTCAAGAGCATACCCGTGTTCTTCCTGCGCTACGATTTCTATTTTCACACACGCCTTGTTCCCCTGCAATTTGCCTTCTTAATTCCACCGTATACATATTTGGGGGATATCACCCTAGTTTTCGAAGCGCACCCGAGGCAAAATCAGCGCATAAATTCGTATTATCGTCTGAGGTTTTAACCCAACCGAATTACCCTGTTGAATTGGGGAAAAAATCGGAAATTTCCCTCATGAAATTCGCTAAAGGCTCGCCTGCAGCACTCCCAACGCCCGATGGCCAGAAAATCATAGTTTTCTCATGTACGATTACTCGTAGAGACTGTAATCGCGCTTTTGAACTGTACGATCCGAACGGTGATTTTTGGGAACAACTCCCCCCGTTGCCCTGCCGCGCTTGTAATTCACCGTACCCTGAATTTCCGTGCAGTTTATGTATCGATTATAAATTTCTTGGGGTGAAAACTTATAGTTTCCTAGACGAGTCTCATTTCATCATCGAATTTGAAATGGGGGTGTTTGTCCTAGATCTTAAGAACAGGGCATGGACCGCTCTTTATATCGAAACCCCTCCTCTTCCGTCGTATTTCGTATCGGTCAAGGGCCGATACGCTTTGTCCCCCGGATCCGCATATGATCTTGGGGACGCGAAAGATGCGTTCGAGAGAGACGGGTTTGGTCATTCGTATCGCGTTCCACTGTCGACTTTTGCTCGTTGGGCGCACGAGGAGGAGGAGGAATAGTTCCTCTTCGGCCCGTCTTAGAAAATGGAAAAGTATGCAATACCTGCGTTCTGCAATTAGAAACGTATGGACTGGGGATTGAGGGTCGCGTATTGATTGATGTTTGTCGCACTGATCTTAACACTCTCAACACTAAAGTTTCTAATTGTGTGAGGCTTCGCATTGACTTTTTATATGGAATGTATGATATCAATTTGGTTTCCATTTGAGCTTATTAGCTTGGGTTTCTGGTATTCTTTTTGCATTTGGTAGCTTGCTTCAAGGATTCTTGGACCTGTGTAATCTAAATCTTGTCGTTTATCAAGTCTTTAAGGAATGGAGAAAAAAAGTTTACATGAAATCGGGGTTGCATGAATTTTTGCTTCAAATTAAGGTTTCAAATTAGTCGAGGCTCGTGCTCGAATAAAATCTTTTGTTTTAATTTGTTTAATAAAACATGTTAACATGTACAAAGAAATTGAAACTTAATGATATTCGATTTAGTTCATGCACTATAGTTGTTAGTAAACTCATGAGGTAGCTCGAATAATTTATACTCCATTCATTAGATTTTTAATTTTCCATTTAATGTTTGTGTGATATTTAATGTAAGAATTGTTTATTAAGTACTCTTTTTGTTAAGAATTTAAAGGGTAAATAAAAGATATTTGAAGGATGTGAGTTAGAACTTAGAAGGAATGTGATGATCATATTCTATTTATGGTAAGGAAAAACAAATATGAAACAAATACTCCCTCCGTCCAATTTTTTATTATTCGGTTACTGTAGAAAAAATAGGAGATAATAGTATTAAATGGTGTCCTATTTTTTATTATCTGGTTACTGTAGAAAAAATAGGAGAAAAAATAGGAGATAATAATATTAAATGGTGTAAAGTAAGTTTGGTGGAGGGAAATAATAATATTAAATGGTGTAAAGTGGATTTAGTGGAGAGAAATAATAGTATTAAATAATATTGAAAGTTGTTTTATTTTCTTTATAGGAAATGACCAAACAAAATATTAAATGGTGTAAAGTGGGTAAAATGGGTTTGGTGGAGAGAAATAATAATATTAAATGGTGTAAAGTGGGTTTAGTGGAGAAAAATAATAGTATTAAATATTATTGAAAGTTGTTTTATTTTTTTTAAAGGAAATGACCAAACAAAATTAGTACGACTATTTACAAAAAATGGACAATTAAAATTAGAACAGAAGAAGTATGAGATAATAATAATGGATGTGAGCCCATTATTTGATTCTGGGCAAATTCTATAAGCCTCACAACTTCAAATAAGATATACTAATTTCTTGGACTCCACTCCACCACTTTCCTGTATACATTCCACTTCCTTTTAAATTTTTAGGTGAGCCCTAATTTTTATTGCCATAATTAAATTCTAAACGCCATGGATAAACCTCCTGGATCTCCAATTTGTCCCGAATCATCATCGCCGGCTCGTAGAAAAGTGGGCATCATCACCCATTCGTCGGAGGAGGATAAATTTTATGAAGTGAATATATATATCCTGAATGTCGATCTGGATTCATGCGGCATTCAAGAGTACACCCGCCATCTCCCTGCCGTCCGATTTCGATTTCCACACACCTATAATCTCCGCGCACTTTGCCTTGTCAATTCCACCGTCTATATATTTGGGGGATATGACTCTAATAGTCGAAGGGCACTCGAGACAACAGAATCAGCGCATAAATTGGTACTATCATCTGAGGTTTTGGCCCAACCGAATTACCCTGTTGAATTGGGGGAAAAAACGCAGCTCGCTGAGATCTCTCTTATGAAATACCCTAAAAGCTCCCCTGTTTGCCTCCCAACGCCAGATGGTTCAAAAATCATAGTCTTCTCTAGCTCGATTTGTCGTAAAAACTCTAATCGTGCTTTTGAGCTGTACGATCCGACCGGTGATTTTTGGGAACAACTCCCTGCAGTGCCCTGCTGCTGTTTTTGTGATTCACATCGATTTCCGTGCAATTCATGTACCAGAAATGAAATTGCTAGGATCACAAGTTACAGTTTCATAGACGAGTCTCATTTCGTCATAGTAATGGATATGGGAAAGGAAATGGGAAAGAGAGTTTTTGCCCTGGATCTTTAAAACAGAGCATGGGCTACTCTTCGAGTTATGAACCCTCCTAGTCTTCGTAATGGGGGTTATTTCGTAACAGTTAATAATCGATATGTTTTGTGTTCCGGGACTATGTATGATTATGGAGATGCTGCATTTTCGGCACAAGACGAAGGAGCATTCGAGAGAAATGGATTTAGGCGTGGATATGGGGCTCCGTTATCGCAGTTTGCTCCTCCCAAAATTATTTGGGATGAGGATTGGGGGCACTACCGCCGCGACCCGTGTTGCATCTTCGTCCCGTCGTGGAAGGAGAAAATGAAGTTTGCAATACGTGCTTTCTACAAATGGAGATCGATGAAGGAGTGAACGAGGCTCATTTCTTGATTGATGTTTGTCGCACCGAGCTTACGACTCTCACCACTAGTGTCACTAATTGTGTGAGACTTTGCATTGGCTTTTCAGATGGTTTCTTTGAGGTCCGCATGGTCTCCATTTGAACCACCACGGCTTTCTTTACACTTTGAGGGGGTGGGTGTGATTTATGATAAATTGTACTATCATCTCATGTATTAGACCATCTCATATGAATTTTATAAATTTTTGTTTCTTGGTAAACCAATCCTAAATGATTTCACATCTTTGTACTTTTTTAATTTAGTTCCATAATAATTTTTTAGAATGATTTTGCCTCATAATTACTAGAACTGTTCAATTTTTGTCTCATAGCTATTTTTTGGAACAATTTAGTCTCATGTTTATTGTAATTGCTCAATTTTCGTTTTAATTTGCCGGAAATCTCCCAAAATAACGTTGTTTCACCAACAGTCAATCACGTGTCAATAATTTAACACAATTTAATACACTTGTCAATTAGATGAAATACACATTATTAATTAATACAAAAATAAAAACTACTGTAACAAATTTTAAAAAAAGGGACGGGATATAAAACCCCAAATTCTCTGAAATTGGGTATTTACCCCAATGTTCAATCCTAAATCCGAGATAATAAAAAAAAATTATCTGGTGTTTAAATTGTGTCAAATCAAGGCCTAAAACACGAGTCTCGTCGGAACCCCAATTTATAATGACATGTGATCGGCACAGTAATGAAACAACGTCGTTTTTCGGTGATTTACGGCAACATAATGATAAAAATTGATAATTATAATAGTTATGACACTAAATTTATACTCCCCCGTCCTAATCTTTTATTGTAAAGTTTTCATTTTTTTGTCTCAATCTTTATGGTAAAGTTACTTACACACTTTATTATTTTATCATTTTATCACATAAAATATTAATAAACAACACTTTCTACACCCAATTACTCGTCACTTTATCACTTTATCATATAAAATACTAATAAACAAATCTTCCTACCCCACCACTTTATCACTTTATCATATAAAATACTAATAAACAATTTTTCCTACCCCACCACTTTATCACTTTATCATTATTACACTAAATGCTTATGAACAGTCACAATCCCACAAAGATTGGGACGGAGGGAGTATATTTTTATAGGTGTACAGTGCACATAAAACTCAATCTTGGAGACATTAATTTGCTTTTGCAATTGAGATCATTAATAATGTTTTGTGAGCCCATAATTTGATCTCGGGCCCAATTTTATAAGCATCAATATTTCTAGGACTCCAATCCCCACAATTTTCCTTTCTCTTCAGTTTCCCTGAGCCCTAATTTCTATTGCAATTGGACTGTCTCACTCACAGTCACAGTCACAGTCTCCCCATGATTTCTAAACCTCCTGGATTTTCATTTCCGTGCCGTTTATGTATCGATGATGAAATACTTTGGGCGAAAACTTATAGTTTCCTAGACGAGTCTCATTTCATCATCGAATTCAAAATGGGGGCGTTTGCCCTGGATCTTAAGAACAGCGTACCACTCTCAACACTACAGTTTCTAATTGTCTGAGGCTTCACATTGACTTTTTAGATGAAATGTATTATATCAATTTGGTTTCCTTTTGAGCTTATTAGCTTGGGTTTCTAGTATTCTTTTTTCATTTGGTAGCTTGCTTCAAGGATTCTTGGACCTGTCTAATCTAAATCTTGTAGTACCGAACGGAGGGAGTATAATATAAAATCCACTATGAATGCAAGGTAAACTTGGATGACTTAGCCTGAGTTTGAATGTTGTAATTTGGTATGCAATTAAGATCATAATAATAATGGTTTGTGAGCCCATTATTTGATTCTCGGCCCAATTCTATAAGCCTCACAACTTCAAATAGTACGACGATATACCAACTTCTTGGACTCCACTCCACAACTTTCCTATATACATTCCCCTTGTTTTCAAATTTTTGTTGAGCCCTAATTTTTTATTGCAATTGCATTGAATGACAGAACAGTTTGTAAACGCTATGGATAAACCTCGTGGATCTCCAATTTGTACCGAATCATCATCAGCTCTTAGAAAAGTGGGCATCATCAGCCCTTTGTAAACGCTATGAGACACTATCTCTCTTTCTTGTCAGATTGAACGTATTCTTGGGCCCAAAACCCTAGTTCGCATCACGAGCTTACGACTCTCACCACTAGTGTTACTAATTGTGTGAGACTTTGCATTGGCTTTTCACATGGTTTCTTTGAGGTCCGTATGGTCTCCATTTGATCCACCACTTCTCCGTTACTTCCTTTGGGATGCATGTGCTTTCTTGGTTTTTCCGAGGATCGTAAATCAATCCTAAATGATCTTGTAACTTTGTACCTTTTTTGATTTAGTTCCGTAGTAGTTTTTTAGGATGATTTTGTTTCATAATTACTAGAATTGCTTAATTTTCGTCCCATAACTATTTTTTAAAACGATTAAGTCTCATAACTACTATAATTAATGCTCAATTTTTGACATATTTTTTCGAAAATCACCCAAAATGACGTTGTTTCACCGGCGTGTCAATCGTGTGTCACTAATTTGACACAGTTACATCTGTCAATTAGATGACATAAACATTTTTATTTTATTTTGAAACCAAAAGAGGACTATATGCACCGAGTGCAAATATCGTGAAGACCATCCGCAGTAGTCGGAGGCTCGACCCAACAATACAGATTCTCATAAAAGCGTGTCATAGTATGTGCCACGATATTGGCATTCCGAGAAATCCACTCCACCTTGTACCTTCCATGAGCCTTTATGATCCCGAAGCACTAGAGCAATTCCGTCCGCATGCTGTCCTGAAAGAAAGCTGCGTCAAAATGGATCTTTACAAATCGGAGCCTTAGGCAGGTGCCACTTAACGTAGCGAATAGCAGCGGCTGCCGACCGAGGCATATACATTATTAATTAATTAATACAGAAAAAAGTCATTTACGTATTATTGTAACACCTGCTGATGTACCTCATAGTTGGGCTGTACCTTCCTTAGGTGTCAAATGTGATGCTGTACCTGGGCGTTTAAATCAGACCTCGATTTCGGTACAACAAGAAGGAGTTTACTATGGTCAGTGCAGTGAGATTTGTGGAACTAATCATGCCTTTATGCGTGCGCCCGGAAACATAGGCCTACTGCTGAGCCCTCCCCTGCCGGGGTGCTCCAGCCTATATTAGGATAGCTAATTCTGAAGTAAGAATGAATCAATTCAGGAGTCGTTAAACTCTGAAATCAATTCAAACTTAGTACAACTCCTGTATGGAAGACACTACTTCCTAGCTTTTACGCTTTTAGCAGCCGTAACAACCATCGATCGAGTACTGAGCCCTCCGTCTTCTAAGGATTTCCAAACCCGGTTGATTTAGCCTTGATCGATCGCATAGTTCAATTTCTGCTCTTTCCGGCTTATCTTTTCATAGCGAATAGCAGCGGCTGCCGACCGAGGCATATACATTATTAATTAATTAATACAAAAAGAAAAATTACTGTAACAAATTTAAACAAAGGGGACAGGATATAAAATTCCAAAGTATCTGAAATCGGGTCCTTCCCATTGTTCAACCCTAAATCCGCCAGAGTAAGCAAACGATGCTCATGCAAATATTTGTTAGGAAAATCGAAGCTTGTGGTTTGTTTTATTCCATTAGAGCAAGCGAATGACGAGGGAAAATATTTATTCACTTTTGCAATTGAGATCATAATAATTTGTTCTATTAAGAGGAGGACTGTGTCTTATGTGCACAATACAATAGTGTATTTTGAAAATATATAATTCATTGTATTGAAATATACAATTTAGTATCCATTATGAATGAAGTACTTCTTTTCTCTGATAAAAAAAAATATATATATACAATTTAGTACATTGAAACGTGCACATTTCAGCATTATAATTTATATGTTTTTATAGATGCACAATTCACCTGGTGCACATGAGATCATTAATAAACATAGACATTAATTTGCATTTGCAATGGAGATGAGAATTAAACCAAAATAATCCCATAATTTTGCACCTTTATTGAAATAGTCTCATAATTATCAACTTTTCAAACTTAGTCCCATATGTATTCAATTTGATCCAATTTAATCCCAAACCGCCAGATCATGTCACTCAAAATTGCCCAAAACGACATCGTTTTTTGACCGAAATATGTAAGACACGTGTCCAAAACGACGTCGTTTTGAGCAATTTTGAGCGACCTTCAACTGTTTGGGACTAAATTGGATCAAATTGAATACATATGAAATTAAATTAAAAAAAATTGATAATTATGAGATCATTTCAATAAAGATGCAAAATTATGGGACGATTTTGATTTAAATCCCTAATTGTGTCAGGCTTTGCATTGACTTTAAAAAGCATTACTCTGATATCCGTTTAAGTTTTGTGTAATTTGTTAAGTTTTGTTTTGTTTCGACATTGTGGTGAGAGTGGATATACAGGGTGCTGCCACATTAAGCAGGTTCTGATTTGATTTTATATGTGCATCATTTTTTCTTAGAGAAACTCTTGTTGGGTGGATTTTATGGGATTAAGAGATGATGCTTAGATAGTTTGTTTCAATTGTTGTTCTAGGAAAACATGTCATAGATAACTGAACGAATAATTTTTTACCTGGAAAGGAATATTTGATCTGATCTTTAGTTACAGCAAATGACACCCTCTTGTATGACTAATACTGTTCAATAGAAACAACTAATATTTTTCAGTGAAAACCATTAATACCGACCAACTAATACTGATCAGAAAAATCAACTAACAATGTTCAAAATAAAGGCACCAATTGCATGGTTCAACTGGTGTATACAAGAATTTGTCATATGCCCTGATTTTCTGATTCTTTATATTGAGATGGAAGTAGCATTTGGGATATCGTTATAACATATATGGCTTGAACTAACTCAATGGGATTCTAAGTGTTGCATTGAGTAGAGAAAGAATCGTCTTTGATACAGGTTGATATATATGGAGCATCTGAAAATTGTAGCAGCAGCAAATAACGCTTCTTTTCAAGGTTCTGAACGTGTTTTCGATGTATGTGAGCTAATTTTAAAGAAAAGATTAAAAGAGGGAAAACGAGAATTCTTATTCATCTCTAAGAACTGTCTTGTACACTTCAAAATTAGTATCAATTGTGTGCTCTATTTTAAAACACCTAAATCTATTAAAATGCGTTCCATAGATATGGAGATCATTGCCACACGAAAATGTCAGAATCTTCCATTATAACATACATATACTTGGATTAATTCAGGAATTAGGCTATGTCTTGTTACTCTTGCATATGTATTCAGGTGCACCGTGAACTCATAGTACATTTTACTATATTAAAAGATGTAACTTGTTTATACTAAAACATGCAACTATTTTTCTATATTAATAGTTGGACAGTTCAATTTAAACAAATTGCATCTTTCATTATAACAAGTTGCACGATTCTAAAATGCACGGTGTCTCGAGAGCTATTCTAGGAATTATGTTGCTTTCTTTATTTATGGATTTTCATTTTCTTGTAATTCATGGCACAAATTACATCAGCCCATAATTTCTCGGCCCAATCGATGGGTTTATTTCACTGGGCTACCAAACGCCCCCTAAGGATTATTTCCCTGTATACCTGGAGCTAAAGAAACATCATGCTTAACAGAAGCACCAGCAGGAGCAGTAGGATGTGCAAACACACCAGCAACAGAATGCAAAGACTCATGAACAGGTTTATGAGATTGCTTAGCCAGGGATAAAAGTTGCTCAAGAAGTTCTTGAGTTATCAATGAATTAGAAGTCTTCTCATCTGAAGAAACAGAAGCATTAGCAGCCCTCTTTTTCACTTTACCAAACCTTGGACCCTTGGGGGTATTTGAGTATTTTCACAATTAAAATAAAATAAAATAAATAAAAATGGGTGAATCTACTAAAGATGGGGGTATGGATAACCCAACCCTACTGAAAAATCTCAGAAGATCCAGTGTTACCAAAATAAGTGGTTAGCCCAGCTTGTTCCTTTCTTACGGGAAAAGGCCCAAATCGCCTTAGGGCATTAACGCTCAATTCCCCCAAAATATCATCTTCTTCAGTCGCTTCAGGATTCCGAGCGGCGACGACGTTCGGAAATTAAAGGTGGCAGTGGTGTTTGGGCGGGAAAATTTCATTTTACGTCCTGTAATTTTGGCCGATTCCAAAATAAATCCTTTATGTTTCTGCTTTATCATTTTTTGTCCTAGGTGTACGATTTTCATCTTTTTTGACCAATTTAGCCCCTAGGATGTACGATTTCATCCTTTATGTTTCTGTTTTATCATTTTTTGTCCTAGGGTGTACGATTTTCATCCTTTTTTCAACCAATTTAGGTCCTTTTTCGTGTGGCTTAGCGGCCACTTTAAAAATTTCTAACGAAAAAGGACCAAAATTGGTAAAAAAAAAGGATGAAAATAGTACACTTAGGACCAAAAGTGATAAAGTTAAAACATAAATAATTTATTTTGGAATGAGCCAAACTTACAGGACGTAAAATGAATATTCCCGTGTTTGGGCAGACAGCGGGACGCGATGGCTTGGTGGATTCATTGATCGGCGGGGGGCGGCGTAGTGTCGGTTCTACACACTAACGAACGGCCACGATGGAAAGCGATACCAGCGGTGGATCGATGTTAACAGACGACCAAAGAGAGGGTTGCCTCTCTGAAATGGTTGTGGCCGACTTGCGTCGTTCGGTGGTTAGGCGGTGACGCCATGAGGAATTTTCTGACGAATAACATCGGTTAAGCTTGCGCTTCATCTTCTCTTCCTTCGCGATTGCCCAATCAAGTTTGACGTTGATGTTCGCCATACTAATTTTGATGTCCGCCACTTCGGTTTAATTCCAATGATTCAATTCGTTCACCATTGGTTCTTGACATGGTGATAATTTACGATCGCGATTCTCAAATACTCTCAATGAAAGCACCAACTTGATGAGAACCACGATTTGGTAACACGATAAATTTGTCACCCTAGCGCAGGTTAGCAGGAGAACGAATAGAAAACACGATAAAATTGTTGCCCCAGCGCAGGCTGGCAAGAGATCGATTGGTTTTTGGCAAAGTTGCCAAAGGAAAATTATTATTCATCTGATTAAGAAAGAAAAAAGCGTTCAACACATATTTAAAGGAAAAAAAGACTAAAAATCTACCTAAAAGGACCAAATCTAGCAAATCTATCTAACCGACTCGATAACTATGAAATTAAAGGACAAAAACTGAAAATTAAATAAATAATAAATCTAGAAAAATAAAAATCTTGAATAATCTTGCGTATCTTGCGAAATATAGGACAATATCTTTGATGATGACAAATCTGGGACAATTTCGCGAATAATCTTGCACGTATTCTTGGGTCCATTGATGACTTTTATAGATGCACTTGGATCTATTTGCTTAAATCCAAATCTGATGTGAAAGTCTCTCTTGAAAACTTTTATAATATGGTTTTCACTCAATTTCAAAAGAAAATCAAGGTTTTAAGAAGTGACAATGGGGCTAAATTCTTGTTATATGATTTTTACCACACATTAGGGATTATTCATCAACATTTGTTGCAAGTTGCTAGAGCTTTATTATTTAAATCTTCTTTACCCATAGTTTACTGAAGTGAATGCATCTTAGTTGCTGCTTTTTTTATTAATAGGATGCCTTCCATGGTTATAAATGGTTTATCTCCATTTGAAAAGTTGTATGGTAGATTGTCTGATTACTCTTTCTTAAAAATATTTAGTTGCCTGTGTTTTGCTAATACTCTGTGTGCAAACAGAACCAAATTTGATCCTAGAGCTATAAAGTGTGTGTTTCTAGGTTATTCCTTTGGAACAAAAGGATACAAATTACTTGATTTGTCCTCTGGAAGGGTGTTTATTTCTAGAAATGACATATTTTATGAACATATTTTTCCTTATGCTGATAAAAAGGGTGTTTTTGAGTTTGTTCAGCAATTGATGCTAGAGAATCATTTTTAAATCCTGATGAACATTCTATAGATGATACTTTTGTTCCAAGTCATGATGCTGCTAGTGATACTGATGTTATTCATTAGAATGTTCTTAATGAGTTTCCTGATTCTGCTGTTCATATTGATTTACATTGTTCAATCGATTCGATAGATGTGCTATTGAACACGCTCATTGTTGAAATTGATGAGGTGCTATTGAATCTGATGTTTCATCTCATAGACATGCTATTGAACCTGATGATAATGTTAGAAGGTCTTCTAGGTCAAGGTCTCAGCCTGCTTATTTGAACGTTTATGAAACTTCATTGCCAAAGTCTTTGAGTCATGATACTTCTGTGGCAAATATGAGTGTTCCCACTGGTAAACAATATGATATTGCTAACTATTTAGCAACTGATAGATTGTCTCATACATATAGGGTTTTTAATGCTTCTATTTCTCAAGGTCAAGAACCAAAAACCTATAATTAAGCAAAGGGAAAAATATTTTTCTAGGACAATAACTTTAGGGTTGTGTTTTAAGGACAATAATTTTACTGACTTGGAAATGTAGGACAATATATTTTAAAATATGTAAAAATAGGACAATATGTTTTAAAATCTGTAAATGTAGGACAATTGAACCCGAATAAGCCAAAATTGGGTTGATTGTTACTTTACAAGAGACAAGATCAAAGAAGGAATCCTCAAACATCATTCATATTCCTACTGAAGAAAATCTGGCAGATATGCTCACAAAGCCTCTTCTTCCTACCACCTTCAATACTTTCAAACCCAAAATGAGACTTCTCAACATTCACTCTCATTTTGAGAAGGGGTCTAAAGAGTAAAAAGTGTCATTTGCTTTTATTCTTACTTATAGAGTTGTTATTATATTTGTATAGTTGCTACTCCACTTGTGTTAAGTCAAAGTGGTAGTTAAGGTTAGTTATAATTAGTTATTGATTTTCCCCTCTTTATATAGGGTTCATTAGAATAGGTTACAACTTAACTTTTCCAATTAATTGATTCTCAGATTCTCTGTAAACACATACAGTTATCAAGCTTTCTTTTTTTTTTTTTTTAAAGTAGCATAAATTTTCTTTGTAATTGAGATCAATATAATGGTTCATCAGCCCATTATTTGATTCTCAGCCAAATTCTATAATCCTCACTACTTTAATTACTTGGACTCCACTCCACCACTTTCCTATATTAATTTACCTTTCTTTTCAGTTTTTCCGTAAGCCCTAATTTATATTTCAATTGCATTGCATGACCATAGTTTGTAAACGCCATGGATAAAACCCCTGGAATTGGATCTCCATCAGAACAAATTTGTCCCGAATCATCATCGCCGGCTCGTAGAAAAGTGGGCATCATCACCCATTCGTCGGAGGAGGATAAATTTTATGAAGTGAATATATATATCCTGAATGTCGATCTGGATTCATGCGGCATTCAAGAGTACACCCGCCTTCTCCCTGCCGTCTGATTTCGATTTCCATACACCTCAGTATAATGGGGGTTATTTCGTAACGGTTAATGGGCGATATGTTTTGTACTCAGGGTGGGCGTATGATTTTGGAGATGGTGGATTCTTTGCAGAAAGAGATCCATTGGAGGGAAATGGAATTGTGTGTGTTGCATTGTCCCTCTTGGTCCCGTCGTGGAAGGAAAAGAAGAAGAAGTTTGCAATACTTGCGTTCTACAATTTGAAATTGATGACGGCGGGGCTCGTGAGGCTCTAGTCTTGATTGATGTTTGTCGCACTGACGTTACGACTCTCAACACTAGTGTCACTAATCGTGTGAGACTTTGCGTTGGCATTTTAGATGGTTTCTTTGAGGCCCGTATGATTTCTATTTGAGCCACCACTGCTTTGTTGTTTTTGCTACTTCATTTGGAGTTGGGAATGTATGTGTTTTCTGTTTTTTAAGGCTTATATTATTGAGGCACACTTGTGTGAGACGGAATATAATTTGTTTTAACATTTTAGAAAAAGATAAGTGTTGATTTGTAACTTCAATCTCATGTCACACGAGTTTTTTCTAACTGGAGATGACAAATGATATGAATGTGATTCGAACAATAGGCAAAAATGTTCATTCTCAATTTGCAATACTATTTTTGCCCTATGACTTATTCAACTCACTTTTGTGCCTTTTTTTTACCATTCTATCATTTCCCCTTAATCTCATCTCATCCCTTATCCCATTTCAATCCCACCACATTTTCCAACAATCAAACAAGATCTAGACACATCCCGACTCGGCCAAGCCCAACCCGACCTAAACCCGAGCAACCCGACTTGGCCCGATCGGCCCGAACCCAGCCCGAACTTGTCCAGGCCCAAACCTGACCCGGCCCGACCCCAACCCAGCCCAAAATGGTTCATGTTTTAAGGTTCGGGTTCATGATTCAAGGTTTAGGGTTTAAGACCGTGTTTGGATGGTATATAATTAAATGATGGAATGTGATAAGGATGGGATAGGGATGAGATTAAGAGGGGGTTGAATGGTAAAAATGGCATAAAAGTGAGTTGAATAAATATCTATATATATATATATATATATATATATATATATATATATATATATATATATATATATATAAAAGCAGAAACCGCCATAAATTTGGAAACCATTAGATTTTCCCGCCAAAAATTATTTCTAAACCTGGAGACAAATCTATGGAAAAAAATATTAACAAATAATAATGGATTGAGAAAAAATCTTTGTAATAATTCCAAATATTGAATTGAGCAAAAATCTTTCGAATATCTTTGGAAATTTTTGGAACTTTGGAATATATTTCTTTCCTAATACATCTAATCTAACTTTATACGTAATTTTTTGTTTAAATTTATGATCTAATGAAATTAAAGATAAATCGAGCACTTATATTTCGGCGAGTTTCGAGATTTTCAGTACTTAACAAATGGATTTAATTTAAAATTGTGTATTAAACATGAATTAACTAAAACGTTATTCTTAAAGAGTTTTCTGAAAACCGTATTACTCACTAATATTGTTCAACTACAGTTGTGCATCATACGGGTTCAATTACTAGTATGGCAAAAAAGAGTATTGCAAGTTGAAAATGAAAAAAAAAAAAGTTTGTCCCAATATGATTTGATCAAACACCCCATTCTGACGATTTATATTCGATAAATATCAATTTCGTATTGCATTCATGCCCGGCAATACTTATTTCTCAAGTAAAGGAATGTCGTTTTGTGCCCTTGAAGTTATGTATTGACGCCAATGTTGGAAAAAACGTGGTGCCCGGATCTATTCGAGGTGATTATTTAAATACATATTTAAATTCAACAATTAATTACTAGCATGAATTAATCATAAATTAATTCAACATAATAATAAACAACATGCGTACACATAATTCACATAAATCCTAAACATGCGGAACTAGGAGTTACTGAATTACTAACCTCTTGAAGAATCAAATGGATGAATCAACCCAAGAGCCTTCCCAAATATATCCCCAAAGTCCACGTGCATTATCCGGTGGGAAGATTTCAACGAATGATTTTAATGGAGAGAAAATAAAATATTTTGCTACCACCTTTGTGGATTTCTAATATTTTCAACACATGAAGTTACACTTGGGAATGAAGAGTTCATCCCCTATTTATAGGGAGGAGGGGGGACGAAAATTAGGTTTTAGGAAATAAGGAAGAAAATCTTTTCTTGGTCTCCAAGAAATCTTGAATATATCTTCTATATTCTTTTCTCCTTAATTAAATTTTCCACAAAAATCTCCTTCCCCTCTTCTACCTTATCTTTTTCGAAAAATACACTAATAAAGGAGTCAAGATTTGACTTCTTGAATTCATGGGATAATTATGTATTCCTACAATAATTATCTCTTTTCATAAAATATCTACAAGAAAATCAAGACAATCTTTTCTTCCTTTTATAGACAATATTTTCGAAAACTATGACTTGGAAATATAGCAAGAATATTTTATTCTCTCTCTCATTAATTGGACTTTATTTTGGGCTATTTGGGAGGCCTTTAGGAGAATTAAGATTAGACCTCCAATAGACGAAACTATAATATTTTGGGCCAAATATTATTCAAGTCCATTAATATTAATTTACTCCACTATAAAATTAATATTGAACTATCCATCTTAACCCATATTACGATTTCACATATAACATGGCTTCCGGTCATTATTTCCCGCGTTTAAGATTATCTTAGTCCATTAATTAATTAAGCCACTGAACAAGCTTTATATTAATTAATATCTTTGTCCTTGGAGTAAAGACAGCTCAACGTTATTATCCATGCCGGAAATAAATTTCCACTTGCAAGATTTGGCATGATAAAGGATATGAGCCCACCAAGGGGACAAATCAAGCAAGACGTACTTGCACGCGATTCTCCGTATTAAATGTCAGCAATCGTCATGTAATTAATAATATTGCCCAAGATATAAGGTATCGAATCGCATTGACTCTCTTCCCATCATAAGTCAAGCAATAGTTATTAATTTCACATGATCCTATTTAAGGGACGGAGATTAAGAAACAACGCACCACTGAGGTCTAATTCTTGTATATTGAAGATAGGAGAATTTGTCCTCCTCAGAGGTCCTCATTCAACAAGACCTAAATGCGCTAGTGTGATCCCTTGGTCAAGACAGGTCAATCTGGGTCTCACACTTCAACCGGTCATGATAGTTTGTTCATTTCCATATGGGTTGTGAATTTGTACTTAATTACGAGGGCTGTTAATTTGATCTTCAGTGATCGGATATCACCAAATTAACTACAACGTAATACGTACTGTCTTATTGAACGGGTTTGCAATAAACATATATAACATTCATTCATATTTAATGCAACAGTGATTAAATGTTTATTTCAGCAAATAAATAAGAAACTTCAGTTTGGTTATACAAAGTAAGAGCATACTTTTCAGTATAACCCCAACATCCAATGATTTCAAAACCGGACGGATAGGTCGGTTCAACCGATTGAACTGGGAACCGGATCCCAAACCGGTCCGGACACCCCTTAAGAACCGATTTATAGGTTAAACCGGTCAAAACCGGTAAGAACCGGCCAAAACCGGCTCGACGGGTTTTTTTTTTTTAAAAAATTTAAACTAATAATTATTTAGGTAAAAAAATTATTATTTTTTATACCAATCAATTTTTAACTAATTTTTCTTGTGAGTAAGGATCTAGACCCCACCCCTTTTATATTACTCTATCTCACACATTTTTAGTACTTATTCAATGTGGGATAGGAGGTTTAGGTAGAATTTAGATCCACCTCCACTCTCTTTTATATTAATTCATCTCACATATTTCTTAATACTTATTCAATGTGGGATGAGAGATCCACCTTTTATATTACTCCATCTCACATCTTTTTTAATACTTATTCGATGTGGGATAAGATATTCATAAAATCTACCTCCTCTCCCTTTTATATAACTTCATTTTACATTTCTTCTAATACTTATTCGATGTGGGACAAATCTTTTCATATTTATATTATTTTTATAGTTCAAATTTGATTAATTAAATTTAAATATTTATATTATAATTCCATTGATGAATTAGTCATTTAAAAAAAATAGTAAAATATATAAAAAAAAAAAAAAAATACACATAAATCATTTAAACGGTTGAACTGCCGGTTGAACCGGTCCAACAGGTTGAACTGCTGACCGGTGATCTGTCCGGTTCGATCACCAATTCGGTTATGAAAACACTGATTGATGTGTAGTTATAGTGCAAGCTATTTTTAAATTTGATTAAGTCTTACTTATCAACTAAGCAAGTGCAATTAACTAATGGATTCAACAAAGTTCAATAAGAACACCTAAGAAAACAAGTAATTCAAATACAAAGAAGAAGTGGGGTTCGAGTGTTTTTCTTTGTTGTGTGATCAATGAAAGTCCGATTATTGAACTTACTTCTACTTTTGATAATTTATTAAAGCAATCACACCTGCACTTGATAATTGTACATTTCAGTGCAACAAATTACAAATTTTTAAAATACATTATTAAATGCACGTTACACAGGGTGCATACAAGTAGCAGATAAATATTTATTCACTTATAGCAAGGAATAATATACCCTAAAATAAATATATATGTATATATAATTTAACTTAAAGGATATTTTGATTCATATATTTTTAAAGTGTGTATAGTAAAACTCATAATATGTCCGTTAAAAAAAAAAATAATTATTACCATGGTTTAAAAATAAATTTATGAATATGTAAAAGTTATATTTCAAATTTAAACATTTCTATAAATAATAATAAAATTTTTTTTTCTATTTTATCTATATTCCTCAATATTATACACAAAATTATAATTTTTTCAACATTAAAATTAGAGATGTTTTTTTAAATAAAGTGTGTATAGTAAAACTCATAATATGTCCGTTAAAAAAAAAACTCGGAATTCATTCCACCATGGTTTAAAAATTATATACTCAATTTTTTTTTTTTTTTATTTTCTAATTTTTCAATTAATTTTTTAAACAAATTTAAATAAAAAAAATCAATTATGACCAATCAAACAAATTAAAATTTTATTTGATTTTCAATAAATAATTAATCCTCTCCAAAATATTTTTTTTTTTTGAATTTTAAATCTAAAATATTAATTCAAATAAAATAATAATATAATATTATAATTTTTGAAAACATTATGAAAAATCATTATAATTATAAATCTAATTTAATTTACAAAATGATACAAATTTTATAAAATGTTGCTCAATTATGTTATTAAAGATGATGGGAATTTTACCATTTAATCTCCATCAAAAATGAATTTTTCTAGATTGAATTTTTTTTATTATGTAATGTAAACAATTTTTAAAAAAAAAAAAAAAAAATTAGGTAGTACAGTACATGTTCCAATCAATATGAATGACAGAATGAGAGGAGCGAGTATCAATTTAAAAAGAATAATGGGTTAACACCCTTACCAATGCTAATTTAATCTAATTTCATTTTATACCCAAAAATGTTTTATTTTATTTAATCTCCATCAAAAAATAATTTTGTCTCTTTTAATAAAAGTAAACAATTTTTTTTTAAAAAAAAAAATTGTGTGTACAGTACATGTTCCAATCAATATGAATGACAAAATGAGAGTATCAATTTAAAAAGAATAAAATAACACCCTTACCCAATTTAAAATTTTATAATTTTTAGTTTATTTAAGGGTTAATTCTAAATAAATACACGATATTTTGATCAAATATCAATTTAATCACGACCTTCAAGATTTTTGTATTAAAGCTCAATCTTTGATATTGTTGCAAATTGATACACGTTTTTTTCTCCGGGTACGAAGAGGTGACGTGGCTCACCGAAACAAATGTATACTTGTCAGTTAAAATGATACATATTAAATAATATTTTTTAAATTATTTCACATAATATTACACATTTTTAAAATAAATTAAAACAAAAAATAATAATTAAAAGAAGTTAAAATCTAAAAAAAAAACAATTAAAATATAAATGAAAAATAAAATTTATATACATTTCATAAAATTGATCAAATCTCAATAAATAATTCACAAATTTAGTTTAAGGAGGTCGACTGTAATAAGAACAACAAGTGAGTGGTTGAGGGAGTGACAATAGACAATAGATGAATTGAATTGGGGAAGAGAAACTAAGAGATTACATTTAATTTTGGAATATGGGAATATATTTAATTTTGAAACATTGACTATGAGAATTAATTTTTAAGGTTTGAAATTTAGATTTAAATAATTTATTTTAGTTTTTTAGATTTTATTTTTTATTTTGTTTTTAAATTTGCTTTTTAAATATTTTTTATATTTATAATTTAGATATTTCATCCTAAGTGTAGTCTGACATAATAAAAATAATAGTTTCGGCAAGTCACATCGTCTCTTCACGGTCATTGGAAAAAAATGTGAATTAATTTACAACAATATCAAAAGTTGGGCTTTTATACAATAATTTTGAAGGTCGTGATCAAATTGATATTTGATCTTGGCTCCATTTGGATGGATGGATTTGAAATTCATGAATTTCACACACAAATCATCACTCTCCAATGGATTTACAAATATTTAGATTTGAGAGTTTAGTTTAAAATTGAGAGATTTCAAATCCTCATCAAAACCTAGTCATTTGTGAAATCCTCTCATCTCTACCCCTTACCCCTCTCCCCTTTAACTCTCTTCCCTAAACTCTCAAATTTAAGTATTTGTAAATCCATTAAAGAGTATAATTTGTATGTAAAATTCGAGAAAGTCTTGTGTGAAATATTGAATACTAGTGTTATGTGCAATACAACATAAATAAGGTAAAAATTGCTTAAAAATTTGGTGCGGGGCTGGGCGGGTCGGGTCTAGGCGGTCAGTATGGGCTCGAGTAGGGGGTAAGGGGATTTGAGGAGTGGGTTTAGGGTTGGCGCGGACGCATATGTATTTATAGAAGGATATTTTTATCAAATATGTATTGTAGCCTAGTGGTTCAGGTTTGTTGCTAATAAATTTGGTTGCAGGTACAAACGCGAAAAAATCTTCAGTCCAAAATTACAGATTTACAGAACAGCGTGAAAAAAAGTGTAGAATGATCTGAATTTCATCACACTTTGTGTTGAGGGGTAATCCAAACATCACACACATATTCTCTCTTCTACATCTATGTATAAGTGTTACTACATTATTATATTACGTGTTACCACATGAACAAAATCAGTACAAGCGCGAAAAGAAATCACAGTCCAGAATTACAGATTTAAAGAACAATTTGATGTGTTACTACATGAACAAAAAGAGTGTTACCAAATGAGAAAAATAGTGTTACTACATGAACAAAAACCAGTACAAACGCGAAAAAATCTTCAGTCCAAAATTACAGATTTACAGAACAGCGTGAAAAAAAAATGCAGAAGGATCTGAATTTCATCACACACTTTGTGTTGAGGGGTAATCCAAACATCACACACATATTCTCTCTTCTTCTCGTAGAATCCACATCGAAATCCAAATTGAATGATCTGGTTTCATCCAATAATCGGAGCGAAAAAAGAAAATTAGGGCACGAACGAGGAAGAAGAAAGCCCATGAAATTTGCCAGAAGAGAAGAGGAAGAAGAGGAATGAGCGCCGCCGCCAGGGAGGAAGAAGATGAAGGTTCTATTGGCCACCAACAATCTGGTTCTAAAATCCATTCCCCGATCATGGAAAAAAAAAAGACTAATCAAGATATATCACTAGATGCAATATTGCATACAAGTTTTTATCTTAAAATTCATGAATTTCTAAATTCATTAATCCAAATGGAAGCCTAAAAAGATTGTGATTTATTTAGAATTAACCCTTTATTTAAAAACATAAATTCAAAAAACATGATTGACGAATTTCTCCAAAAAGAAAAATAATATTTATCCCGAATAAACTCGCTGGAATACATTCCGCCTCCCCTCCGCCTTCCGCTTCTCTCACCACGGCGGAGCGCCACCACTCCTTCCTCCCCCACCGATGCATCCGACGCTCCTAATCGCGCACCCTAAACTACTATTTATATTCCCGCCGTCTTCCCATTCGCTATATTCAACCAAATTTCCTCCACAATTTTTGAACCAATTGTCGCGACAACGCCAATCCCTAAGACTCAAATCTCGAATTAAATGTGCAGCGGATAGTAATAATGGAATTGGGGGAAATAGTAACTGGGAAAAATGGATGCCGAAAAACCTTTTTGCAGCAGAGAAAGTTTTGGAGCAATATCGGAGGCAACATCCAGTCCAATTGCTCAGTACATATCTTCTCCCACCACTTTTTTGCACACTGTGGATCCCAGAATCAAGATGGTACCTTCTTTTTTTTTGAAGTAATATTCATGAATTTGGTCTTGTTGGAAGAAATGTGAAATTCTGGCTTTTTTATCTGGTTGATAAATTATCTGATTTTGTTTTGTTTTGTTTTAACTTTGAGCTAAGTGGTTTTGATGAATACCCCTCAATTTTCTTGAAAAAGTAAAGTGATTTGTGCTTGAGTTTTAACCTTCTAATGTAACATGTGTTTTGTGCTTTATTTGTAAGTTTCTACTGTAAATAATGTATTTTATTTGGATTTGTTTGTGGCTAAGTATGTGGGAACATAAAGAAAGATGGTTGTGTTGGAACTTTTGTTCTTGTCTCCATTGGAAAGGAAATTAGTAAAACAGTAGCTATACCTATTTTTTCAATGATTTGGGAACTTTGTTCTCAAAAAGGGAAAAAGAAACTAGAGGAACACTTGCTAGTAAACTGAAATTTTTATCTGAATTTTCATATGGGATGAGTGTTTAAAGACTTTCATGTATGTATGTTCTTTAAACATTGATGAGTAGTTGGTTTTTGATGCCTGTCTCTTTTTTTCTCTGATCTTGTAAGCTTTTTTTCTTGAGTAATTAGATGTTAAAGCTATCTATAAAAGATCAAGTACCTATGTGCACTTCTTTTAATTGTAGGTATGGCTATTGGCATTGGTAATTTTACCAGCAAAATCGGATATGGCGATGCGTCTGGGAGTAGTTATATTTCTGGCCTCGTTGTCTATCTTGGTTCAGCCTACTGAGGTGTGGAAGGTAATTTTGACTTTAAATTTGTACGGTAAATGTGTAAGTGTACATATTTGTAGTAATTATACTTTTGTTTATGCAGGGAAGTTGCCTTATTAAATGTGCATTATTGTTGTAGGATCAATTGGGAAGAGTGACTTTGCTTTGTGGTATCCTGTTTGTTTTGTTGGGATTGAGTACCGATAGTGCCCCTTCCCTTTTACGATCAAGAAGTCCACCGTCAGCATTGACCGGATTACCAGATCTTTATGCGTCTTCTGAAGGTTATAGATATGTAATAATGAAGTTGGGCCCGTTACAACTCACTAGAAAAGGCTTATCAGCTGCTAGTACAGCAGCCTGTTTAACATTCACTGTAAGTCTGCTTTACTTTGTTGTTAAGACTAGGTTATATATATGTAATAATGAACTATGATTTTTCTATTTTAAGCATTGTATATCTTACTATTCCTCTATTTTCGTTTTCCGTTTTTACTCCGTGAAAAGATCTTCCAAAGTGCTAGCCTTTGCTTAACAACCACAACGTCGGAGCAGCTTGCATTTGCTTTGCAATGGTTCATTCTCCCTTTGAAAAACCTTGGTGTCCCTGTGGCTGAAGTCATTCTGACTTTACTTCTATCGTTAAGGTTTATCAGTCTGGTGTTTGATGAGGTGACATAACCTTTTATGATTTACTGGATTTTCAAAGGTGGTACTGGTAACTAGTTTCAAATTCTGTTAGATCGAGTTCCATATTTTACTTTATATGTTTGCAGGTCCGCAACGTGGCCTTGGGTATTGTATCTCGTAGAATAAAATGGCAACAGTTGACAACACTAGAGACGATTGATGGTATTCTCCAACCTAAATGAATTTTATGTATGTATGCATGTGTGATTGAAAATAGCGCGTGAAAGAGATGCATGATGTTGAAAACATGCTTAACGTTGAGGTTCAGACTACTAAACATCGTGCTTTTTGCAGTTTTCTTTACATTTATTCGGCGTATCTTCAAGAATATTTATAGCCACGCAGCTCAAATAAGCCAGGTTCGTATTTTTACTATTAGTAACTCAGCTTACCAGATACGGGACCTCAATTGATTAGTTGCTGATTATGGAGATGCAGGCAATGATCGTTAGAGGTTTTCGTGGAGACTGTAATAACTACAGAGTGTTTTTGGCAGCAGGCTCATCTAGCAAAATCGCGAATATGATTTCTGTGTCTAGCCTTCTGGGGCTCATATGTGCTTCCACTTTGACAAGAAACCTCTGCATATGATCTCTTATATGCTGCAGTTTCTTGATGGACCGGCGTTCCATGACGAAATCCATGGCTATGGATTGTTATATTTCTCAAGTGCTTTTGCATATTCATTGTACAACTTACCTGGCTTGTAACATTATTTGAAATGGTCATTTTTCTGTAACTCATAAATATGCATAATGTCCCCAAATTACCTGGCTTGTAACATTATTTGAAATGGTCATTTTTCTGTAACTCATAAATATGCATAATGTCCCCAAATTATCAACTTTTATTTTGATGGGTTTTAAACTTAAAAAAAAAAAATGTTGTACCAAATTTTGTTTGGCGGCGCCATCAAGATGTAAATTGACAAAAAAAAAAAATGATTCATTTTAATGAATTCATTAAATAATGCATATATTAGCTTTTAATTATATGCAAAAATATTTTCCGCAAGCTAGTCATCACTTGAAGTATTGAGATTAACACGATGTGCAAAAACACTATTGGGTATTAATTAAATTAAGGTAAATTATTATTTAACGGGATCATAAATAAAAAAACTGTCAACTTTCGTCTTGAGAGGCTCATGACATAAAATTTCAGGACTTTTAAGAGCAAAAAACGTATAAAAATCTATCGAAACAAAATTGATAGTTTAAGAATCTATTGATGCCTATTGTAACTATGTAATGTTAATCCATATCTTTGGTTTCCATAAACCAAGAAAAGGAAAACCCAGAAAAAGGAGAAACTACAATTGATTGAATTTATCTTCATGGGAGCAATGCTCAATGGATACATTGAAACAAACAACTACAATTCCAGGAGAGATACAGGTATAATAAAGAAGAAGGGTTGAGTGGTATTTACTTGCATGGCACAAAACTAGCCAAAATTTATGACTTAGAGTTACAAACATCACCAATTCATCATAAATACTAACCTAGTTTTGCCAACACAGATTCCGTCTACCCTCCTGCATGATCTCGAAAGCCAGTTTGTACCGTTCCAAAGACGACGCGCCAGCCTCTATATAATTCCTCGCTTCTTCCCTCAAACTCCACACCATCAAAGCCTTAAAATCACGGGCCCCACCTCCTGAATCCGCGTCTCTTAGTATGCCGTATTTGGCGGTTTTACCCCACCGATGCAAGATATATCGAGACGGGAGTTCCCTTATGTTCATCAAATTGAACACCTTTAAAGCATGCCTACAAAGAACACCTTCAAACTCAAACATCTTACAGTTGCAACTGATGTTCAGATTCGATGCATTAAATGCAACCGTGTTTGTCTCGGTCCTTTCATCACCGTTTGGACATCTCTGTACTAGATACCTGCTAATGGCTCCTTCGACGTTTATCTTCATACCAGCATAACTAAAGCTTTCCAAGAACTCCTTCTGGAAAATCTTGAACATTGTGATTGTATAAAGCCTTCTGCATTGTTCTTCGATCGGGTCTTTTGTATGGACAACTGCTTGCAGATTAAAGGAATTGAAATCCTCCTTCCTCTCCTCGTCCCGTCGCTGTTCTAGACCTTTCTCGTATCGAACAACAAATTCATCGGGCGGGGTACGAGGGGTCAAAAGTGTGCCAAAATACGACTTTAAGCTACCGTCGATGGGGATACCAGCAAAGAATGTTCCTTTTAAGTGCAAAGAAACCCAGCTTTTGCGGGTCCTGTACATCTCTTTGAAACAGGGATTCTCTCTGAGGTTATATTTGTCCATTAGCTTATTCCAAGACGAATCAAATTCACTAGGTGATTGACTTCTTATGCAGGCTTCGTACTCGCATTTGAACTTGGCATCCATGGAGAACAATGCACCTAAATTCTCCTGTTCTTTATCAAGAACTTGCCATGAAGAAAACCGGTGGTGGGTCCCAGGGAAAACCCGGGCAATTGAATGCTGAATCGGGCGGTCCATGTCAGCAATTATAGACACGGGGTGGTGCCCCGACATTGCCCTAAGCCATGTTTGGAATATCCAAGTAAATGATTCCTCAGATTCATCAGCAACAAGAGCACAACCGAGCAGCACGGGCTGCCTATGATGATTAACCCCAACAAACAAAGCAAATGGCATCAAGTAACTACCTCTCCTGTATGTTGTATCGAATACAACAGCATCTCCAAATTGTGTGCACGAAAATCTACATCGTGAATCAGCCCAAAAAATATTCGTGCCTTTACCTTCACGCATTTCTACTCCATAGAAAAACCCTGTATCTTCAGCTTGTCGAGATTGGAAGTACTCAAGAAGCAAATCGTACCAATCGTTAGTGATATTATTTTCTAAAACTCGTCTAACAAGGCTGAGGCCTCCGTTTGTTTCGACTAAATCCAAATTCTCCAGCACGCTGCTTCCTTCCTCTCGATACCCCTTTGATGCAACCGTCACGAGTCTACTGGGATCCCCAGGAGTTTCATATTCATGATTATGTTCCTTCTGAAGACGATCAACCACCCACCTTCCCGATTCTTGCCTTTGTATTCTCATATATGCACCACAGCCAACTCTCGAGGGGTGCTGATGCCCCTCTTTGGAGCACACAAATCTTCGAGATGTGATCGACCCATCGTGTTTAGAACGAAACAACTGACCTATCCTGATCCTAAATCCTTCATTAGCTGCATATGTGTAGTAGAATTTGTAAGCTTCATTTGCAGTATTGAATTCAAGTCCCTTGTATGGTTCACCTATTGGTCCAATCATTCCATCCAACTCTTCTTTTTTGAGACGTTTCATATCAGTTACATTAGATGGATCATCATCTTCATGTGATCTGATTCCTGTCCGACTGGCTCCACCAGCCGACGTCCTCGGAGTTGGGATGGTTTTTCTCTGTATACGAGGTGTGCAGAGTTCTGATGAGGCCTCGAAATCATGATTATGCTCCTTCTTAATATTGGCTAAAACCCATTTCCCAGAATCTACTTTCTGCACTCTTATGAAAGCTGGACAACCAGTTCTTGTGTTTGTCTGAAGTCCCTCCTTTGAACACACGAATCTACGGGAAATAACAGAACCGTCCACTCTGGACCTATAAAGCTGGCCAATCCTAATTTTGAAGCCTACGTGAGTTGCATAGGAACTGTAGAACTCTTGTGCCTCATCTGCTGTATCAAACTCTAACCCCACATGTGGTTCCATTTTAGATTGCCAGTTTCCGTCATCTTCCCGGTGACAATTGCTTCTTGCAACGACTAGGGTTGCTGGTTTTGTCCTAACGGTCATGATATTTCCCAACTCTTCCCTATTCATATCAGTATCTGCAGTAATCAGCAAAAACTAAAGGTTATCAAAATCTTGAATTCCGTAACACATACATGAGGCAAAAGCCCCTATGCCCATTGATGGAAAACAAAGTAATTGCGTTAAATGTTCAAAACAACAGGCCAGTTAAACTCAAATCAAGAAACAAAAAAAAAGTACAAAAAGGATAACATAGAAGCAGCTAGTAGACTGGTTCTTGCTCATTAGTAAGTTACATAAGAACTCGTAGAATAAAGTCACTCTTGGTACTCAAGTCAACAAATTATAAGATTGCAATACCTACAACAAAAATGAAACATCATCTCCAGCGAATATAATCTATCAGATAGTAAGAGGAAATGCAGATGTTCAAGTATAAAAGACAGAACAATCTTAATTGCATTCAATAATTACTTTTTTCTTATATAAGAAAACTAAAATTTTATTAATGTAGAAAGTGTAAGGGATGAGAAATCCCTCAAACAAAGTACACATGTAAATTACATGGCATAACTCCAGTCTCTAGCTAAATCAGTTACAAAAAGATTTTTGAACCTATTGCGATATGTCACCCAAAGAGTCACTCTATATTTAACTATATCCCAAACTTCTAAAGATTTTGTTGACTCCTAGAAAATTCTATTAATTCTTTCTAACCAAATTGACCAAAATACCACCAGAACTACAACCCCCCATAGCACTCCTCCATTTTTGTTAATAATGTTTTGATGCAACCTGGGGGATACAATAACCAAGATTAAAGTATTTATTGAGCTACGTCATGATTGTATTTCCAATACGAATATATTCATAAGCATTTTCCTTTGCAAGGTAAAAGAAGATAGTTACAAACAATTTCCTTGCATGTTAGAATTGTTAAACAGTAACCCTACCAAAACCAAAGCCATAATGGTAATCATATCCTTTAAACACGTAACCGCCAATATAACATCAGTGGAAACTCATCTACATAAATAAAAGTAATAAACCAGCAACTACTTTATTAACCCTCTCAAAGCAACTTTGTGCACACTGCCTACCGATAAAAATTTAACTCAAAGAAACCATATTGCACCACCAAGATGGAAAGATCTTTTACTAATTTTCAGGTAGAAAATTACTGGAAAGTAGTCAAATACAAGAAAAAGATCCCAAAACTACGTGAACTACAGGACCTTCCCCCCATAACTTATTAACTTTTCCACCAATAAGTTAAACCATCATGTAGCTAAATGAAATAAAAACCCCTACCAAATCCACCCACTCACTAAAACGAAGAGCATATTGGCCCCTACCCTTTTCAGTGGTTCCCATTCCATTTAACCACACCAATTTACAGTTTACAATCTATATGTTCTTCTTCTCCTCCTCCGAGTTAGAGGCAACATCCACCAAATAACCGTTACATTAATTTAACATATCAATAAGTCAACTTCCTCATTTTGGGATGGGGGACTCAAAAAATAGCCAAAAAAGAATAATGCACAAATAATATGGGCACAATTTTCCCAAAAAGTTCTTGGAAAAGGAACAAGGAAATGGTAACTTCAGCATGCAATACCAAGATAATAAACAGGAAAATAAAAAATATAATCTTTCCCAGAGCCTAATTTAAACAAATAAGAAAAAAGAGTTCATTTTTAGCTCAAACGTTCATACATCCAATCAACAAATAAGGCACTCAGAAACCATGACAAAGCAAAACTTACAAAAAAGCACCACATTTGAACGTATCAAAAGCAACAACAAATAAAAACAAAAACTTGTTGAGAAATGAAAAGAGCTAGGGTTTTTACCTTTCGCATATCCGCTGAAGCTAAGACAAAATCCCCAAAATCTAGGGTTTCTTCCACCCAAAATCCCAGTAAGATTTCACTATTCAATGAAACCCAGCTCGCTTTGTGACGCCAAAACGAGTGACAACCGAAGAACGGAAATCACACCTCAAAATCGAAATAGAATAGCTAAAGAACGCATCAATTCAACGAGAAAATTGAACGAAATACAACAGTTAGGCTTTTAATCAATCCAAATTCAATGGAACGCTTTCCAATTAATTTATGTGTGTTGAGTGGATTTTGTGGGCTTGGATGGGGTTGAGCCGAGGTGGATTTGCAGTAGAATGCGCCTTTTGACGATAGCTGCCAATGGGCGTTGAGTTCTTGTAAGGTGGTACGGAGGTGTAGGGCGGATACGGTGTGCCCCCTCATAATTAATCCAATCTTTACCATACTACCATCAATCACTATTTTTAATCTTTATATTCTTCTACATAAACTCTACATAAATATATTACTCCCTCAATTTCATAGGTAATGGAACATTTATTGCAATTTTTTAAAAAAAAATTATTATTAAAATAAAGTTGGGGTTAAATGGTAAAGTAGTGACATTTATATAAATTAAATGAGATAAAGTTGACTTTAATATTAAAAAAAATAAAATTATAACATTGGGTGACATATTGAGGTGTTTGAAAAATATAGATTAAAAGAAAAAAATTAATTTATTGCCATTTATAAAGATTTCCAATTGAGTTTAGTACGAACTTTTTTAACAAATATTCAATTGAGTTGAGGACGGATGTATTAGTAATATTGGAAAGTTATACAAATACAACCTTTTGTTTCATAGATTTAGTAATTATATTTGTAAAGAAATTCAAGTAGAAGTACTATAATTTTAAATATGATTAGATTTTATATGTAGATGCATTGTACACTTTATTGTGTAGACAAAAATTCATATAAGACGTAGTACAATACAATTAAGTACGATCCTTCTAAAGTATTAAAGCATTAATGTCTATATTATGCTCCATTTTATTGTGAGACGGACTCACGCAAATGTACCTCTATAAATATATGTTACACGTTTCGATGTAATAAATTATATATTTATAAAATACAATATGAAAAGCACAGTGAACCTACTGCATATGAAACCCACTCTTTAAATAAATATTAGGATATGGAGAAAGGTATCTACATTTTGGCTCACTAAATCAATGCTTTACTCGTCTTCGGCTTATGCTGAATTGATGGAGTTTGAAAGTGGCAACGTTAAGAGGATAGCTGCCGATTTGATTTGGCAAGCTACTATTTGGAAGATTTGGAAAGTTCGTAAAGAGCTTATCTTTAAGGAGAGCTCGTACACCTTGGATGAACTCATTGACAATATAAAGTTTTGCTCGTGGAAGTGGATACGTGCCCACTACCCTTTGTCTTTTGTGGTTCATTTTCTCATGTGGAAGTGTCAACCTTTAGAATGTATCCCTTCTAAACTGTAAGTTGAATCGATTGCTTTTGTAAACTATGAGATTTGAGCACCCCTCGTGCTCGTTACAATATTTCATCTTTGTCTTAAAAAAAAAACAATTCAAACATGTAATTAGTGCAAGAACTTAATGTTTATTTTTATGTAATACGAGGGATTGTGCTAGTCATTGATAAAATTAAAGACAAAGACTCTCGACAATTTAGCAAAATTAATGCATGAATTTATGACAAAAATATGCGTTTTTGTGTTCCATCTCGATTTTTCATTTTCCTTATATTTGTTTTATCTTTTTATAAAGGACAATTAGGGGATAAGCGAGTCAAGCCGGCTCGTGAGCTACTTGTGCTCGACTCGTAAAAAGATCGAAATCGACTCGAGCATAATCAAGTTGAGTCGAGTTCGACCTACTTGAGTAGCTATCGTTCGAGCTACTCGAGTAGCTATCGAGTTCATAAATACTCGGCTCGAGAGGCTCGCTAGCCTAATCGAGCTTGCACAGCAATTACTATGTCATTAATTTTACTAAATATATATATTTATATTTTATTAATATATTTTATATTTAATTTTATAAAATTATAAAGATAATCGAGTCGAACTCGAGCCGATTGCGAGTATATGGAGTTTCTTCTCGATCCGAGCTCGAGCTTAAAAAATTAGGCTCGACCGAGTTTGAGTCAAGTTTCGAGCTTCGAGTTTCGAATATTCTAACTGAGTCGAGTTCGAGCTCAACACTACTTGACTCTACTCATTTACCCCCTAGTCTTTTGGACAATAAGACAACATTGCTTGGGTTTAAAGATAAAACCTAAGGGTATGTTTGTTTCGGCACTCACCCGGATAGACTTAAGACTTTGAAAACCATGTCCCATTATAGTTTGAGATTTAAAATTAGACTTCAAAATAATGAGAAATGGGGAACTAAAACTAAGTCTACACCCCTATTTTTCACAAAATTCAAT
The DNA here is from genome assembly GCA_037126765.1 of Stenogyne calaminthoides. Classification (NCBI taxonomy): domain Eukaryota; kingdom Viridiplantae; phylum Streptophyta; class Magnoliopsida; order Lamiales; family Lamiaceae; genus Stenogyne; species Stenogyne calaminthoides. The sequence continues at coordinate 33,908,597 of JBBCBC010000022.1, read as the reverse complement.
ACAATCACATCACTACTTTTCTCACTCTCAACACAATATAATAATACTATATAAATCAGTATTAAACATTGATTTGACATAAAGTAAAATCTCACCCTATCAAAATCTCAAAACAAACACATATTTTTTACTATTCACCAAGACTTTCAAATTCATAGAATTTAAAAGTCATGACTTCCCCCGCACACTTAAATCCCGAAACAAACATAGACAAACAATTTAAGACTTGAATCACATAAAAACAAAGACTCGAGATTTTAGCACCATTAACAAACTATTTAACGGAAGTTAACAAGACAATTAAGTGTCACGTAATATTTTCGTGTGGCATTCAATTCAATTAAAAAAAATTTAAAATATTAGTTTGATTTACCCTTATACTTGTTCTTTCACATTTTACTCCCCATCTTAGCAGATTTTAGGCTAAATTGATCATTATCCAACAACGGTCTAGATGACCCGTCAAAAAATAAAAGGAAGGGTCTAAATGAAGAATAGGACATATTTAAAGGACCAATCAGCAACAAATTTTGTCAAATCAAAAGCTAAACGGCGTCGCTCCGGCAAGGTTTTGGACTTCTGGTGAATTTCAGAGAGAAGGAATTAAAAAATTTCCCCTTAAAACCCTAAACCTCCGCGGCTGAGCCGCCGTCGCCGGTGCCACCGCAACTTCATCCAGCATCCCGCAGTGCGAAAATGGAGAACAAGGAGAAATATGAGAGCTACGTGGTTGTGCACAACATAGCGAAGAGGCACAACGTCGGAACCCTTGCGCGCAGCGCCACCGCCTTTGGGGTGTCGGAGTTGATATTGGTGGGGAGGCGCGATTTCAATGCATTCGGAAGCCATGGATCTACCTCACATATTGGTTTCCGCCATTTTCATTCTCTTTCTCTTGCTCGTGACTTTCTAAAGGTTACAAGTCTTATTTCTAACTGGTCTATGCAGTATAAAAATTCACATTTTTGGTTTTTCATTTGCTAGAAAGCTACCCGTGCATTCTCTATTATCATTTAATTGAAACAACCAACTTGAATTTAGGAAACAAGGGGATTCGCTGTGAAAGGATACTGATTTCATTGATACTGTTTATCTCATTCTTTAGGCCTTTTTTGGTAATAAGATGCAATAACCCACAATTGGTGATGGCATGTTTGAATGTATATTTGCTACTTTCGTGTTCTTTAAGTGCTGTAGTTGTTGATTAACTAGTTACAAATTTTTAAAGTTTTCCAAATGGGTGAATGCTGTAAATTGTGATTTGGGAATGGGATGCATCATGAGAATTCTATAATTTTTATAATTTGGTTTCTTTTTCATGCTTGTGTTGATTAGGAGAGGGGCTGTGATATATGTGGAGTGGAGATCACAGATAATGCCATGCCAGTGAATGAGCATCCTTTCAGAAAGAGCACTGCATTTCTTCTCGGCAATGAGGTATACTATCATTTATTGTATTTCAAAGTTGTGGTTGCTTTCAATTGAGCTGGAGCTTAATCTTACAATTATGTTAAGTTCACTCCTTTTTGTTATATGTAGATGTGATTTATGTGTCTGATTAGGGTACGTATATAGATTGCTTCCATGTGTGCTTGTGTAGTGACGCATATTCTAATTAAAGACTTGATTTTTTATTCCAGTTTCTGCTAACAATGATTTGGCATCATTGTCATTCAGTTTGTTTTTAATCCTTTTTTTAGGGTAAGTTGTATGTCCTGAAACTGATTACCGAATTCAACTTTTCTTTAGGGAACGGGGCTTTCTGCAAAGGAGTGTGAGATATGCGACTTTTTTGTTTATATTCCACAATATGGTGGGGGTACTGCTTCGTTGAATGTTACAGTAGCAGCTTCCATTGTCCTACATCAGTTTGGAGGTACCTTTATTACCATGGCTGTAGTTTTACATGAGATATTGCAATAATAGGAAGTATGTAAAATCTCAATATGTAAGAGTGTTGTCGATCTCGTGATTTAAATGGCCAAGATAACATAAATAAAGTGGAAGTTTATATATGAATGGAGAACTTACATGTAAATAGATCTTTATCATTGAAATCACAAAAACCAACTGTGTATAATTCAAATGTATAAGTTCCCAAATTTTACTTTAGCGCATTGTTTTTAACCTAGGATAGAGTTACCTATGTGCTGACCTTTTTGAGATTTTTCCAGTTTGGGCTGGATTCTCTGAGAGATCCCGGGAAGGCAACAAATTTCTTGTGACGGAAAAACCTGCTAACCAGATGAGGAGAAAATACTGCACAGAAACAGCTGAATCCATATCAGAGGAGCAAAAACTGAAAAAGGAAAGTGCAGCTAATGGTTTCTTTTCTGAGAACGGAAAAGAGGAAGCTCCTTCCAACCTTTTAGATTCACTGTTTCTTTCTTAGTTTAAGAGAATCAGTACAACAAGAAGCAGAAACAACAGTCAGCAAACCAGTTTCCCAGGAGGATTACGCTATTATCGTGAATACTGACCTTGACTATCACTTTTTAGTCGAAAAATTCAAATCTTCTCCGTTTCAATGTTTAGGCAGTTGACAATTAAAAGAATTTAGCATATTTGCTGCCTGTATACTGCGTTTGTAACATAACAATTGTAATTCTCAACCTTTGTGGGGCAAAAATCAATACAAAAACTTTTTGCACATGATAAACATGTGTAATTCTTTACATGTTTGACGAAAATCTTCTTGTCATAGATATTGCTGTAATAGAACAAGCAATCACTGTAATTGCTGCGTTAGTTATGCCTAAATATGGTCATTGATTATTTCCTCATCAAACGTTTGTTGAGTGGGTAAGCCTTTTACTGTCAGAAGCATCACTATCTTGACCATGGTGTTTGTATTTTTGCAATAAAAAGACTCTCAGTTAACAGCTTCTGCTTGTGTTTCATGTCCTCATTCTAATATATTCATCTTTAAATATGAAAAAACATGATGGTAAATAATTGGTTAGTGGTTATTAAATATGATTAATATGGTATCTTTCCATTTCTTTCAACTACCATTGACTAAGAAAAGTCTGTTTAAAAAATATACGAAACATTAAAGAATCCTATGTCCCTTTTCCTACATAAAATGTATACCAGTGATTACTTAGCCTTCTTAAACTTAAGAATCCTTATTACATAGTAATTGTTAGAGCCTTGACTACTTACTTTATTACAGAAAATTCATGTATCCAATTAGATCAACATAAAAGTCCAGTTTCACAGGTGGGAGTTGGTATGTCTTAAGCCTCATTTGTCAACCTATACTCTATTTAGTTTTCTTGAGTTGTTTTGATTCTTCTTTTGTCTATATATCCACCTTTCTATTACATACCTACTCACAATGAATTTTCTTGCAATCCTCTCTCATTTGTAATCAGAATCTCAATAGTCTGTGATTCTTCCCATAATGCAATCAAGAAAGTTTTCACAAATTTCATACACCAACCACTTTTCATCCACGTTGTATGCTCTGAGAAGGAGGTTTCACCGGTTTTTCTCGAGGATACGGTTGTTGGTGTGGCGTCGTCCCAGGGCTAAGCTCGTAATCAGGAGGCTAGGAAGGTGGAATTCAAAGAGTAGGATGAGAGAGAAACCGAAAACTACCTCCCAAAGTGGCCATGTGCAGAGGCCTATTCGCATCGCTTCTTTCAATGCTGCCCTGTTTTCCCTTGCGCCAGCTGTCCCAAAACCCGATAATTCAGTGCTTTTGGACGAGCCAAATTCTCGTTCCAAAGGGATTCTTAAACAATCTCCAATCCACCCCATGATGCATGCATCAGACGATGAAGATAACAAGGTCACGAGATCAAAACCAAAGGTTTCGATAAACCTTCCGGAGAATGAGATTTCTCTGGCTCAGAATAAAGTTCATGGCGTAGACGAGAATTCTTCGTTCAGTTTCAATAACAACAGTTTAGCTCCGATGAGGTCTCCTATATACTTCTCTGCTAGCATGTCTAACTGGTTGAGTGATGCTGGTTTGCATGGCAGTCGAACGATTTTCGATGTTCTGAAAGAAGTAGATGCTGATATATTAGCTTTGCAAGATGTGAAGGCCGATGAGGAAAAGGATATGAAACCGTTATCTGATCTGGCTCGTGCGTTGGGGATGAATTTTGCGTTTGCTGAGAGCTGGGCTCCCGAGTATGGCAATGCTGTTCTGTCCAAATGGCCTATCAAGAAGTGGAAAGTTCAGAGAATCTATGATGACAGAGATTTCAGGTGATTTTTTTCACTTTTACACTTCTTGAATGGAGAAACCTTAATTTGTTTTTAGCAGTGTTTAAGGTGAGATATATAGTGCAGGAATGTGATAAAGGCGACGATTGATGTGCCATGGACAGGGGAGCTGGATGTGTACTGCACACAGCTCGATCACTTGGACGAAAACTGGAGAACGAAGCAGATAAACGCGATTATTGAGAGAAACGAGCAGCCTTATATCTTGGCGGGAGGACTCAACTCCCTTGATACCTCGGATTACTCATTGGAGAGGTGGAACACCATTGTTAAGGTAATTACAAGTCCATTTTTCTTGCTTTTCCACTCGATGATTTTTTGTACGCGTTTTTTTAAATTTTATCGTCGTGCAGTACTACGAGGAATTAGGAAAACCGACTCCTAAAGCTGAAGTTACAAGCTTGTTGAAGCAGAAAAAGTACACAGACGCAAAAGATTTCACAGGAGAATGTGAACCATTAATCATGATCACGAAAGGCCAAAGTAGGCAATTAAGTTCTAAGATTTCGTCCATCTTATTCTTAGAGCATGTTTGCAAACTCTACAAACAATTTTCAGAATCACTTTTTTGCAAAATCGGTAAGCAGTAGCTTTTGAAAAAAGTGATTCTGCCCCACTTTGTACTGTTTGCAAACACCACCTTATTACGCATGCCAGACTTGCAGAAAGTCGAGACATTGGATGTCCTGAGCATGTGAAGCTAGCTCGACAAATCCTGTAAGTCTGGGATGCGCAAAGAGAAGACAAAACACGTTTTTTTTAAAAGAAAAAGGATATTTCCGTCTTTTCGTACACTAAAACTTCTGTGATTGCTATATTTGGAGCAGATGTGCAGGGGACGTGCAAATATGGGACTCGAGTCGACTACATTTTCGGATCACCTGGCCTGTGCTACGCGTTTGTACCCGGGTCGTACTCGGTGTTTTCGTCGAGGGGAACCTCGGATCACCATATAGTTAAAGTGGACATTGTGAGAGTTGCTCAGAAGAGTAAAACAAGGAACAAGAGACTAAAACAAAGAGTTGTGAGGCTAACTAATTCTTGTTCTTCTGGAGCTGTTCAGACATCAGTTCCTCAAGTGTAGTTCTTACTATATTTAGTAACCATCTTTTGTGTTATTAGAGATGGAACTTTACAATGTTTTCATCTTCTATTTGGTTCGAGCTCTATTCAATGATAATTGTGTTTCTAAAAAAATTGAGGATAAATAGGGTGTCTTGAAGAAATAAGCATTATTTTCAACAAGTTTACAGAAATGAAAATGAATTGACACAATAAAGGAAAGAGGTTAAAATCATAGATGAAGTTGTATTAAATTTTTATTAAAATAAAAACTGAGAACTAGTTTTAAAAGGTAAGTTTATCGGCGCAAAATCTAAGACGGGGCTCAAACGGACACAAATTAACATCCATCATTTTTAAAGTGTTAAATGTCACGTGCCCAAATTATATTTCGTCTCACCGTGAGGCGAAATATATATATTTCGTCTCACCTGAAGATCATCTCGTGCTAGTGTCTCTTATCAAATATTGTATCAATATTATGCACATCAATTATTAAATATTGTATCAATATTATGCACATCAAAGTGTAACTATTTAAAATATGAGATGCACAAAAGATTTTGCAAGCCAATTGATTGAGTCTTTGACTAGCAAATTATACAATTTAGATAAACATATATAACCATGTCATAAATTCAGCTAATTTAATTAATAATAAACAATTAAAATTATACGATTTCAAACAATGAAAGGGCGTGATATGAACCCTTCACATATTTTCTAATGGAACACTGTAAACCTAAACTAGTACCACTAAACCCAACAACTAGTAAACAAGTTACTAATTATTTACAACTTCTGTGATTTAAATACTGAACAAACAACCTCATAATATACGTCATAATTCGGCTAAATATCGGCTCATCTTTTTCCTCAAGATTTTCACGAATCTCCCTCACCTTTTCACGCCAAATCGGAAAAATCCGAGTGAGAAAAAACGAGATCAACACAAATCCGAGCCCAGAAATAGCAAACGAACGAAACGAAGCGGTTTTTTCTGCATCATTCGAGACGAAGAACGCGCCTCAAAAACATCGTAGCGCCATCTTCGACCGAATTCGCGTCGACCGATTTGTTGAAGAACGTCGGCAGCGGCAACGCCCGCGGCGACGGCGGCAAGATGCACGATCCGGCGAAAACGTCGGACGGCGCCGACGCCGCGAGGCGGTGGTTCTTCTTGGGCACAATTTTCTGAGTCTGGGACGATTTAGGGATTTCGGACGCGATCGAACTCAGCGATCCGCCTCTCTTCAGTAGAGTAACCTGCCCCATGGTGAGTGCGCCGCCGCTCGATATTTCAACCCCGCGGCGCCGATCTGCGACGGCGCCGCCGTGGGTCGATTTCTTTGCCGCTGGTACGGCTTTGGATCTCTTCTTATCGCTTCTCGGAGATGGCTTTCCTTGTTGATTTCGCTTCATGGCTATGGTTTCGTTCGCCGGGAGGGCGTTCATGCTGTGGAACGACGTCGTAGGACGGCTGATCCGTTCAGCCAATAACTCCTGCGGCCGCAAAACTGCCATTTATCGATCTAAAGAAAAAAGGAATTATAATAATTCTCGAAGGAAAAGAGATCCCCAAAAATTAGGGTTTGTCGAATTTTGAGAGTGAAATCGATTTGATTTGAAACTCCTCCCTAAATTGCGAGGAGAATCCTTTTTTTGTGTGCAAATAATGAAGAAACGGGATTGGGGATGTCGATTTTATATAGAAGAAAACTAGAGCGAGAAAGTCCCTAATCTAAATAGATATAATACAGATATTGCATATCCACTTTTCTTAATTTCACTTTAGACCCCTATAATTCAGATATTGCATATCCACTTTTCTTAATTTCAGTTTAGACCCCTATAATTTAATGTTATTATACAATCTAATACCATAGTAAAAAAAAAAATTTAGAACGGTGGTTCTTATCCTATTTAAGATAAAAAACTGAGGATATTTTAAGATAAAATCTTATATTGTTGCATCAAAAGTACACGGTGGTTCTTATACTATTTTGATTAATATTATCCGGATAAGAAAAAAAAATTATATAAATAAAAGTATTGATTTATATAAAAGAAAATTTATTACTTGATGATTAATAGTATTTTTAATATGGAGTATTTTTTTAAATTGCTTTTGCGAAAGAAAAATAAAACAAATTGATTTTGGTGAAATTTAAGTTTTAGCCTTTTCATTTAAGTTGAATTTAAAATTTCATAAGGTGTACCATGAATTTGCTCAAAAGTGTCCCATAATTTAAATATTTTATATCACACTTTTAAATTAACTGAATCTTTAATACACTATATATATATACAACATTAACACAACCAAATGGCAAGAAATTTATGCAACATTATAAATTATACATCTTTGCAATAAATGAATTTTTTTAAATAATCATATGACATGAGTTATAAAAATATAAGTTAAAATCAATTTTCCCATTTTAATTCAACATCATTTATGCAAGAATTCCTTTGAGATTCATTCAATATCAAAATTGATGTCCATGATAAGAATCAAGCATGTTTAGTTTTAGTTATTTTTCCCCCAAATTAAATAAGATTTTTATTAAGAAGTGCAAAAGTAAATGTTATATTGTGCGGCCAATTTCATTATCTTACAAAGTATGGGGCCAAATCTAGAAATTCTCTCAAGTAATAGTACTAATATGTAATTTAGGCGGAAACCGACTTCGCTGTGGCCTCTGGGGACGTGTTGAGCAATTAACCAAGAATATAATTCTTTTTCTTTTTCCTTTTATTTTAGTTTAATAAAAAACATTTAGGTCGGCAGCTCATGTTTGACTGTCAACTGGGTGTTTGAGTTGACTAGACCGGGTCATCGTCATGGGCCACATGTATTATCGTATCCGTTTTACTATTTTATTACTGACGCGTATTATCGTATCTCGTAGTACTGATTTATCGGATTTATTTTTTATATCATAAATTACTAGAAAGTGAATTGATTCATCTATATATTCCCGTTGATACGTATTTAGAAATATTTTTCTGAAAGTATTTTTATGATTATTTGTGGATATTATATACTTTATCATAACACAATATTATGCTTTCTAATAATCATGGGATATCTTAGCAGAACAATACAAAATATTGAACTAAACATGCCACCATTAAATAGTTACACAGCTCAATGTAAACAAATTATATATTTTAATATAAAAAATTATATAATTTTAAAATATAATATGAGTGCACGATGTACATATATGATATATGCACATAAAATCCATCCTTAAAATATTTATTAATATTTGATAACTATAGAATATTTAATTTATATATATTATAGCAAAAAATGGCCTAAATTTGAAAATCATTATATTTTCCTGTAAAAAATTATCACCAAATTTTTGAAAAAAATATATTTAAAAAATAATAATGAATTGAGAAAATATATTTGAAAAAATATAGAAAAAAATCTTTAAAATACATATTAACAAATAATAAATAAATCGGCCTAAATGACTACTGAAAAATAGTGCATTGCCTAGAAATTTTTTTAATATTTTTCTAACATGACTACAAAATTTCCAATGAAAATAATTCCGTCCTTAAATAATAAGGTTTGCCTGCAATTTTTTTTAATTATATAAGCCATTTTTAAAATACTAATATAATTGTCTACGAAAATATTAATTAACTAGAAAATTATTTATGTATGATATGTTTACCTACGAAAATTACAAATTATTTAATTATTGTAAATATTCCGAAGATTAGTTGAAAAATGAAAAATTAAAAGAGTGTTTGACCAGATGTATTTAATATACATATTAGATCTTATTATTTAAATTTGGAAAACATAATTAACTAAATAATCATGATTTTCTTTATAATTTAAATATTATTTTAACGGAAACCCTTATCTATTAATAGAAGACTGCTGATAATAAATATTTAACGATTCGATGCGATTATTGAATTGAATTTGACCACCAAACAAATAATTAATCAAAACCAAAGAACATGAAGAACCGTAGTTCTTCCCCTAAATATGGTTGTTGGTATATAAAGAGGAATGATGGAAATGATTTTTTTTTACAATGAAACGCGAGGTCCTTTATAAAAGGAAAGATCAAAGACGACAAATCATAAAGATGACAAATCACGCAAGATAAAGATGCATAAAAACATACGCGGATAAGATGACAAAACATATACGAAGGGACGATGAAATCAGAAGACGACAAATCATCTTCCGCGGGACCCGGGCGAATCGGCTTGCCTGCTCAGTCTTTGTGGACCCGCCGACGCGTGATAATTCTTTTGCCGACGCGTGCGATAAATAACCATGACGCGATGTCTTGAAAAACCGATGACAATGATAGCCCCAAGACGGCATGGCCGCTTTTCGACGAGTTCGAACTTGAATATGCCTAAAAGTATTTTAAATCTTTGTTGCCATAAATACGATTAACTTTGAGGCGGATGAGATCTTGATCGCCGATAACGAGCCCCTCGGTGGATACATTTTGCCGCCGATCTTTTGGGTGAATATCTTAAAATGCGAGGCGCATCCCCAGCTTGATGATCTCGCCTTTTCTGCGGAGATGGCGGGGAGTCCCACACGAATTCGACGCTAATGCGGAGGGGAGCCCTGCCTTTAAAAGGTGATAAATCAGCCCGCCGAACGAAGATGGATGAACGCCGAGGGGGGGGGGCTGGCGATCTTGTCGCCGAGACGGGCGAGGAGCCCTTCGCCGGCGAATAAAGACGCCGACGCGAAGGCCAACGCCCCTGCCTAAGAGATCAACGCTCAAAATGCTGAGGGGAGGCTGGGATGAACACCGAGGGAGGGCGATGATCTCGCCGACTCAGATGGCGAGGGAGCCCTCACAGACGAACACGCGCCGTTTCAACGCGGAAGGCCAACTGCCAAAAGGCGGGCGCGATCCATGCCGTAAAGATGGATGAACGTCGTGGGGCGGATGATCTCATCGCCGAGATGGCGAGGAGCACTTCGGCGGAATAAAGCCGCCGACGCGAAGGCCAACGCTAAAAAGTGGAGATCAACGCCTATAAAGGCGGATATGAATGTCGAGGGGGCGAACGATCTCGCCGAGATGGCGAGGCGAGCTTTCTTAGGGCGGAATCTGCCGCCTAACGCGGAAGGCTAACGCTTAAAAGCGCTGGCGGTGATTAACGCCAGAAGCTACGGATGAACGCCAGAGGGGCGAACGATTCAAGCGCCGAGATGGAGGAAGGTTGGTTACGGAATACGACGCTTGGGGCCGAAGGCCAGCCGCTTAAAAGCGCGGTGCGGTGATTCACGCCAGAAGGCGGGATGAACGCTGTGGTGGCGAGGATTCGCTGCCGACGGCGGCGAGTTGCTTGTTAAGTGAATACGACAAGGTTGACGCGAAGGATAACGCTTAAAAGGTAGATTAACGCCAGAATGCAGATGAATACCGAGGCGATGATTCCATTGCCGACGGCGGCGGAAGCTGCCGCTGGCGTGAATATGCGGCCGCCAAGGAGGCGTTACCGCCTAAAAGCGGAAGAGATCAACGCTTAACGCCGAGGGCGAAGAGACTTCGCCGCCGAGACGGCGTAGAGACTGCTTCTGCCAAATACACTTCGCCGACGCGGAAGGCTACGCCAAGACGGGCAGATCAACGCCAGAAGGTGGATGAACGCCGAAGGGCGCACGATCTCGCTATCAAGACGGCGAGAGTCACTTTAGCTCTGCTGAACAAGAAGTCGCCGACGCGGCGCCGCTTAAAAGCGCCGTATAGATTAACGCCGTAGCGCGATGAATGTCGGGAGAGCGACGATCTTCGCTGCCGACGGCGGCAGCACTTTTGTTCGGCGAATACGCGACGCTGGATGGCGGGCGCCAGAGCTCTAAAAGGCCGGGCAGACAACACCATAAAGGCCGGGATTTAACGCCGGTAAGTGATGAGGATCTCATCACCAGACGGCGCAGTGAGCCGCCGCTTACGTGAATACGTTGCCGCCGACGTTAGAAGGTCACGCTTAAAGCGCTGGAAAAGATCAACGCCGTAGCGCGGATGAACGCTTGAGGGCGAATAATGATCTGCCGACGGTGGAGTAGCCGGGCTTCGCTTTACGGACATACATCGCCACGGTGAAGGCCATCGATTGGGCAAAAGCGTATAGATCAACGCCAGAAGCGATGAACGCCGAGGCGACCGATTCATCGCCGAGATGGCGGTAGCCGCCGGCATGCCGCCGATGCCAAGGCTGGCCGATTAAAAGGGCAGATTAACGTTTTCGTAGTATAATGGACGCCGACAGGCGAATACGATCTTGCCGCCAGATGTAAGGCAGTGAGCGCCACGGAGGAATACGCATCGCCGATGCTGAAGGTCGTAAGGTTTAAAAAGCGCGGCAGATTAATCAGAAGGCGATGAACGCCGGCGGGGAGGATGAACGTCGTAGTTAAAATCAGCGTTTCCAAAATTGGGTTTAATAGGCCGATTCAACCACCAATTGAATCAGGAAATTGGCTATGGAATCGTATTACAATTGACCTGGAAAAAACCGATCAAAATTGAGATATGGATAGATTCATTTTTTGGTATTTATTAATTTAAACTTAATTCTAAATTTTATCATTTTTATTTTAAATTTTAGCATTTAAAAAATATGTTGTATTGTATTTTTTATGTCTTTTGTGTTTATTTTAACTAGTATTTCGCTCGTGCGATGCACGGTTTTAAAATTTCATTATATATACTTAAGTTAATATTTATTAAAATTTTATTTTATTGGCAATTTTTTTGAAACCTTAACATTTATGTTAAGCTGTTACCAAATAATCAAGTGATTAAATGTATATAATATAATTGAGATTGAAATATCTTAAAATTAAAATCACACAAAATAACTAAAGCAAACAAATGTGGCCATTCCTTTGAAAAAAAAGATAAAAACGAATGTGGGCCATTAGACATATGGGCTTAGACATGATTGAATCATTTGATTGTTGTTAAGCTCAACCTCAAAACGTGATAATGGGCTCATACGGCGTAACATACACTGTTTTTACAGATATGATTTCCTCCCAATTCTCTCGAAGTTTCAAACCCTTTCCCCTTCTGCGCTAGTCTCAACCTGCAAATCGGTATTTTCTTTCTTTACCTTTGACCTGAAAATGAAGAAATTCTACTGTATTTCTTCGACGAAGTTGGTTCTCTTAAGATATTTTTGTCCATCTATGAATTGTTCTTTTTATCTTTATTTGACGTTTCGGCAATAATATCGGTTATCTTTCCCGTTCATGAGTTTTTAACCTCGGTGTATGCAAATGATGTCCATATTGAATATTTGTATGATTGACCCTAAATTATTGGGTTGTCTTCCGATCTGCTCTTTTTCTTTCTATCTTGACCAAGTTTGAATTGGTTTTTTCGAGAGGAAAATGTTTTGTCCACAATGTTGTGACATTTCGAGCAATTCTGAAATCTCGGATTCCATCTTCTTGCCCGATTTCTCTCGATAGATCTGTAGAAGAATTGTCTTTTTTTTTTTTAAATAGGATTTGCTAGACCCTAAATAATAGGTTAATATACTCTATTTATTTTTATAGACCGTAACTAACACCATCGTTTTTTTTCCTCTCGACGCAGATCTATGTTTTCACGTCATTCACACATGGATTTACACAGACGTGGCTGCCATCGTCTATCCAAATAGAAAAAGTCAGTACTTCCCTTTTGTATTATATTCTCTGTTATCTTTTGTATTATGAGTTTTGATTTAATGTTAGTATAATATAATTTGTTTGCAAGAGGGTCTCTATCGTGCATCCTATTTGCTACAGGCACTAATTGAGGATTATATTCAAGCCATGGCCTCAGAGAAATGAGGGGTAAGTAAGATGAGCATGTGATCAGTGTTGTGTCAATGATCATCTTATCTTTTATATTTTGCACAAATCACATGTTATAAACTATTAAGAAGATCCTTCAAAAAAAAAAAAAACTATTGAGAAGAGATGTACATATTCATTATATTTGCTTTGAATGCATCATTACTTTTTACTATTTAGGATTCTTTCTAGTGAACTATCCAATTGAGTATTTTGCTTATTGATTTTTTCCTTCCGTATGATTCCTAGAACACTAAGATATATCATCCTCTAATTCATTTATGTTTCCATTGAAATTGGATGAGTTAGACTTGATTAGTGTTGCTCAAGGAATTATATCTACGGCCACCAGTAGCCTTTATCTTCTTTGTGTTCATACACTATTGCACGTTTTCTTAGAAGGCCGTTAGAACTTGGTGCTTTCCATTCGAGCCTTTCTTCCTTGACCAATTATAACAGAGTCTTCAAGACTTAAATGTTCAATTCTACAAAAGTATTTCTCTTTGTGGTGAAACTTGTATAAATAGAAACCTCCTGAAAAAAAAGTAGTACATTAAATAATGTTTACCTTTACAGTAAGCTAAAACTGAATTGATCTTATAATTATGCAGTGGCGTAGTGGATATCACATTTAGGCAGTATGTAATTTAGTTGTAATTGATTTTATCAATGTTATCTAGTGTATATTATTGCAAATGTGACGCTTAAGAACGTACATTTAGAATACTTTGCATCTGCATTTGCATGCATGATTTCAAGTTTTGAGGATGCATATGTAGTGCAAGATATTCCTTATCACTGAGACTTTTCTAGCATAATGTCATAGCCTAAATTTTTTAATATGATAACTATTATTTATTGGATGTGCTCTAATTCATCATATTTCTTTTTATATTCTGTTTTTACAGTGCATAACTGTGAACTAAAGGAGGCTCTCAACCCAGAATAGCATGCTAATATGGAATTTTCAGAAGAGTGTTTGAAGCAAATTTTTACAATGACACAAGTTTTTCACACATAAGCATAACGACAACATCTCTACATTGAATGGTAAGCCATCAAATGCACCCTATAAATGGATATAATTAGAAATTATTTGTTATAGTTACTTAAATTTTAATCAAATAGTCAACATTTATTAAAAAATTACTACTTATGAGTGCTGGTCTACATATCATCAACATAGTATGTCTATTATGGTATAAATAGTGTATTATTTTAATTGTGAGTGGTTCATATTCAATATGAAATTAATCCGCTTATCCTTAAATAAAAGAAGCTGAGAGTTATAGTAGGTGAAGAACATGATGTTTATGTTGTGAATTGATGTACTATAAATTTTTTCAAGAAATGATTGCAGAGTAACAGAGATTGCGATATAGCAATTTAGGAATTTAGATCAAAATTTCTATTTCAATGTATTAACCTTAGGATCTACTTGAACCAATTCAACGTTCTTATTTCAGATAGTTTATGCTGCAAACAGAAATAAAAAGAAAGAAATAAAATTTAGGATAACTAAAGTCACTTTTCTGTCCGAGTGAGTTGATGAAATTCTGTAGCTGTTTCCAGAATCCTAAAGTTTTGCAGTTCTCATTTATTTAGGAACCTTTGATACTCTGTTATTTAGGCAAGCTTATTTTTATCATGCTACACGAGCTACGGTGCTAGCTTAGAAGTTAGAAGACTTCAATTCTTTAAGACAATAATTTTAATAGTTCAAAGTTAAAAAATTTGGTGATAGAAAAGGTAAAAATGCTTCTGCCATTCATCATAACTGGAGTACTATTTTAATGAAAATTAATGACTTACTTTTCATTGTACCTTGTAGTTTGACCTAACTGAGTCAGTAAATCTTCCATTTTTGAAAGCAGGTGCTTCATACGCTCTTTGTTGGTTGGATCTTGAAGACACATTGCTTGTGAAAGACTTGGTCCTGTTGAGAAACCAGAAGAGTGCAATCATTCCTACAGTTCAATCAAGTATAAATTAGAAAATAAGTCTAAATCAGTACAATTAAGCATAAATTAGAAAAAAACATTGTGATGGTGGAAACAAATGTTTTTGCATGAAATATGAACTGTATTTATAGAATCCAAAAAGGAATCTCAACAGTCAGCTGAACTGTAGCTTAAAATTTAAAATTTGATGTCTGGCGGGATTAGGGTTTGCAAACAAAATTATGATTGAGGTTTTATTGTACTCGGTGCAGACAAAAAAAGTAATTGATTTTGCAGTAGGTTTTATCGTACTCCGTGCAAGTGTGTATGCTGTATTGAATTTAAAAATATTTTAGATGATAGTACTTGCTAAAGTATTAAAGACTCTACACTTTTGCAAGCTGGAAGTGTTCACGTGAATATTTGCGAGTGTAGTGCATTGTTACACCACAGAGCGAGTACAGTACATGTGCTACAGTAACATTGCTTGCATTTGACAATTACTTTTGTTTTTATATATTTATAGATATGAAATTTAAAAATATTAATTTTATTTTTTATAAATGTATATTTATTTTATTTTTTGACATAACTTATATTATATTTAAAATAAATAAGTAGGACTATTTTCCCGATTGAACTGTCAATCGGTGTTCAGTCTGATTTGATCACTGATCCGACTTAGAAAATAAGAGACATATTTGCGTGAGACGGTGTCATGGTAAGACAAAATATAATTTGAACATGAGAGCTTTTAACATTTTTGGAAAAATGAGTGTTAATTAGTGCTAGAGGGAAAGATGGATGTTGATTTGTGTTAGATTATAACTCGACTTATGTATGAGACCGCCTAATATAATTTTTTTGTTAAAATGAAAATTATAATAATTAATCAATTAATGAAATTAATTCAGAATATTTTATATTTCATTTACTCTTTTACATTCTAAAATATTTTACTTCTTAAGTGGGTTTCATGTGGATCCAGATACACCGTGCACTCATAATATATTTTAGAATCATGTAATTTATTATACTGAAAGATGCAACTTATTTATACTAAATTGTATAATTATTTTTTCATATTAATAATTTTATTCAATATAAGTAAATTATATATTTTAATATAATAAATTACATAGTTTTAAAATGACTATGAGTGCACGGTGTATATTTGATGTATGCATACAAGACTTGACCATTCTTTTTTAACGAAAAAAGCGCATCTTTGATGTATGCCTTAAGTCGAGCTGCCTTTTATAATTTCAAATGAAAATCGCATTTTGAACGTCATAAAGCGCAGACAGATATAACTTTTATGTAATCTTCACTGATCGACGAAACAGAGCTCCCAGCTTGAAGGTACTTCTAGAAATCGATATTCTGGTTTTCTAATTTTTCTCTTGTTTGTATTGTTTATATATTTTGGAATACTCGGTTTTTGATAATTTAATTTGATTTGAAATACCTGATGAACCTCTAATTTGTATTGCCGATTTTATATATTCTTGGTAAGTTTTATTGAATCCGCAAGTTCTGAGAATCGTTCTTTTTTTCAAGCACTGAAGTGCAAATTCATCCGATCTTCTTGTCATTCGTAATCACTTTTTTTTAAAATTAGGATTTTTTTTTTTAATTTTTAGTATTTGTTGATATCGTTCTTGTTATGTGTAAGTCATGTCATTCTATAGGTTTTTTTTTTCCAATTAAATTGAGAATTATTTATGTTTTGCATTGTAAAACTTTTGATCAAGAAGTTCATCTTTATGATTACATGAAGCTGGTTTAGTGTTGAAGAGATTAGTGAATGAATTCTCTACATTTTACTATGAATTTGGGATAGAATTGAAATAGTGAAATTGGAAAATAATTGGAAACCATACAAATTTTTTACATGAAATTCACGTGATGGAAATGGTAGATACAAACTCTTATGTGAAATTTGTCCATAGTATGAAACTCATACCATTATACTTATAAAATGATATCACTGCTCTTATAAACTAGTACCTATATCATTTAATACTATGATCTCAGTTTATAAGTGTAATTGTATCAGTTGATAAGTGTACTAATATTAGTTTGTAAGTGTAGTGGTATAAATTTCATGCTATGAACAAGTTTCACCGGAGACCTACTCAAATGTAGATTGTAAAATATGTTCAAGAAATTAAGGGATTAGGTGTTTTTATATACTTTTGATGTTAAGAGTTATTTATGTGGAAAAGAGAAAATAGGGTACAAATTTGCATAAATCTTAACCCATTTTCTTTTTTGTATCGAATAGGAAATGAATCTAAAAGTTCAATTTGTTTTGAGAATTATATTTTAGTTTTTTTACAGGCTTGTAAAGTAATTTTTGCTTCAGTATATTGGTTTTTAGGAGATTAACTTGATAAGCATCGTGGTTCACTTTACTCTTGAAAATGCCGAAAGAGGATGATGTGGTCTTTGATTCTGAGGTAATCAATCATTCTGTTGTTTCTTGTTTTTTAATCAGTCATAGTTTTCATCATGCTGCCGTTTTAGACCTTTTCTTGGTTTTCATTATGCATGATTTAGTTGCAGACCTTAACTGTAAAAAGTTTCAAAGGGCGATTCCTGTTTTTATGAACTTGTATGCATGGTTTACCAATTAAGCTTATATCGATGCCCAATTGAACTGGATTTTTTCGTAATTTTTTACTCATTTATTAACTCATAGTTCAATTTATCTAAGAAATCTATGGAATAAACTTGATTGAGAATGGCATGTTCTTGGGTTCGATTTGCAGCTCTTGTCGGACATTTTCGAACAACTTGTCGATTCTATTATTGTTGATGTTGCATCAGAGTCTCACCGAATTGCAAAACTAGGACTTGACCGTCATTTAGACGAAGAGGAAGAGGAGTTGAGGTTGTCTGCTGAAGCACGAGCAAGAGCATCCGAACCGGGCCATAGTGGTGAAACCAATGGCAAATATGTAGTTGATATATTCGGGCAAACTCACCCTGCAATTGCGAACGAGATATTCGAGTGCATGAACTGTAACCGATCTATCATGGCTGGACGATTCGCTCCTCACTTGGAGAAGTGCATGGGCAAGGTGATTTCATATCTCAACCATATCTACTTAAAACCGACATTTAAGCATGGTTTAATGTTTATCAAGCCCTTAATGTAGGGAGTAATGCTTGTATGAACTTGGTTCATGTGGACTCCATTCCAATTTTTACCCATTTACAAAAGTGTGTCTAAAAAAAACTTGTATATAGGATCCACGATTTAGGTTTGTTAGATAAGATCGATGGAGTTCACTGATCTCATATCTTTGAAACGGATTGAACAAAATTTTGTCTAATATAGGTGTTCTCTTGATGATTTTGAATCGACTCTCTTGTGCCACACTAGCGGTTTACAACCATGTTCCGTTTATTACAGGCCTAACACAGTTTATTTGTTTTCTTTAGTACCTTGTATTGCTCACTTATTTCTTATTTGGTTGGATACAGGGGAGAAAGGCTCGTCTCAAGTCAACGAGAAGTACAACTGCTGCACAAAACCGGAACTCACGAGTAAGCCCTCTTGCCAATCAGCCCCCATACTCGAATCCTTCCAGCACGAGCCGTTTAGCAAATGGAAGTTCTACAAATGCAGGTCATGAATTTTCCAACGGAATGACAGAAGAGTAATGATGGGACTTGAGACACAAGGTTAGCCACCCCTCCCCATACAAAGTGAAACAATGAAACTACCTACGTTGAGTCACATTGTGAAGGATTGCTGAGTTTATATCATAAGATCAGTTTGAGTTTCTTCTGCTTAATTTTTCTCGTAATCATATTGGCATATTTCATCTATTATCATGGGGTGTAATATCCATTACTGGTTTTACGCGTGACAAAAACTTCTATGAACTTTGTTCACGGAGGTTTTACGGTTAATTTGGTAGTACTTTTAGTATACGAAGTAATACTATTTTTAAGTATATGAAGTATCACAATTTAGTTGAAACGTAATACTTTGTATGCTAAACTGTGTTACGGTGAAAAAAGAGAAATCACGTGAACTTGGCTGACAAGAAAATCGATTATAAACATCCCGATGTTCATTAGGTGGCACCGCGAGGAGCTGGATTATGATACTATGTTTTCTTAGAAAGAAGCAACAAGATTTCGAGGAGAGTTTTCCACGTTTTAAGCTTATTATTCTGTACTTAAGACTGTTTAACAAAAGATTAAGCCACCATTAATTGGGCTTATCTTTCTAATTTGACAACCAATTCCATGGTCTTCACCCTGTATGTATATTGCAAGTTGTGATAAATTTCATTTCTGTAAATTACTTTAATTTTTTTTTTTGATAAAAACGTGTATGAGACGGGAAACAACCTAGTACAAATTAATATTCATCCCTCACAATTTAAAAAAGTTTTTATATGTCACATGCCACTTTTCTTATTCCGTACAAAACTTACTAAGGTAGGTCTCGTGTATGTTTTTCGAAGACTGCAAGACTCATAAGTAAGATTTTAAAAAGCGATGTAACTATACAAAATAGAAACGTGCAACTATTGCAAACAAAAGCATGCAATTATGTTTCCTTATTAACAGTTGCATTTTTATGTAAATAAATCGCACTTTTTAACATAACAAGTTAAACATTTCTAAAATACACTATAAGACGGTGCATACAAGAGAGCTAACTAACTAAATAAATAACAGATGCAAGATCTGATACAAGAGGTAGCTAACTTACTAATGAAGTGCACGGGAGAGCTAATAAAGTGGGAGTAAAAACATGTTGCCTTTAAAAGAAAATTAGACAGAAAGCAAAAAGGAGAATCAATACCCTTTTAACAAAAATACAGCAAAAAATATTTTATTCAAGGAAACTGTAGTCATTATAAACCAATAGCCTTCGTACAACATATAAAAAGAGAATAAGTGGCAATGAGATAATAGCTTTGAATGCGCCGCGTTTTCTTTTTTGACAAATGTCAAGAATTGTTCCATGTTTTTTAATACAATATATAAGTGGTGGAGAATTGAAAGAAGAAGAAAAAAAAAAGATGTGAAAGCACGAAGATAATTTATTGAAATATAAACATATAAGAAAACAGAATATATGAATGGACGAGTGTTGGAGAATTGGAATAAAATGAGACTAGGCCAAAAATGAGTCCATACAATGGCAAAGAAAATGTAGAATTTTGGATACTAAAAGAGAGATTGAAACTGGCCCAATTTCTATTATTATATCTCTTTACTGAAATATGAGAAATTCATGGAAAGAAAATGTAGAATTTTGTGACAAAATTTCCACTACAAATCAAGAAATGCAATCTGTCTCCAACACATTGAGTGCATCAAATAATCTTGTCAAGCATCTATCTACAATATATATTATTATATCCCTTGATTGCTCCTTTTATTCCTCAAAAGCACCAGCTAAATACAAACTTTTCATTCACTATCTTTGTAAGAGAGAGAGAGATGGAATTAGAACAGCTGCAAAGAAGCTTTCTTGAGTACATTACTGCTCTGTTTCGTGAGGTAAATGCAAAAACAATTGGTGATAAATTCTTGATTATTTTTCAAAAAAAAAATTGATGATTGATTGTGATATTGAATTTTGGTTGAAGGGTTTCTTGGATAATCAGTTTAATCAGCTGCAGCAACTTCAAGATGAGAGCAACCCTGATTTTGTAGTTGAAGTTGTTTCCCTTTTCTTTGAGGATTCTCACAGGCTTCTCAATTATCTCACCATAGCTTTGTCAGCTCTCTAGTCTGCCAGTATTACTTGCTCCATGCAAAAGTATTAGTTGTTAAACTGATAACTTATGTTTGATGCAGAGAGCAGCAGAATGTGGACTTCAAGAAGATTGATGCTCATGTTCATCAGCTAAAAGGCAGCAGCTCAAGGTATATATATAAAAACACCTCTTTTCTTCTCATTTTATGATTATAAAATTGCAGTAGATTGTTTATTTTTTTTTTTTTTTTTAATCTATTTTTTTGTGTCTTATATATGCATACCAACTACAAATCCTAATGAAAATGTTAAATTTTAACAAAAAAAAATACTAAAATACTACTCCCTCTGCCCACGAAATCTATTCCCACCTTTTTGGCACAACATTTAAGAAAAAATAGATAAAGTAAGAGTATTATAGGGTATTATGGGTCCACTTATAAACAAAGTGATTGTTTGTGAGTAACATATAATGACAATTAAAGTAATTAAGTGATGGTTGAAGGATAAAGATAAAATTGTATATTTTCATAAAAGATATGATAATAAATTTGGTGGAAAAAACAAATAAGGAAAATGGGAATAGATTTGGTGAACGGAGGGAGTACAATTTTTCTTTATGTAAAACAATTTTGTCGTACAACTAGCTTGCGTTTTGCATGTATTTTAAACAGGATTAGTTGTTTTATTAAAACATAATAGTCTGCTAGTATTAGTTGCTCCATGCAAAAGCATTAGTTGTTATACTATAACATAGTAGTAGTAGTGATTAGTGAATCAATCTGACAATAAAATTGTTTTACATAAGACCAACTCTTTGATTAAATGATGGATACTCGTACAATTTTTTGGTGTGATTATACATGTTTGCTTTGGTATATATAGCATTGGAGCTCATAGAGTGAAGAACACTTGTATCGCTTTCCGCAGCTTCTGTGAAGACCAAAATGCCAAAGAGTGAGATTATTTTGCCTAATCATCTTCTTCTTCTTCTTCTTCTCTCTTGTTTAAAAGTAGAATCAAAATCATATTTTGTTTCTCGAGTTATTAGGTGCATGAGATGCTTGCAACAAGTGAAGGAAGAATACTTGCTAGTCAAGGCCAAGCTCGAGGCACTCTTACGGGTTTGTACTCCGATAACTACGATTTCTTAGGGTCTATTTCTTAGTTCAAGATTCGTGGAGTCGAGGAATTAGTACATCTGTTATGATCGAACGATAAAAGGGCTAATTAAGGATTATGAACTTGTATTCTGATGATCGAACCAATTATTTCGTGATTATAAGTTCATCCTATCCCGGACTAGGTTATGTACGTTCCCATGGGGTCATTCGTGGAGTCAAATAGGTTTCATTGGCCATCTTTCGATGAAATTTGACAATGTTGCTTGCAAAAAACGAAAATAATAATAAAAATGATGATAAAATTTAAATGTGGTGATTTGAAATTGTGGTTTATATTTGTTGCAGTTGGAGCAACAGATTGTGGGAGCTGGTGGAGCAATTCCCAATTTGAATGAATACTGCTGAACCAAATGGTTACTATGGTTGTGTTCAAACACTTTGATAAGTTTAAATATGTTTGAAATATTTTGAGGATTGTTGATTTTGTCATGAATCGTGAGAGGTTTGATTCTAATCATGGGAAAATAGTTAAATTTTCGTTTCTTATGTAATTTTATATTTTATTTTTGTCATTAGTTCACATCCATGATCCATCCAATGGTCAATTTTCACTTGAGAGTTTAGCCTCCCAAATGACATCAATCCAAAAATTATCTTAAATATTTCATATGCCATTTTATCTTAGTACTTCTTTTTAGTACTATTTTTATAGAGTTGTATTTTGTGAAAATTATTCACCGTAAAACTGATTTCCTTTTTACAGGCATGACCTTTCAATTATCACGACTAATATTTTTTTGTAATATAAATTACACCCTTCAATTATCACTAATAATACAATCTGTTGTAATATAAGTTCACCCTTCAGTGTTATGAGTAATATTCTTTATAATAAAAAGTCACACTCTCCAGTTATCACAACTAATACTCTTTAATAATATATATCACATTCTTTAACCAATTTCACAGATTTTTGTGTGAAACTAATTCACCCAGTACTTATCTTTTTTATAATTAGATCACATCAATTCAACGGTAGGATCTTCCCGTTTATTTCAAAATGGAAGATAAAATAAACATAAAAGATCTTTATTTTACCCCCATCGTTCTAATCTTGAAAAATGAGAAAATCATAGTATAAATATGACAAGCAATATTTTTATCGTGGTATAACAAGTAAAAGATAAAGAGTAATAAATATACAATTAATACCATAATATTATATAATATCATACAAAATAATGAAATTAAACGTTTATCATAGAAGTAGCATGTGCTGATAAAACAAAATACAAATATTGCACTACCAAAAATGATCGCCATTACATTTATTCTTCATCACAATCACATTGATGAAATCCAAAAAAATATAAAGTTGTTAAATTATTCCAATAGAGATCGAACTCTTTGGGACCTTGCAACCATAAAATCTATCGATCCCAAACAACAAACATCCAAGTACAAACAATACATCAACAGGTGAAAACTGTCTGATCTATGTCGATTCTTCATCAGACGGTAGATATTATACAAAAAGAAAAAGAAAAGCGTCTCTAAAATTCTGTTAAAGACGACCAAAATATTTCACAGGTCGTTGCTCAGCGTTAGATATATCTTCCCCGGAAATTGTCTAAAGATTTGATAAATATGTACCATCACTATATATACAGAATGAGAGACGATACCTCAGAAAGACGAAATTGACCTCAAGAGTTGTCGAACAAACATCTGTGAATAGATGTGGCGATATGGTTGATATTATGAGGATGGAGGACGACTGCACATACTCCAAAACAAACACCGACAGCCATAATAGCCATGATTAGAGGTCGTGAAGTGAAAAATGTTCTTGTTAATGAGTGGTTGCAGGAGTTTCTCGGTTTTTCCTCAAGATTAACGTTCATGATGACCTCCCTGTTTAAGAGAGGTACCGTTACATCTTTGTCTTGAGATGGTGAGGGCGTAGAAAGCCCCAGAATATTCTTCACTATTCTCTGTAGATCCTGAAATGTACAACAGATGAACGTCGTCTCATAACAGAAAGATATCAGAAATGTAATATCACAGATCGTCCAGAAATTTTGGTCATGACCAATTTTAGTATAGTATGTTTTTACCTTTTCAATTTTGGTCCTTGTGGTGTCAATGTTGGTCCAAAAGGAAAGGACCAAAAATGGACACCAAAAGAGCCAAAATTGACACTGAAATGGCCAAAATTAACACCCAAAGGACCAACATTTATAAAGTAAAAACATAAAGGACACAAATTGAAACGGCCTCTATTCCATTTTTGACTCATCTATAGAGATGGTCTAACAAATACTTGTATATAGGATCTATTTAGAATTTGTTGGGTAGGATATGTGAACTGGGTTTATACAAGTTTGTGTCTAGTATCAATTCAAGACAGCAATTCAAAGAGGGAAATTCCAAATATGTCCTCAAACATTTATGTACCTGATTGGTAGATGGAAGAAGGGACTTGTTATCATTTCGAGAGCTGTGATCATGAGAATTTCCATTCAGTTCCGGAGACTCTTTCTTGATTAATTTCTGCGCAAGCCTTCTGCGTGCAGTATCCATATTTTTAAGTAATAAACTCGTCTTAGAGTCAGAACAGCTGATGGTCGAATCGTTGTCTATTGCTGATCTCAAAGAGGACACTAGTTTTTCCAGAATAAAGGAAGAATTTCTCTCTATCAAATACTCTAATAAATAGTTCAATCTTTGGATTTGAAAAGAGGTCAACTTTTGCGCTGATAAAGGTGTCTTCAGTAACCATGCCACATCTAAAACAAGCTCTGAAATCTCCTCTTGTTTTGAAGCAAAGACTTCACACGGTTTATGTTCGTTGGAGGAGAGAGACGAGTCAAACCTTTGTTGCAAGACCTCCATTTCTGCACAAGTTTCTTTGTCTCCTATAAGAATTGGGATGAAGTTGGATAGGCCAGACTGGTTCTCAACCTGCAGAATAAACAATTATATTTGGGAGAAAAACCATATGATCTGATTACCAAATAGTGATGAATCAGTGAATCACTGAAATAAGAGAACGTAATCTGCTCTTTAAGTAAAACCCCTTTAATCTTTTTTTATAAATATATTTGTACCAATACCTCTCTTATGAAACAGGGACGAAATTGATGAAGAAATAAAAAAAAATGCATTTGAATGTTGCAATTCATGTGAAACTCGTACCAAAGTCCACAAACATAGCAATGAGCAAAATCAGTTTCTTTCGGTCTTTTCTTTAACAAATTGCTAAATTACTAACTCAAACATACTTTAAAGCTGAATCCAGTGATAAGTAACGCATATACAATAAAAAGCAGTCTCAATAGTTGGGTCAGTAAGGTTAAAAGAGTTATACAGAAAGGCAGAACATATGAGAGCTTGGTTAATGGACTCACCTCAATAAAAGCAGGGCCAGAAAGAGCCATGTCAATGTGAGGAACATAAATCTTCAACAGTTGATGGTTGGCACTGCTGGCATCTTCTTTCTCACAATCCAGAGAGGAAACACGAATATCGTATGCTAGGTATCGTCCAGAAAATGAAATAAGAAACCTACCATGTGAATTCAAATAATTTAGGACCTTTGATTTCAAGGAATAGCAATACAAAGGGAAGAACAGACATTGCAATGCTATCTACAGACTAATACGTATGTAACACATCCATATTATCATATTCTGAAACACTTTACACTTGCTATGAGATCAATGCTAAGTGTGAACCAAGTCCCCCCTTTCCTTTTTCTTTTTTTTTTCTTTTTTTTTTGGTAAGGCAAATGACAGAACCAAGTCCAGTCCCCCTCTCAAACTTCTGTCTGCTATAGGATTCAAATGATCAAGATTGTGGTTACATATCCAGGGATTTCAAAGTATCAAATAACAAATCATGCCAGAAATTCGAAAATTTAGTTATCAAGAGGAACACAATGTGTCATTACATACCGAAAGTTCGGTTGAAGTAGATGAGTTCCACAAGCCACAAATTCCATTGGCCTGCCAGCCTCAAAGCAATTTGGGAAAATGTAATGAAGCTTTGGAGCTTGATCGTTTACTTTGATTTTCAGTACTGAAGTTGCATCTGTTTCAACAAGGATCCAAAAAAAAGTTAGGAACATATTACGTAAAGAAAGGCTCTTTAGTAATTATCAATTAATACTAACCCTTTGTGACACGAAAGATCATGTCGTTTAAATAAACATGCATTGTGCCTCTTCCTGACAGCAGGCTCCCTGGTGAGGCAATAAGATCTTTTATGCATAGTGATGGTTCATCCATTAACTGCTCATTGCAAAAGTCAACTGATTAATAATTAAGCAAATAAATGAGTTATAATTCATGAATTTACCAAAAAGTTACAAACGGTGCATAACAAATACTATAACACAAGCATTAGAGATAAATCAAATAAACTCACTTTTCTGATGAGCTACATTATAGTTGTGATTGTGATCAAGTCTGATGATACAATATAAAGGTGACAGCAATTTGATTCTCCTTATGGAGGATAATATCATTATTTTAGACAAATTACATGCATTCATGGAAGAAATTATAATTTCGTCCAGAGCCCCATATATGCATTACAAAGTTAACACACTTAACTTAGAATGTTATGAATTAGGGATAAAGAGGTACAAAAAAGCAAAAGATAAATATTCACAATACCTTGTGCCATTGTGGCCTTGGCATTGCAATAATAGCTGTCAACATGGTACAACCTGGACGGATATACCCCTCCAACTCAACGGGCATGCTCGCCAACCATTGAAATATCTACAAACATATATACCAGCATATTACTTAGAAGCCATCAAATATTCAAACATAAAGAAGCATTCATTCATATCCATTAAACTAAACTGCATTTAGAATACTTGGAGTCGAAGACGTCTAGGAAATACCGCTGGATTCCAATCATAGAGCTTGAAAGAGATCCGACCAGCAGGGCACTGCAGTAATATGAATGCACTGCAGATTAATCTGAGCAAGATTCAAGGAGGAAAAATAGAAACAGAATGTAGTAATAAGAGATAGGGCAAACCGGAGAGGAAAAACTAGTCTTATTGTCATAATAGGATGGAGAATGCTTGAGTTTTGGATTCAGCTTATCCCCTTCATTCTGAGTTTCACCAGAGGTGGTAAAGGATACAACGCTATCACTTTGGAGATTCTGTGAAATAAGAGCTGAGCTTAGTGTAGAAACCTGTACATCAGACTCCATTAATATCTCCCTTTCTTCATTCTGACTGGTAAAACATATTCCATCTGCACCAGAAACTGATACTAGTAACCAACTACCTCAAAATGCAAATGACTCGAGGCTAAAGTGAAGAAAATGAGAAGCAGTTGAAAGAAGAAAAGAATGTGGTCTCTTGATGTATAATTGTTAAACCTTTTCTAGCATCATCATCACCACTGAGATCATCAGCCAAGATAGCCTGTTGAGATTCCTTCTCTGCGCCATCTTTAGAATCATTTGTTTTTCTTCTTCTTCTGTTATTATGACGTTCTAGTTTCCTCCTACAACTACGTTTATCGTCATCAAAATCTGACAAAATGTGGAACCTGCAAAAGTCGTAGATATATAAGCATGACAACCCATGGGCAATCAAGTTCCCAACACTATTAACCTATGCTGCTATGCCATTAAGTCATTCAAGAATCCGAAGCTCTACATTCCACTCGTTCAATAAATTGAGCCCATACACCTCTATAGATTGCCACAATTTTCACCAATGAAGTAGAGTTTAAAGCATAACAACAATAACTCAAGTATGAAAGAAATCAACTTAATTCATTCCCGTGTACTAAAACACATCTCCTCACCACCATCAAAACAAAAAAAGAACGAGTAACACTTTCAGCTCGACCACACATTACTACATCCAAATAATTTGAACAAAATGGTGAATTAATCTGAAAAGAGGAGCCAATTGGCATTAAACAATCTACATACAGTAATATGCACTCGATTATTGAAGAATATGCAATGTACAAATGATCTAGAAAAGCAGACTCTCCACATTGCCATCATCAACTCGTTGAAGAACACAACAAGCAATCAACTAAACATCAAAACAATTCTTAAATATATCAATCAATAAAGAGATAGAGAGAGAGAATCATACTTTCCACACTGCTGGCAATATCTCTCGACTTCCCCATCAATAACAACAGTACTCGCATTCGCGCACTGCAAGCATACCCGGTGCCTCTTATGATACCCTTTAAGCTCACTAATGTCAACCTCACACCCAGGCACCTGGCACCTCGCCGGAGCGCCGCCGGAGTCCTTCCCCGTCCGCGGCCGCTTCTTACCGGGTAAACCCGACTCCGCCTCCAGCTTCTCATCCAGCTCAGGGCACGCGCAGGGGATCCGACCCGCCAGGAAATACGAGCACACCAATCTCGGGTCCCGTTTCCTCAGCCGACCCGATGTCTCCGGCTGCTGACCCGAGTCAAACCCGGGTTGCCCCGGGTCGGGGTGGTGAAACGACGCGTGGAGGCCGTCGTCGAGATCGAAATCGAGCAAATCGGACCAATCGAAGAGGGATGAAGAAGTGGGGTCATCGGCTTCGTTGAGTGGGTTTGGAATTGGGGGCGATGGGGTTTGGTGCTGCATTTTTTTGGAGGGAGGGCGAGAAAATGGGGATTAGGGGTTAGAAAAATCAGTGTTAGCTAGCTCTGCGATGACTCTTGCGTTTGTGGGTTTTGGGGAATGGAAGGGGCGGAAGGGGGTGGTGGTAGGTGGCGACACGAAGACGCCAGATTCGGTGGGGGGATGCAGCAGATGAAGTCTGCGTCTTCTTTGAATAATCCAACAATGATGATGGTAGAATCGAATTCGTGCTTATTTTTTGTTTTTCTTCTCTCATTTCTACATTTTTTTTATTATAGGTTATAATAATAAAAGAATGCAAACTGATTATTTTTAAAATACACTATATATATATCTCCATCATATATATACACGTTTCGAAAACACATTCGTTCATTTTTTTTATGATTGAGATATTCAGAAAACTTCTTCTTCTACCTATAAATCATGATAATTTTTTCTTAGGGATACTCCAGAACCATCCATAATATTTCTGTGAGAATGTATCATATACGAAATTTGAACTCACGTTGTTGGATGATTTATTATTACATCACTATAAATTTTACCTTTCGATTGTGCCCTAAAAGTTAAATCATGATAATTTTATTACGAGCATATCCCTTATGAACCCGAGTTCACAACGAATTTTATCATTATTATTAATAAACAATATCACTATTATATTTATGCATTACCACTGTTTAAAAGATAAAATATATTTGTTATTCTTAAGCCTCACTAGGCTACTTGATAAAGACAAGATGGAGCGAGCAATGATGATAACTTGGGCCATTTGACGTGCACGAAAAGACGTGGTTTGGAATGATACCCGAAACCGTCCAGAGCAAGTACTGTTCACGGCCACAACTTTCTTGGCAAAGTGGCAGGAGGCACGGCCGGTTGCGACATGAGTTGGGGCTGTTATGAGTTGCAGGAAATGGCATTCTCCAAGTTGGGGTTTTGTCAAGGTGAATGTGGACACTAGCTTCTTCGAGAACGCTTTGGAGACGAGTGTTGGAATGATCATTCATGATGACTTGGGCGAGTTCGTTTGCTGCAGGTCCTTAGCTCACTCTAGTTTGATGAAAATAGATAAGGGGAAGCTTGGGGGTTGTGGAGACGATTAAGTGGGCGAGAAGTCTGGGTTTTCTGCGAGTCATTGTTGAATCCAACTCAAAGAGTGTAGCTGATGCACTGAAATAGATGGAAGGGGGAGGTATGGTGCTATGTGATTATATTGAAAAGGAAGGTGACTTCTTGCAGCTCAAAATCATTTCTCAGTTTCATGGGTCAGTCGTAATGTTAATGTATTGACACATACTATTGCTAGGACTAGTCGTGTTTTAATAGTCCTCATTATTGGGTAGAGTCACCGTCGTTTGTGGACGACCTATTCGATAGGTGCATTACATGTGCTTAATTTTTATTCCCATAAAAAAAAGATAAAATATATTTTAAATAATAACGAATAAACATAATAGTGACAGTGTGCATATATAGCAGTGATATTTGAAAAAATGAACTCACACTAAATTTTTGCCTCTTATTGAATATGTAAGTTGTCAGTCACTAGGGTTATGCTAGTGATGTGGAGTTCAAGATTAAAATTGGGGTAAAATTAGCATAAAACTCATGTGTTGATGAAATATGCATAAAAAATTTGCATGTTTTTACAAAAGGATGTACAAAAATTTTCACTGACCATTTTTATTCAAATAACGTTAACGATGTAAAATTGAAGTGTGAACTTACATAATTGTCCTTTGAATATATAGAAAAGACGCACGTAATACTCGACGAAAAATATGTACATATCGAATTTATCAAGAAATGAACGGTAAAGAATTTGTACAGAAAAATATTTTATACATTAATGAAGCGTAATGTGAAATTGTATGCATACCTTTATGAAATATATGATGATTTTATGCTATATTTGTAAAATTTGAAATTTTCAAACAACTTCGTACATACGATTTTTTTTACTGACATAGATAATCTATTACATTGAGTTCTTCTATCACATTTATTACATTTCTTACCATTATCGTAGTAAGCAAGAATCGCACCTTTTTTTCAATCCAATCTTAAGACAAAGAAAAGGTCAACGCTACGATTCATTTTGCAATATTTTTAAATATGGTAGATACTCTACACTAAAGTTTCATCCACATTCTTCAAAATCTCGAACTTACGGAGTATATCAAAAAATAAATCTATAGATGGCGGAGAATACCCAAAAATGATGAAAAATTCCCATTTAAATCCCACTAAAATGGGGAAGAATGTCTCGAACCCAAAATTTCTAGGTCTTAGGTTCATGCGATTTTAATGTTGAGTTATCCGATTTCAATTTAAATTATTTGTATTTCGTGTTTTACTCGATGAATGAAGTGAAAATGGCGACATCAAAATTGTGAATTGACAAAGTGAAAGGAACTGGCGACCAAACGACACTACATAAAGGTCGTATCTGTAGCATCAAATATGAAATTGTGTCCTCATATACTACTCCTGTCTTTTTCAAATTTATCTAAAAAATTAAATAATCTATGTTTTAAAAAGTCAATGGAAATTGCGTACACTTATTGCCTATTGGCCTCATGATCATTATTTTAACTCGTTACAATTAAGATAAATGAAATGATTTGTGATCGTACAGTCCCAAATATTAATTTAGTTAAAAATGTCAATTAACAATTCTAGTAAGATTATTATAAACATTCTTCTTTTTGGAAATAAAATTTTAGTGTAACATAAACACATAATTATTAATTAATGTAAAGATGTTTAATTATTTCAAAACAAATATAATTATTCTATATAAAATTATTTTTTCAAGTGGGATTTATTTAATCAAAATAAACAGGCTTAATTTCCGATGGTCATTTCACTATGAAAAAATTGGGCTTCAATGGTTTTCCATTGGGCCATTACAAAAAAAAGCCCGTTACATAAATTGGCCCATTATAGTGAAGATATTTTAAAAAGCAGGAAAAATAAAACGACTCTACGAAGTGTGAAGAGCTGGAGCAAGCAAAAATGGAGGCATCGTCTTCTTCACTCAGTTGCAGCAGCAGGTAATTTTAAGCATTTCTTCTTTTGCAATTACTTTTGTTCTTTTTATCTGAATTAAACCCATAATTAGGATAGAATTTGGGAGAAGCCCTGGTTGGGCAGTTCCTGATTTTCTGAAATTGCGTCACGGCCCCTTGAAATTCAATTATTTACCCTCAAAGTTGTGTTTGGCCTCTGCAAATGGCGGTGGATTTAGGAAGACGCTTAAAGGTGTCGTTGAAGGTGATGGCATCATCATTGTTGACCATGGCTCCCGTCGCAAAGAGTCCAATCTTATGCTAAGTAAGTTTTTCTTTGAATAATTCCCTATGAGTCCGGAAATTTTAGTGAATTGAGTTTTCTTTTAGTTAGGGTTCATCTGCCATTGGTGAATTTCCTATTGAAAGTAGTTTTTTAGACACTTTCTGTGATTAGGGACATTTCAAAAGCAGTAGGTATTTTGTATAGTAACAATGGGGATTCTTCTAATTCGAATTGTATAAGAGGATAATTTGTGGTTTACCCAATTATATATGAATAGGGCTTGCGTATAAATTTGGGAATGACGCGTTAACACTTATTGGAAGGGAAGGGGTGGTGCTAATATGTGCTAGCTTGTGAACCGTTTCACCGTAAGACTGTGTCTCTCGCAAGAATTTGTTATTATATATATTGATTCAATTTTGTTCTTGTGTTGTTTGTTCAGATGAGTTTGTGGACATGTTTAGAGATAAAATGAAGTATCCTATCGTGGAGCCTGCTCACATGGTATCGATTACATATACGAGCACATTGCACACTTACTGATATGAAACTCGACTCCCTTATTTCAATTTACATCTCTTATTCCAAATTGATGGTTTTTCAGTTAATAAGATTTATTCTGGATTGTATTATAATCCGTTCCAGTTTCTCCCGTTGTAATCAGGAACTGGCTGAGCCATCTATTAAGGATGCATTTAAGTTATGTGTTCAACAAGGGGCACGACGTGTTATAGTAACCCCATTTTTCCTGTTTCCTGGACGACATTGGAACCAGGTAACTATTTATTGGAACCTGAAACATCGAATGATGTAAGTTTATGCTTAGATAATTTTATAGGTAACTCTGCTTGTTGCATTTTTACAGGACATTCCTTCTCTAACAGCTGAAGCTGCGAAGGAGCACCCGGGGGTCCAATACTTGGTTACTGCACCACTTGGTCTGCATGAACTGCTTCTGGTACAAGTTTATCTGGCTTCATTTGTACATGCCATTTTCTTGAGAAAAAAAAATACCAAAATGTATTTTATGAATAAGATACAAATAGTTCGTTCCTTTTATGACAAACTATTGAATTTCTCTATGTATGTGTCTATATATATTTACTTTTACCCTGTGTTTGCAAGAATGCTAATACTATAAAGACTTGCTACTGATGATTTGCGTTGTAGGATGTGGTGAATGAAAGAATCACTTACTGCTTGAGCCACGTCGCTGGTGAGGTAGACGAGTGCTCTGTATGTGCTGGAACGGGAAAATGTCAGCTCTACAATTAGGGCAACACGTTTCGTTTTTCTGGGGTTTTCTCGAATTGCAGATTTGGTGCTCAACAACTTTGCGTAATCAGCCATTACTGTGTCTTTACCACACCATATCATAACTCAACTGAAAACTTCGATTTCTTCCAAGTAATGTGGATTCTGAGAGTACCTGAATTGTTATTGAACAAATCATACAACACTTTCCTTCATCATATTGATCGTCGGAGGGTTTACGTGGTATATTCCGATGGTCAAGATGATTCATTTGTATTGCAAGTTGAAAGAATAGGTGGCTTTATGTCTTTTAGCTGCACTGTGCTTGTATGCATTGGAGGGACTACTTGTTTTTTTTTTTCACAATCTATATTTGTTTTATTTGCATTTCGGCACCCACTTGCTTCACTAATTTGGACTACGTACTTGACTTGAAGGGTTCCGTATACTTATATTTCCATTATAAAAATTAGTATCCGACTTTTAGTTTCACATTTTTTGTTAACTATTGTGAAACTAAAACTAGTATCTGACTTCCTGTCAAAAAAAATAAAAAATTAGTATCCGACTTCCCTTCTAAAATGCTAAAATGTTAAAGCGTCAATAATCAAATTATATTTTATCACACTATGAGACTGTTTCACATACGTATTCCTCAAGTAAAAAAAGATGAACGATATTGGATAATCTATTATGAATCATCGTTTTGTTATTTTTTTTTAATTATAACACAATTCACAACTGTTTTTAATTCTTCTCTAGTTATCCAAAATGTGCAATTTAATTTGGTTTTAAAATGACCCCAGTAGTCATTTTAATTTATGTTAATTTATACTAATTTGTACTTCGTTTCATGTGAAACCATTTCATACGAGTTTTTGTTTATGAGTAGGTTTAATGTGAAAATATTCATGTATGAAAATCTATAAAATTGCTCTAAATCAATCATCTACACCCTAAACACTAAATAATGAACCCTAAATTATGACATATTCGGGCCCGATGAACCATGAACTACTCAATTTTATCTTACCTTAACTAATTATAGAATTTAGTTATAAATTAAAGTTTTTTCATGTATTAAAATTTTCATACTAGATTTGTCTTTATTTTTTTGTTTAAAGGCCCAATGCTCATTGAAAATATAGATACATACAATCGTGCTTCAAATAGACATAGGGTATGTAGCTCAGATGGTAGAGTGCTTGCTTAGCATGCGGATCCCCGCAGGAGGGCATAAATTACAGACTGCATTAAAAGGTTATTGGGCCTCTCTTTTTTTCCCAGAGGCCCAAATATAGTGACCACTAATTCAAGGCCCAACAGAGAACCTTATGTTCCAATACAATCTTCCTAAATAATTACACATAAATTGCAAAAGGAGGGCATAAATTACAGACTGCATTACAAATAATTTATTTTCGGCGGTTTGCTCTGAATTTTGATTTCTGAAGAGGCTCTGAATTTGGTCGTGTCAATCGGAAAAAGTTTGCAGTTCACGATGGTTTGCGAAAAGTGTATATATAGCTTAATTCCCTCTCTCTCTCCTTTTCATTATGCCTTATATTCTTCTATTTACTATTACGAATCTGGTTAGGGTTTTCCATATTGGGGATTTATAGTTGTATGATATGTTGAATTGTGGATTCAGGCGAGAAGAAGCTTTCGAAGGTAATTGTGCCGGACAAGTGGAAGGATGGGGCCCACAATACAACCGAAGGTGGTGGCCGTAAGATCAACGAGAACAAACTCCTCTCAAAGAAAAACAGGTACCCTATATTCAGTTGATTTCGTCTTGATATCTTAAAATCTTGCCCAATTTTGCTTGTTATCAGATGTTCATCTTATCTTTTATGTTTGCCTTGAGAAATTTGAGTTGTGTGGCATAAAGATTATTTGTAATTAAATTATATGCAACTTTATAGCTATTATTGGTTTTACAATTGAGTTGTTGAATTGCTGGTGTTTGTCATTTGCAGAAATGGAAATATTTAGGAATGGGAATTTGTCGGTTACTGTTTCGTTGATTTTCACCTTCATTTACAATTACAGGGATGATGTTTAGATATAGATAGCAACACCTAAGCCCTAGGAAGCACCTAGAATACTACATGTGCCCTTCCTGCATTTGTTTCACAATGATTAGTGAAAAATACAATGACCAACTCATTTACTCAAGCTTGCAGCTCAAGGATACCTTTTGGCTTCTTTCCTATTACTATGCACCCATCATTATGGTGTGTCGTTGTTTTGTCTTTTTTATCAGTTTATGACGTGCATGTGCATGCCATCTTTCTCAATACTCTGATATTACTGCTTGAATACTGCCGTATTTAATGAGATTCATGTGTTGTGATATTTCAATACCGTTTGTCTTCCATGTTTGTCCATAAATCATATTCTATTTTTAGCTATCGTACCCTGTAATTCCGTAAAGGTATGGGCCTATGTGGACTGGGTAGTTTCCTGGTTAGAGTTTAGAGCTGGCTCGGTTATACAGAAATCTTAGGCTGCATTTGAACTGAGAGGCTTGATTTGAGGAGATGATCAGGGGAGAATATCAAATGACTCCTGTGGATTGGATTTCAAATTGACCAAAATCACTCAAATTAGGAAAAAGTTTCTCAACATAAGTCGATTGTTAATTTCAAATCCATAGCCCAAATTCACAAATCCAAATGCAAGATTAGTTTCGTTTATTCCCAGAAGCATTGGTCAACATAATTTCATGAGGTTGAAAGCAACTATTTCTGTTTCTTATCAAGTACAACGCCAGCAGCATGGTTTGTGACCAACCCTTTATGTACTTACATTTGTGTTATTGTTCAATTCTAAAGTAGGTTATACAACCACTCCCAAAATTTTAAAGGAAGATGTTCTTTATATTAAGAAGTTCATAATTGATGTGGATAATTTTATGTTCGCTTGCGGCTCTTTTGCTAGGGGTGATAATGCTTTGATGTCTTATCCCCCTTTATCTCGTGTTTGCCTCTGTGTTGAACAATACTTTTGACCCTGTATCTATGGTCAACCCGGTATGGTCAATACCTTTTTAAAAGTATTACCCATCCCACCCCCATGGTATTATTTAATCTCTCAAGCGTCCCACCTCCCAATTACTACAATACCCTAATTTCTCTCTCTATCTTTCCTTTTTTTTTTTTTAAGTGTGAATGAGGGAGTAATTTGTCATTTGCTATGTTATCACATGTAATAATGCACAACATCGAACATGAGATCATAAATATCTTGATATATTAGTTTTAGATAATTTCTTATAGCAAACGGTTGAATAAAGCTATCAGTTGTTAAACACACACCTTTCTACATTATCACGCACACAATAGCAAACAAACCCTTGATCTATATGAAATTGTTTTCTTTGCAGATGGAAGCCTTATGGACAAACAAAGTGTGTCATCTGTAAGCAGCAAGTTCATCAAGATGGCAAGTATTGTCACACGTGCGCTTACAGTAAAGGTAATATCCCCGTTTACGTGTTTTAATGATGTATTAAATTCTGATGAAAGAGTTGCTGGGGTGAAGTATTGATATATTTTATTTATGTAATGCAGGAGTATGTGCAATGTGTGGTAAGCAAGTACTGGACACCAAGTTCTACAAGCAAAGCAATGTTTAATGTATCCAAATTCATTGCAATTTGTTTCAAGACAATCCCTATAACTGCAATCTTCAATCTGTATTTCTATAGTTCTTGTAAATTGAACACAGTTTTGATGCACGCTCGTTCCGAAGGATATTGTATATTTGGATGTGTTTATGTCAATTGAAATGGACTTGTATGAGATCTTTGAATGTATGTGCTTCTATCTTACATTAGTTGTACACATTTCAGAAATTTTAAAATCTGTATTTTTCGCAGCAACACTGCAAGAGTGAGATTGAATAACCAGTTCTTGGACTAATTTCAAAATTATAAAAAATTTACATGACCAAAATAAAAAATCAAAACAAAATTGGGATCAATTTCAAAACAATGCAAAATTGTTGGACTATAAAAAGTATAATCCCTGCAATTAACTTAGATATGATATCTTTGACTTGATATTTCTACTGAAGATTTGCAATTAACTTGATATGATTATATGACATCTCATTATCTCTATAATAAAGGGTTTGTCTCAATCTAAATCTAAAAAATTAAAATTACAACAGGCTGACTCGTATAAATTAAAGACTTTGATCCCTTGCCCTATCCTAAATATATAGTATTAGTGATAGTGTTATATAGTATCACCAATGGCGCTTCCCTCCTTCTCCTCTTGTATTTCTTCGGCATTCCAATTCTTCAACCCTAAACCCAAACCACCTTCTTGTAAGTATTCATGATTTTCTCATTACTACAATTGAATTGACAAATTGATTTTTAGATTTACTCTTTTTTTTCTCCTCACTTTTACCTAATTGTTTACCATTTAGATCGAGGGCATTCATAATTGCCTTTGCTATATTTTCTCATGAATCTCTTATCATATATGAGTATGATACAATCATACAAACGAATTAAATTAGATGAACAAAAATTCTTTTAACTATATTTCAAATTGGTAAAATTTTGTCATCTTGATCATAAAATTTTGTGGTTCGATACCCCTGTTCCACTTTTCGTATTCCAATATTCCATTGATGTTTCATCCTTCTGTATCTTCTGAGGGTATGGTAGTTAGTTG
Source organism: Stenogyne calaminthoides (assembly GCA_037126765.1). Taxonomy (NCBI): domain Eukaryota; kingdom Viridiplantae; phylum Streptophyta; class Magnoliopsida; order Lamiales; family Lamiaceae; genus Stenogyne; species Stenogyne calaminthoides. The sequence goes on along the minus strand of JBBCBC010000022.1, from coordinate 33,870,759 downwards.
AGTATTTTTTATTATTCCGCGTGTCATTCATCCATTTTATAAAATACAAGGTGGAACACCAATTATAAAATAAGTTATCTCATTCCAAAATTTTGCCCAGGCCCAAAATCTTTTACTATGTGTATAGAAATTCTTTTATTTACTATTACCTTAAATTGGTAAAATTTTATCATTTTGTCCCCCGGATCATAAAATTTTACCCCCTTAAGCTTTATGAGTAATTTAGCCTTCTTAGGACAAAATCCTAGATTCGTCTCTAAATATACGTGTGCATGTGAATTGTGATTGTTTGTTAGTTATCTATTTTTCATGGTTATAATCTACTTTTTTTTTTTAAGTGATAGTAACATGCAAGGAGGAGAAGAAGGGTCCTAAACTAATGAAGCTCGTTTCTACTGCCAATACTGGATTCTTCTACGTGACCATGCCAATGGGTATGAAATTTGAATGTAATGTTTCCAAATTTACGCTTCGAAAGTACGATCCTCGTGTCAAACGTCACGTTTGTTCACCCTTAAAAAGATAAAATAAGACGCTTCGATTATGTTTATGGCTTATTAGCGCATTCAAGTGTGATTTTGAATGATATTAGTTGTCTTATTAAAAAATATTAATTGATTTGTATTTGCTCGAAAGTACGACCCTCGTGTTAGATGTCATGTTTTGTTCTCCCTTAGAAAGATCAAATGAGACGTTCGGATCATGTTTATGGCTTATTAGAGCATTCAAATGTAATTTTAAATAGTATTAATTATTTTATTAAAAAATATTGATTGGTCAGTATTAATTTTTTTAGAGCGGACATTGTTAATTGCTATCACTGTTGAGCACCAATTGCACTTATTATTTTCAGTATTGTTTTGTTCTATTTTTTGACATAATTTTTTAAGGAATAAATATTCTAGATTATTCTTTTAGCAGATTTGATTTGCGTATAATTGATTTTGTAATCTTTGGAAATCTTTCCTAATCTCATTATTGTACACTTGTATATTCCTCATAAGTAGGATATATCCTCCTCCTTTTTTTTTTTTCTTTTTACTAAAAAAAAAAGGTATATATCCTTTTTCACAATATTATAGCCTCTATAATTTTCACGTTTTGTATCAAATTATTGTCACGATTTGTTTATCAGTTGACAGTTATCATTAGGTGATTGAGTAGATTTTCAGTGAATTTGAGTTCCCAGGAAATTATATCACTATTTATGTTTATATATTATTACATTATTACTGTTTAAAAATAATTTATAAATATTCATGCAGATAGTGTGTATACCTGAATTCACACGTTTTTGTCTTAAATGATTCACTTTCATAGTTGACTATATTCTGCTTTAATGATACATATATATTTACAGACTCAATCTAACCATTAGGTTTATAATTTATTCGTGCACATGTTATCTATTTTTTTATTTTTTTGACAAAAGTGCACACGTTATCTATGAATGTGATGTTTGATTGCTTAATCGTAAATGTTGCGTCGCATCGATCGTAAGTTTTATTTTTTTATTTGAGTTGACACTAGATGAAATGCATAGGTAAAAGTGTATTTATATTATATTTATTGGTAAAATCATATTCTCTTCGTTTCAAACTTAATTGACTATTTTAATTTTGGGCGTCCCATATTTAACTGAACATTCTCTTAAATAAAAATACTCACTTTATTATATAAAATACTAATAAATAATTATTTTTACCCCTAATTATTCATCAATTTATCACATAAAATACTAATAAACAATTCTTTCTACCTTCAACATTTTATCATTTTTTCTTAAAACCCGAACACACAGTAACTGTAAGGTTAACTATGGAGACGGGGGAGTACTACTACTATTTATTAAAATGAGAGAAAAATAAACATATCTAAAGCATATATAGTGGTCAAAATATTTTGCTCAACCTCACAAACTCGAATACATTGAATCAGCGCCATTTTCCCTTTTTATTTTTCCATCTTATGATAAACTTTTTTGCATATATTGAATTAATTGAAATTCTAGTCCCCATTGTTTCCTTTTATTTTCTATAGCATAGGATAATGGATGGGGCAATTATTGTTTAGTACATTGTTAAATTAAAAATAACAACTAGGTATATTTTGACTTTATTGGACATATAATTTGACAAAAATATCTCTTCTTTCTCTCAATCATTTTTTTCTTCATTTCTTATTTCCCTATGTGATGACTTTTTTTGTGTCTTATCACATTTTTCGTGTTTTGTCACTTTTTTTCCATCTCCTTCTTTTTTTTCTTATTTAATATATTTCCTTCATTTTAATTAAATTTATAATATTGTCGTATATGTGCAGAGTGCATTTTTCATTGTTTATTTTTAGATTTTTCCATATTCAATTTTTATATTGTTATTATTATATACTATATAAAATTCTTATTATTATTACAAAAAAATATTTCTTTCTTTAATTTAAATAAGTATTAATTAATAAGTACTTTTCCAATCTCATTTTCGTATAGAAAAATAGAAAAAACAAAAATATTTGACAATTTTTTAAAAATATATAATTATTTATTCTTTTAATAATGTCAAAATTAAAAATGCAAATACCTGTAAAAATAAAGTGTGCAGTAAAAAAAAATTGCATATATTAAAAATACATTGCATATATACTAAAAACATTTCTTATACACTAAATATATTGCATACACTAAAATACATTACATACACGTTTATTACATTGCATACACGCGTAAAAAAAATTTGCATACACGCAAAAAATTTTTTGTATACACTTAAACAATTGCATCTTCCTATTGCATTTGTGCCAGCAAAAAAAACCCCAAACATTCTTCTCCAAAAAATCATATCTGGACTCATAAATTGTCAAATCCTCCCTTCATTCTTAAAAACAAACCATTCTTCCAAAACAAAAGTTGGAATTTATGAACACACTTTTGCAAAAAAATCCTCCATTCATTCTCCCAACAAAATAGGATCTGTCGGTCAAATTAAGAGATACTAAGATATATATACCTACGACTACCACCAACAACACAAGTAACATATAATATAAATCCCTAAATTAGAAGCTTTGAATCATTAAAAAATTTAGCTAAATATTCATCTCAATGTACAAGCCGAAAATCAAATGTAGCAGAATGTGGGAATTAAAAATGAATTTTCGCAGAAACGTTCCATCAGTTGAAATCAACAAAATTTCGATTCTGGCGTCACAAAAAAAAAAAAAAAGAGCGAAAAATATACCAGAGATCTGAAGGAGAAAAGAAAGCGGGTAACGTTAGATCTGAGGGAACAGACAGGTGGTGGATGGGAGGCGGTGGGCCACCGCAGCCAAGTGAAGAAAGTGGGTAAATGATTGAAGGAAGAGATACAAGATATAACCGCCTCCGCCACCATCTCTGCCTCCGCACCCACCATCTCCGCTTCCGCCACCACCCATCCCCCCATCTCCGCCTCCGCCACCACCCCTACCCCCATCGCCGCTCCAGATCTATGAACTCTCGACGGCGGATCCGCCATCATCGCCGTCGTACTTACAAATCTGCCGTCGCCATCACCATTTCCCCCAAACCCTAGATCCGTCGTGACTCTTTTTTCAGCCGCTACAACAATGTCTTCTTCTTCCCCCAAAACCCTAGATCCGTCCTACGATAACAAATCCACCGCCGGCGCCGCCATCCATCACCATCTCTGCCTCCACAAAACCACCGCCGTTGCACCTTCACAAAACTCCCCCGTTGCGACTCACCACCACCAACCACCACTACAACCGGCTGCTTTGAAAATTGAGATGGGGAGAGAAGTTGGGGGAGAAAGAAATAGAGAGAGAGGGAGAGAAGATGCAAGAGATAGAGAGAGAGAGTGGTTTGGGTGATAAAAGTGGGTTGGGGTCATGGAAAGTGATAATTACTATTGTATAAGTGTGTGTAAGACCCGATTTGACAATTTTAATTTAATTAATAAACCTAAACAATCCTGCATAAACTCAAAGGGCATTCATGGTATTTCAAGCCATTAAAAATGTACTAGGTTTTAAATTTAATAGGTCGGAGGAAAATAAACCTAAACAATCCGAAAAATATCGAATTTATAAAATTTTTGGTGGGCAAATTTTTCATGATAACGGTATAAAAATATAGAAAATTTAGGTATCCGAATTAAAAAATACTATAAAATATTTGCTGCGAATTTTGGTATCTTGGAAAAAGATATCGAAAAATATCACGAAAATATTCGGTATATATTGAAATTTCGCACGATATCGGTATGTAATATCGGCATACCGAATTTTGTCACGACAACGGTATGAAATTTTTCATTATTACCCATAACGGATGGCGAGAAAAATTTTTCGGTATGCCGCAGTCCCATTTCGCTATTGGCCTCTCCTTTTGTGTACTACATTGCAATTACCCCTAAAGGATTAGTTTTCCACCATGTTGTGTTGTATTTGTTGGGGAATTAATTACCCGGATCTATTCGGGATGAATATTTAAATACAAATTTAATTCTAACAATTATTACTAGCATGAATTAATCCTATATTAGTTCAAATAATAATTCAACAACAAATCATGCATATAAACAGTTCACATAAATCCTACGCATGCGGAATTGCCACGGGTTTACGTGAACTAACCTGTTTGGAATGGCAATGGACTATGTTGGCACGAACACACCAAAAAGCCTTCTCAAGTATTCCCAAGTCCTTGCTCGTCAATCCGGTGGAAGGAAACTCGCGAACAATTAACAAAAGGAAAAATAAATTATTTGTTGCACCACCTTTGTGGATTTCTAAATTTTCCAACACATGAAATTTCACTTGGGGATGAAAGAATCATCCCCTATTTATAGATAGGGGAGGTTGGTCGAAATTTTGGGATAAAATAATGTGGGAAAATTTTTTTCTTGATCTCCAAGAAATCTTGAATATATCTCATATATTCTTTTCTCCATAATTAAAATATTCCACAAAATTCTCAACTCCTCTTGTTATGGGATATTTCGAAATTTTAAGGGAAAAGAAAACAAGATTTGGATCTTCTTGAATTTATGAGATATACTTGTATTGCAAGAATACATATCTTCCATAATATCTTTTCAAGAAAATCAAGAAAATCTTTTTTTCCCTTATTTATTCAAAATTTTCGAAAATCTCACAATAAATAACCAAGTGGGAGATTTCTTGAATTTAATGAGATAATCTTGTATTTCAAGAATACTTATCTTCATTCCATAACAAAATTCAAAGAAAATCTTTCCCCCCCTCTTATTTATTATTTTCGAATAAATAGGAAAAATAGGCAACAATTGTTTTTTTAAACACCTTTTTCAGTTATTGGACTTTATGTTTGGGCTACTTGAGGGGTCTTTAGGAGAATTAAGATTGGACCTTCCAATGGATCTTGATTATCAATATTGAGCCACAATATTATTCAAGCCCATAAATATTAATTAATCTCACTACATAATTAATATTGCACTATCCATCTTAACTCATATTACTGTTAATATGGCTCCCGCTTATTATTTCCCGTGTTTAAGATTATCTAGCCCATTAATTAATTCAAGCCACATAAATAGCTTTCCATTAATTAATATTTTTTTGTCCTTGGTCAAGGAACGGTTCAACATTATTATCCATACCGGAAACTAGTTCCACTTGCAAGATTTGGTATGATAAATCTTATGAACCTCCCAAGGGGGCAAATCGAACAAGCGTACTTGCACACGATTCTTCCTAGTTCAGTGCTGAAGAATTTATCCTCCTGTAGGTCCTATTCAGTGCATCAGTCATGCACTAGTGTAATCTCTTGGTCAAGACAAGTCAATCTGAGCCTTACACTTCAACCCTTCACGATGGATTGTTCATTTCCATCTAGGTCGTGAATAACGTACTTTTAGTTACAAGAGACTGTTAATTTAATCTTTTGTGATCTGGTATCACTAAATTAACTACAATGTAACACATACTATTTATTGAACAGTTATGCAGTAAATATATGTAACATTCAATGATATTTAAAGCATCAGTGATAAATAATTTATTTCAGTAAATAAGACAGAAATTCAGTTTGGTTATACAAAGTAAAAGCATACTTTCCAGTATAACCCCAACAATATTAACTTGTAAGCAATCACAGTTGGCTGCCCAATTTATTATTAGTAATACACAAACTGAACTATGAAATTGATATCATTACACTTATAAAATGATATTATTATTTTTATAAATTAATATCTATAATATTTAATGTTATAATTTCAATTTACATTTATAAGTGTATTGGTATCAGTTGATAAGTGTTATAATATTAATTTTTTAAGTGTACTAATTTTTTTTGAGTGCGAGTTAAAAACGGGCATAGGGATGGCTCTTCGAGACAAGGACGACGAGGTTCTGGCACTAAGAACGCAGTGGTCTAGTGGCTTGATGCATGTGGATGATAGGCATGGGGTGTGCGTGAAGCACTGTGTTGGGCGGGGAACTTGGGACTTCAAAACGTGATCGTGGAAACGGACTCGAAAAGGGTTTCGGATGCTATCAACACCCGTATTATGGACGAGTCCTCGTTTGGGGAATGTATTGCAGCTGGACGAGTTCTACTTCGAGACGACACATCGTTGTCTGTTTCTAGGGTTAGTCGGATGTCAATTCGTTGACATATTTACTTGCTAGGGCTTCTCATTTGTTGATTGCCTTCTTGATAGGTGCCGGTCATGTCCCTGATCGGCCCTTTTCCTTTCAAAAAAAAAAGTACTAATAAATTGGGTTAATATCAGTTTTGATCTCTAATTAAATTTTACTTCAATTTCAGTTTTAGTCATTGAGTTTAACCCGTCATCAAAAGTAGTCATTCAATTATACTTTTTTTTAATTAGTTTCGATTAGAACGTTACTTTACCGTCCTTGACTAACGAAAAAGACAAATTTTATGTATTAAATGCAATTATATAAATTGATGTGCCATAAAAAATAAATGTTAAAAATAATTTTAATTTTAATAAAAATCATTTGTCGCTTTTCTTTCCCACTTCATCTTCTTTCCCACCCAACGGCTTCTTCCCTCTCACTTATGAACAAATTTAACTGGAGACCTAATAATAGTAATAATAATAATAATCATAATAATAATAATAATAATAATAATAATAATAGATTTATGCATATAATACAAGATAATTTTGGAGTTGCGTACAGGGCGTAGCCCATAACTGCATGACTTTTTGTACGCAATACGAGCAATATATATCTAATTTCTTGGATTCCAATTTAGCTTATATTTCAATATTTTCAATACACCTAATTAATTACATATAAAGATAATTGTACATTACTTATTTAAATATGCGTGGAAAGTCTGTGGGTGAAGGTGGTGAGATCTTTATACGGGTCGATGGAGGTGGGAGAGCACCGGGTGGTGTACAAGGGTAGATTAGAGTATAAATTGAAGTGGTGGAGAGATATCTTGTCGTTAGCATCGGGGGAGGGTGGTAGATGGTTATGGGGAAACTTAGGAAAATGCCTAGGGGATGGAGGGAACACGAGCTTTTGGCACGGGTTATGGGTAGGTCCTAGGTCTTTAAAAAGCCTGTTTCCAAGGTTGTTTGGGCTAAGTCTAGAAAAGGAGGCGTCAATTAGGGAGTTTGGGGTATGGGAAGAGGGAGTATGGAGGTGAAAGTGGAGGTGGAGGAGAACTTTGTTTGATCGTGAACTAACTATTGTAAATGAACTTGAAAGTCTCATCAACAGGTTTACACTCAGAGAAAATTCTCAAGATTCGTGGAAATGGACGGCATCCTCAGACGGCAACTTCAAGACGAAAACAGCATACCATTTGATACATGACTCAGGCGTCGACTCACCTTCAGCGATGGGAAAAACATGCTTCAAACGTGTGTGGAGTAAAATAGCCCCTATCAAGGCATCGACAACGACATGGAGACTAATTTGGGATCGACTTCCGACAAGATTAAACCTATATCAAAAGAAGATTTTACCACAAAACTCGGATCTTTCGTGCCCACTGTGCAACAGTGCAACGGAATCAGCACAACACCTCTTCTTTGGGTGCGGGAGTACGGCCAGAATCTGGGAGAAATGCTTATTATGGCTCGGCTGTTCGACGGCTAATCATCAGAGAACAGTGGACCACTTCCTTGGTTCGTCAGGTTTGATTAACAGTAAGAGGGGACAATCATTCTCTATTGCTCTGTGGATTTGTACAATATGGAACATATGGAGAAGCAGAAATAAACTGATCTTCGAAGACACGCCTTTTGAAGAAGAAAAGATAGTGGAGGAGATTAAAGCTCGTCTCTGGAGTTGGTGCTCGGTGAAATATACTTCTTTTGGCACTTTTCCGTTTAATGAATGGCTCTCAAATCCTAGAACTTTCTTAGGAGAATAAATAAGTTTTGGAATCTAATTGTACACTGTACAGGGTATCAAGTATACCTATTCTTTCATTTCTATAAATGAAAATCCTTTTCCGAGCAAAAAAAACTTATTTAAATATGCGTGACTTATGGTTGACGTCGATTCATAACGGGAAGATAAAATATGATCGTAATTTATAAAAGAAAGAGGAAATATTAATTTATTAAAACAAGTAATTGTATACAATCAGATCAATTTTTCTATGCCACTTTTTTATGTTCCAAAATTATTCCACTTTCTGAATCTCTAAAAAATGAACCCAGAATTATAGTGGAATGTTGGATATTTTTACCCATTTCACGTATCATTAATTTAGAGACTATGAAATATATATTGATTTGAAACACCATATTTAAAATAGATGATATGTATACGATGTATACAATGATAAATGAGTCTATGAACAATGAATTTCCACCGGTATTCGGGCATGATTGCTAATTGTGTCTCTAGTTTCGACTATTTTCTTGTTTAGGTAGTAACATGATTGAGTGTTGCACCGTGCATTTTAATGCACAATTATTATTGCATAATACAAAATAATTAATTATATTTTTCAGTTAATTAATAATTATATTTTAAAATCACATTCAAAAAGTTTTTTTTTATTAAATTAAATAAATTTTCAAAGACTATAATTTATGATTTTTTATCTGAATTTTTTAAACAACACTATCAAATTTTACTACTAACTAATTTTTTATAATTATTAATTTTAATTAATTTTTTAAAAATATATTTTTTTACACAAACCATCTAAGGTGCACAGTGCCATGGGTGAATATAAATATACTTCTTTCCTATTTTGTCTTCAATATTTTGTATTTTTCAAAATAAATTCATCGATTCAACTGTTCCACTTTTCGTATTTTATTGGTGTTTCATTCAACTGGATCTTTACCACATGCATCCAAAATATTGTGATTCGTTGAATATTTCTTATTATTGCACATGTCATTAATTCATATTATGTAATACAAAATATGATACCAATTATGAAATAGGTGATCTCATTCCAAATTCATATGTGCACAACCATATTTTTTTAATAAAACAAATACTCCCTCCGTCTCGGAAGACTCTGCGCCAACTTTTCGGCGCAGAGATTAAGAAAAGTTGTTTTATGGGGTAATAAGTGTGTATGGGGGGTAGTAAGTGTGTATGAGGGGTAATAAGTGTGTGTTGTAAGATTATAAGTTGAGAATAGTGTATCCATTTTTAAGTGTGCAAAGTCTTATGGGACAAACAAAGAAAAAAGTGTGCTAAGTTTTCTGGGACGAAGGGAATAAGATATTAATGTAAGTAATTTAATTGATATTTGAAATAATCTAGCATATGATGTACTCAAATAATGATCCTTTTTGTAATATACATTACTTCTACAAGTGCTTTATTGAATGGATTGCAGGTATTTATCTCAAACTCAATTGGTTTTCATAAGCCAATAAATTGTCTTTTTGCAATTCACAAAGAAATCTTTTTAGATCTAAACAATTTTCCAAAAATGTAAATATAAATCTTCAATGTAATTTCCAAAAGTCAGATCATGATTATCGACACCAAATTTCCTAGTCAACAAACAAAACGAGAATAGATACACACGCATTCAATCACAATCAAGGGAGATTTCCAAAAGCAACACAACTTCTTGAAAATAAAAATAAAAAACATTTTTTTCAATTTTTTTCTTTTTGGTGCAAAAGAACAAAAGGGTTCTTGGTTAAACATGAAACACATTTACATAATAGCATCAACATCATCTGGTCTTCCTTTTTGACACCCATACCATGTACCATGTTCATTCCAATGTAATACTATTATAGATACATTATCATGTATCTATACATCTGTGTTTTTTGCTGACGTGGGCTAATAGGAGCACGCCTCCCACTGTCTCTCCCTTGCATTACTTCAAGTTATAAATGCTTAAACAGAGGTGCTGCATTTTCACTGCAAAAAAGGAATATCCCTCTAATTTCTTGAATCTTCAAGAATCCCATTTCACTTTGATTTCTTTTTGAGGTCAAAATACAAACACCCCAGATCAGATTTCAACACATTTCTGTTTGAGTTTATAGTAAAGGTGGAATCTTTGTTGGAAAACACTAGAGTTGGGTGTCTCTTTTGGGTTTCTAGAGATTTTACTGTGGTTAATCTTTGTATATATACACATTATACATACAGAGAAAAGGCGGATGGCTTTAAGCACATTTGCATTTTCTGGTAATTTGAGCAATGGGGTTGGACCAGATGCAAAAAGCAACTATCTTTATGCTCCCAGTTGCTAAATGGGATGGATCTACAGTTTCTCATCTCTTGCAAGAATGATAAGGTTTGAAATCTGTTCATCTTTATCTCATGATTAAAGAATTAATATTCTAGCTGTTTTCAGTCCTTTTTTGGGAACGTGTGTGTGTTTAATTACTTAATGCTTGGTAGTTTTTGTTGATTTTTGGATTAATATAAGAATCATGTGTTTAATTGTGCATTTTTGTTTATTACATGTTGTACCTTGTGCATGCTGGGGTGTACTTTTGTCTCAAGTTGGTGTTTAAGATTGTATTAGTTGATTGAAATGGCTGATTTTTATGTTGGTGTTGAATTTGAAGGCAAGTAGAAGAACATCTGGGATTTGTGCATCGTTATCCGAAAGGGGGGAGTATTTCTCACAGAAGCCTCCAACTCCTCTTTTAGACACTATCAACTACCCAATTCACATGAACAATCTACCAGTAAAGGTATAATTAACATGCATTTGTTGTATTGAACCAAGAATCAGTAATTTTTCTTAATTGTGTCATATATATAAAGGATGCTGCATTCTGTTTTTATGCAGGAACTGAATCAACTTGCGGATGAACTGCGTTCCGATGTTATTTTCAACGTCTCTAAGACAGGGGGTCATCTTGGTTCGAGCCTTGGCGTGATTGAGCTCACCGTGGCTCTTCATCATGTGTTCAATGCCCCTCAAGATAGGATTCTTTGGGATGTTGGCCATCAGGTGTTGTTTTGTTATGAATTGGTGGTTTGAGGATTACTTGTTGTGTTTGTTTTGATTTTGTTTTGTATGTTGCAGTCATACCCTCATAAAATTTTAACTGGAAGACGACACAGAATGTCGACTTTGAGACAGACGGAAGGTCTATGCGGTTTTACTAAACGCTCCGAGAGCGAGTATTATTGCTTTGGTGCTGGTCACAGCTCTACCACCATCTCTGCTGGATTAGGTACACTCTTTTATGTGAAATGATTGGTGATACTTGTAAGATAACCGAGTAATATAATTTGGCATGGTGGTTTTCTTGATTCTTGGATTTGTTGTGTGAATAGGGATGGCTGTTGGGAGGGATCTAAAGGGAAGAAGAAATCATGTGGTGGCTGTGATAGGAGATGGGGCGATGACAGCAGGGCAAGCGTACGAAGCAATGAACAATGCCGGTTATTTGGATTCTGATATGATTGTGATTCTTAACGACAATAAACAAGTCTCTCTCCCGACTGCTAACTTAGACGGGCCCGTTCCTCCTGTTGGCGCCTTGAGTAGTGCTTTGAGCAGGTTGCAGTCCAATCGGCCTCTCAGAGAGCTCCGAGAAGTTGCCAAGGTTAATGTGGTTCAACTAGCTTTTACATGTTTCTTTGATGGCTTTTTTACCAACACTTGGTTCAATCAAATTGTTTCAGGGAGTTACGAAGAAAATCGGAGGGTCTATGCACGAGCTTGCAGCGAAAATGGACGAATATGCCCGTGGACTCATCAGTGGGTCCGGATCCACACTCTTTGAAGAGCTTGGACTTTACTATATTGGCCCCGTCGATGGTCACAATATCGACGATCTAACAGTGATTCTTGAAGAAGTTAAGAGAACTAAAACAACTGGTCCAGTGTTGATCCATGTTATCACTGAGAAAGGCAGGGGATATCCCTATGCAGAGAAAGCTGCAGACAAATATCATGGTAAGACTAAGTGTAATTCATTCATTTCATAAATTAGAAATGAACATTTGGATTTGATTTTCTTGGTTTTTGCAGGTGTGACAAAGTTTGATCCAGCAACTGGGAAGCAATTAAAAACGAGTTCTCCAACGCAGTCTTACACGACCTACTTTGCAGAGGCTTTGATAGCAGAAGCCGAAGCGGACAATGATGTCGTTGCTATACATGCTGCAATGGGAGGTGGGACCGGGTTGAACCTCTTTCAACGTCGTTTTCCCATGAGATGTTTCGATGTTGGGATAGCCGAGCAGCATGCCGTCACTTTCGCTGCAGGTTTAGCGTGTGAAGGCATCAAACCGTTCTGCGCAATCTACTCGTCTTTCATTCAAAGGGGTTATGACCAGGCAAGTGAAGGCCCTTTGTGTCCGTGCAACTGGTGCACAACTAATACTTTTTAATAATGCAACTAATACTTCTTAGTGAAGCTACTAATACAAGTTTTTGTCTGTCCTTGATAGTGTTTTGAGTTGCACTTGCAGAGTTGCTAATATAGTGCTTTTTGTTTGAAATACAGGTAGTTCATGATGTCGATTTGCAGAAGCTGCCGGTGAGATTTGCAATGGATCGGGCCGGGTTATTGGGAGCAGACGGGCCGACACATTGTGGGGCTTTCGATGTTACTTTCATGGCATGCCTTCCTAACATGGTGGTGATGGCTCCTTCAGATGAAGCCGAACTATTTCACATGGTTGCAACTGCTGCGGCCATAGATGATAGACCGAGCTGCTTCCGTTACCCTAGAGGTAACGGGATAGGCGTAGCGCTACCGTCAGGAAACAAAGGCATCCCTCTTGAGGTATTCATCAACCTTCTCTAGCTCTCGTAACCCTAATGAAGAAAATCGAGTTTTGTTGAGTTAGAATCGGGTCGTGTTTGTGTGTTTTCTCAGGTCGGTAAGGGCCGGATTATGGTTGAAGGCGAGCGAGTGGCTCTCTTGGGGTACGGCACAGCCGTTCAGCGCTGTTTGGCCGCCGCCGCCTTGGTAGAACCCCATGGTTTGAAGTTGACAGTAGCGGACGCTCGTTTTTGCAAGCCGTTGGACCATGCGCTCATTCGAAACTTGGCCAAATCGCACGAGTTCTTGATCACGGTCGAGGAAGGATCGATTGGTGGTTTTGGATCTCACGTCGCGCACTTCATGGCACTCGATGGACTCCTTGACGGAAAGTTAAAGGTAAATTCAGAACGTATTTACAAATTCTATAACTATAAACAAATTTTAAAATCACTATTTTTTAAAAATTGTACGAAACAACTTTTGAAATTAAGTGATTGTCTGCACTTTTTAAGAAAGATCTTCAAACACCCCCTGACTTGCTTAAGGGCTCCACATGCTTATTCGACAACTGTCAAACAAATTGCCAAATAAGCATGTGGATTGCTGATGTAAGCAGCCCACCATCGAGCTTTATATCAAAACACTTATCACAAACGTTGAACTTGTGCAGTGGAGGCCACTAGTCCTTCCCGATATATACATCGACCATGGTTCTCCGGCCGACCAACTGATGCAAGCCGGCCCGTCCCACATCGCCGCCACGGTTTTTAGTATGCTCGGAAAATCTAGGGAAGCTCTGGAGGTTATGCCCCTGACCAAAATTGTGTAAAAAAATAACATCATCAGTTTATTTTTTTTGGATTGTGTTGTATGTAGCTGTAAAATTGTGTAAAATATTTAGCTACAGTTTGTATGATCATCTTGCAAGTCTAGCAAACGTCCACAGAACAATATAGAATCAAACATACCTTGTTGGTCTAAAAATTCAAATAAAATCACTGGATGATCAAATATTGATGGCCAAAAAAAAAGGGGGCATATTTTTTCTTCAAAATAAAATTCACATAAGGTATGGTTGTATCATGTATGATTGTATGGTCTATCTTTCAAGTATTTTCCAAATCTGTCGATATATTGCTAAATGCTAATCTGGCGAAATTATGCAATTAGTAATATGTAAAAATAGTAGCACGGTTCAGTATAAATAAGTTGCATCTTTCAATATAATAAGTTGCATATTTATAAATTGCACTATAAATGCATGGTGCACATGAATACACATGAGATTCACTCTTATATTTTAGTTTTTTTTAATCATCAATATTTATATATATAGACAAAAATTTATATGAGATTGTCTCACATACTAAACATGTTTTTATAATACATAAGTTATATGATGTGTGGACTTATGGTTCTATCTAATTTATGTTGATTTATGTTTAAAAAAAAAAGGTTCAAATATTAAAACGGAGCTCCATTTCATACATAAAATCATCTCATATGAAACTCCCCCAGACATATATGTGCGTGTGCAACAAAAAATTGCAAGAGACAATGTGTTTGCAAAAACTTATGATTTTAAAGAAGTGATTAAAATTAGTGCTTATGAGAAAATTGATTAATAGTAGAAATTGATAGTGTTTATAAGAAAATTCAAAAAAAAAGTTGATAGTTTTTGCAAAAAAAAAAGTTAAAAGTTAAAAAAAAAATACTAATAAGCTACTAAAAGCATCATCTTTGAAGCTTATAACTTATAGCTTATAAGAGCTTATTTAAGCTACTAAAAGAGATATAAAACACTCTAAGAGTGTGTTTTGAAACACTTAAAATAGCTTTCAGAATCACTTATTTTCAAAGCTCCCTCTCACAAATTTTAAAAATAAGTGCTTCTGGAAGTTGTTTTAAGTGTTTTAAAATACACCCTAAATTGTTTTTGCAGACAAATTTTAGGTGACTATAATCACTTATAAGTTTTCGAAAACACCTGTATAGTTCTTGAAGTAAACATGCATATATTATTGGGCCAAATTCATTTCCCCCATAACTGGGCTGATTACCCAAACTAATAGTGGGCTTGGATGTGTTGGGCCGAGATATCCCGGGGCGGGTTACGCCTGGAGCGCCCGACCCGACACAAATCCGGCAAATCTATTTGTACCATTTGTCCTCTTTCCCATTCCTCGCCATCTCTCACCGCGATAAACCCTACCAGCTTCCCAAAACCCCTCTCAATCACCGTCAACTTCATCTTCGCTCGTCAATTTCTGTTTACATTTTCGAAATCTCAGATAAACGGAATTTTTGCGAAAATGCCGCGGTACTCATAGCTCCATCTTGTTATGCGTGTGGTTTAGAGTGCAAAATTGCTTGACGTTTTTCAATTTAGGTTCCAATTACTGATATAGTTATTTTTTTTTTTTTTTTTGCAGCTACTACTGTGATTATTGCGACACTTACTTGACTCATGATTCTGTAAGTTTTTTCCCCCCTTAATTCTGTATGTATTCAGTTTATGAGCCTTAATTAATGTATGGTATTACCGCATTACTAGTTATGACTGCTATTGCTCATAATTTCGTATCTCGGGACTGTTAATTTTGGATTCTTCATTTCCTGATTCAATCTGAAATCACATGTAGTGAGTCTGAATGTATATAAAATGAAACTTGGCAATATATTTCAAATATGTAACCTTAAGTGATAACAGATGTTATGGTCTTAACTCTTAATCCATTTAATACAATAATATATTCTTAACTGTTGAAACTCAGATTGTATATGGTTTTGAAGGAAAAGGGAAGGAACCCTCTCTAGTTTAATTAACTCAGCTCGAATCACGTTTTACAAGAAAAGTAACCCTCGTTATAGATGTATTAACAGAAAAACGGTTATGCAACTAATAAATCTCCCTCTGATACTGATACGATGCTGTATGGAGACTGCTTATTAAAAGCTGGAAATAAAAGGAAAATCGCGTCCATGACCCTTTAAGTGACGCGCGACTTTATGCTTTTGTCTTTTGTCAAGGTTTTATCGTTGCCTTATTGCCGTTGTGAAGCCTATATGCTGTAACCCTTTTTGCTGCATTACAATGCTGCTCAAATGATAGTGTGGGAACGATAGCAGTAGAAATTGATTGGTGGCTTGCGTAATGCTTTTTTAAGCACTAAAGTTTGTTAGCTAGAACTCAGTTCAAAAAATGGTTGCAGCATACCAGCATTGTCTTCTCCCCAAAGAAAAAGGGAAAATGTGGCCACTAAAGGAAACACCGTTAGCCTTTAATTGACGGAAGTGCTTATATATTTCAATTTCTTAGTTGAGAGACTTATGTGTTCAATTTTAAAAATTGAGGTGCCTGATTATACAAAAGAAAAGTTAAGGGGCCAATTTGTACTCGAGTCAGTAAATTAGGGGCTAAATTGTACACTTATCCCTTTTAAATAAGTGCTCTTTTAATTTTCTGAAGCTTCAGAATGGCTATTTGTGCTGTGCTGTGCTGTGCCGTATACTCTAATAGTAATAATTTTTCCAATGTCTCTTTTTTTTCAGCCTTCTGTCAGAAAGCAGCACAATTCTGGGTACAAACACAAGGTAAAAAGCTCCCAGCAAGTCAACAACGAAATAGTTGACTATTGATTTATAATTTCCGTGTTGAATACAGTTCCATTTAAGTGACGATGAGTTTATATATATGGTATGCAGGCAAATATAAGGGCTTACTACCAAAAGTTTGAGGAGCAGCAAACACAGATCTTGATTGATCAGAAGATCAAGGAGCACCTTGGGCAGACGACAATTTATAACCAACAGATTGGTGCAGTTTATAACCAACATCTTGCTGCTTACCCGGGAGCACGGCCACACCTTCCTATGATGCCACCCCCCATGTTACCTCCAGGAGCTGTTGCCCCTCAGTTTCCCCCTGGTATCCGGCCTCCTGTTTTGCCTCTACCTGTTCCTGGTAAGCCAACTACTTTTTCTAATATCTCATAGTATATATTGACAAGAACTTTTATGAACTTGGACCAAGGAAGTTTTACTATGAACTCAGTAATACTGCTTAGTGATTTTGAGAAGAATAACACATAAAGTCGTGCATTTTCTAAAAAGTGATACTTTGTTAGCTGATCAGTATTGCTTCATATACTGAACTATATACTTTGATGAAGAGAGTTCACATGAACTTGGTTCACATGAGACCTACTCATTGTTATTTTGTTGTACTGTTGTCGTGATCATATGGATTAACTATCAACCTATTGTTTTGTTGGTTTACTTGGTTATCAGGTTATATGCAAATGCAGGGTATGCAGCCCCCGCCGCTTTCTTCCTTGCCCTTACAAACCAATGGTGCTCCGGCTCCACCAAGTACAAGTGGCCTACCACCACCTCCGGGAGGTGGCCCAGCTCCTAGCTCTACCGGTACACCGGTGTACAATCCCATGGGAGCTGCTCCTCCTGCAACTGCCAGTAGCTATTCTTATCCACAGCCTTCTCAGACCAGCCATTGATTTGTCCGGTATGGTATACTGGCTAACAGTCTTGCGTAACTTAATATATTCGTGTTTATCAATTTCCCTCTGTAGCTCTGCTATATCTTCAAGTTTTTTAAGTTAAATAAGGACTCTGTCGAGAATTCATCAGATCATTTTCTTGCTTCTTGTATAATAGATGTTCTCTATGTTTTGCATGAGCATTACTTGGATAATATGTGGGTGAAACTTTCTTTAAATTGTTTCTGAATGCAACAATATTGACCCTGCTATGTTTTTTCTGCAGGCTTGCGAATTCAAGGACTTCGTGATCGTGTTGAACATATTTCTAGATCCTAGTTTAGGCAGCAGAATGTCGTTTTCTATGCATCGTGGAGAGTACATGCTTAACTGCTGATTCTTGAGTTAAAACGCAACTCACCGGTTTTTTATAGCACAATTTCATGTAATTTTGTGATAAACTACATTTAAATCCCTTGTTTTCATGATAAGGAAACAAAAAATCTGAAGTAGTTGTAATATTGTGATTTAAAGGATATAACTCGGGTGTTCCATGACTTTTACTCCTTATTTTGATGTTGATTCTTGGTGTTCGATAAAAATTAGGGATGTGATTGAACCAAAACGGATCAAATTTTAAAGTGTTTGAGCTTGATTTATTTATTATCGGCCTGAGGGGCATTATTATTGAATATATTGTTGGTTTAAAGTTTTTTATGAGCTAAGTGTGAAAAATATAAATTAAATTATTTATTATAATTTTTAAAAACTAGTTCACATTTATTGCTCTTGAAAAAAATAGATGCAAGAGCATCATTAACAATGATTGGAACATGTAAGATGCAGGTCCCACAAATATATTTGTACGTCGTGTGAAGTCGATGGATTGAGTCCTTTTAGGCGAGCTCGGGGGCGACCAAAGAAGACATGGCTTCACACGATCCAATGTGATATATAAATTGGTTCATGTAGCCTACCCCAATTACTAACAAAGTGAGAATTAAAGGCTTTTTTTTTTTTTTGTTAGTTCATGAACTAGTAAATCGGATATCATTGAAATTGAATTTGTTTGTGTGAACAAGTTTTATTTAACATGGTCAAACGAATGTTTTTCAAATTCAAAATGCCAAATAATTGGCGGGACAATTTGTTTGGTTAATCCCTACTAAAAGGCAAAAATTAGTATAAAATAATCTCATACATGCCTAAATTACATTTTGTTTCACTGTGACACTCTCTAATAAAGTCTCTCTCCCACTCTCACTTGATTAAGTTATATATATCCCAAATTCCTACAAATACGAAGGTTGATGTATAATACCAAAATTAATATTCTTGGTCAGGATGAAAACGCAAGTTCAATTAGTTAAAACCATAAAAATATAACTTAATATAAAATCAATAAATGCAAAAAGAAAGGGAAGGGAAAAAAAAAGGACTATATCTACATTAGCAAAGGTGTACTTTTGGCTTAAAAAAAGAAAGAAAAGAAGTAAAACCTCTAAGGAGATGGAACAACGTGCGACTATGATTTACATTAGAAGCTGAAAACTTCCCTATTTGGTTACAGGTAGAAACTTGTTATTCTTTTTCACCCATACCGTGGATCGAGTCCTTTTCACATCATCAACGAATAGGCGATGCCTGCAAACGAACAACACAAGATAAATTAGCAAGCTAAAATTGCAGACTACTCAAAACCCTTATGAAGAAAGCTTATACACTCGTGAAAAATCAGTAATACGTAGCAGACCTCTCGTACTCTAGCTTCTGTTTAACTATCCCATTCAACAGCAGCTCCGAGCTATAGATAGCGCCACCTGCAATGCTTGCCTCATGAGAAGCTCTGTCTATTTAATTTAGGCGACTTATAATTTGAAGGGAGAAATTTCAACCTTTCTCAAGAAAAGGAACACAGGCCTCGTGATCTTCTTCACAAGATAGAATCAGAAGGTCATCGGGAAGTTTCTTGTTCTTCAATACAGATCTGCCAAGTCGTTCAACCACCTGAAGAGCAATGAGTCAAGAACCACTATCTTTAGTTTTTAACAATTTCATTAGGGAACATCTATTAATTGATACAATATGATTTATAGACCTCCGCATTCAAGGTAAAGGGAAATGTACAACTCGGGACAACATCTTACCAAACCCTGAACCGCTTTAACCAAGTTTGCTATAATGTCTTTACCAGGCTTCGTATTTGGGGTAACCAAGACCTTTCGTCCCTGCAAAATTAATGATTGTGAGAAAACTGTGAACTTACAGAAAACCATTTTCTCGAAAATCAAATGTGTACCTGCAGAAGTGGATGCTGACACGCTCTTGCGATAGAAGCTGGCAAAGAGAAACCAAACTCCTTTTCCTTTTTTGCATCCCTAAGAATGTAATTTTTCTCGTCGATAAGACAACTAGCTTGTCCACAACTTTTAATCCATAAGTGTGTAACCACAGGTTTTCCAAAAGCAATTGCTTCTAGCATATTCCTTGTGCGCACAAACTCATCAGCCACAAAATGTGTTGCATCCAACATAGAGGATGCAACTGAACCTCCCAGCCGCTCCAATATCTATAACAAAATTATATTTAAACTTAAAAGTCAACATACTTAGTGGCATAAATGAGTTTATAGAGAAAATAAGACTTACCTTTTTCTGCTTCTTGACAACATCCACATCTAGATGCTGGCTAAACAGGACTTTAATAGAAGTGATATCTTTCCTCTTTCTCGACTCCCTTGTTCCACCATTTGATCCCGGTGAGCCAGTCGTTAAGCTAGCAATTTCTTTAAGAAGGGAGAGTCTTAACGAGCTGCTTCCACAGGACTGTTTGTGATATTCATCCCCCATACAGATAGGAGATGCATCGGCTTTCGGTGTTGTATATTTAGAAGGTGTAGCACAAGTTGAAGAGGAAGTTCTACGTATTAATGGTGATGCATCTTTGCCATCACTTTTCTCATGACCTTGCTTAGATGAGCCGGCACCAACAGCATCATCTTGAATAGCTTTCCCTTTCAAGTGATCCAAATCACACCGAGCAGCATCATTCCTTGAACTTCTAGTCTTGCCAGCTTGATGTGAATTTTTCTTTTTGGATTGTGGATCTAATGCATGATCATTACATGCAGATGAGTTATTCAAAAGATCTCTGTCGGGATTTACATGAATACTTGCAGCAACCTCACTTGATTTTTTTAGCCTTTTACTATGTCGAGATCTTCTTCCTCGTGGAACATCTACTGCATCAATATTTAAAGCACCAGATGTATCGAAACACATTTTATTTGACTGCTTAACCCCAGTTGATCCAACCTTTCTAGCTTTCTCAATGGTGACCGTTTTATCTGTGGCAGCTGTTGTTTCCCCAAATTCATCTCTAGCATCAAGTGAATTAGCAGGCTCTTTTGAACTAATTGCAGCTATGAATTTTCGAGTTCGATGTGCCACAGGTACACAGAAATAAAGTTGATCCTGCACTTCATTCTTCTCCTCAGAACATCGACCAGTTGCTTCAGGTCTATGATCTGCAGAAACATTCACATCTGCCAGCCTCCTTTCTTCTGTCTCCCCTAGCAGCCTATCACGCTTCTTCCTGAATTTTTTGCTCTGTATTGGCGAAACAGACAATTTATTGTTTGTGCTGACCCTCTTTGTTCGTTTGGCTTGTCTAGTAAGAACTCCAATATTATCAGGATATGGTACACTTGAGGCCAAGTTTGCTACTGAATGAGTAGTTATATTTCCCAATTTCTTTCCTTTAGCAGCTTTTTCTGTGCTCGGGATACCATTGTTATTGCTGGCAGACAAGTGCAACTCGAAGCACAAGTCCTCCATTGCTTCAGCAGCCATTTGAGTATCAGGACCTACGGTTATCATGTCTGGAACATCCTTGTCTGAAACTTCCTCTGCCAATTTATCCCCAGACACCATGCGAAAACTCTTTACAAGATTCTTCTGCAGTGCCTTTTCTCCACAAAGAGGTGATTTTCCATTTGATTTATTCTTGGTGAATTTCCTCTCATCTTTATCTACACTATTTCCAACGGTCTTAACATTTCCCAAACCAAGGTTCTTTATTTTTCTCGGTTCAGTTAGGCATCTCTGCTTCGGACCTCCCTTGGGGAAGAAAATTTCTTTTTTCTTCGAGAAAAATTCGCCCCCACTATCATCTTCACGTGTGTCATCCCAATCATAAATTCCACCATCTTCAACTGTGCTTTTGAGGATAGAAATTTTGGCCAAATCACGGGAACCTTTTACACCAGAAACAACCTTTGTTTTTTCTGATTTGGAAACTCTCCTGCCAAAGCTTTTATCACAATCCATGAAATTAAGATCAAGAAATTTGTCAACAACCTCAAGTGCATGGGCTTGTGATAGCTCTCCAGGTTCCTGAGAATTGGCATAGCTTAACCCAGCCAAGCAATCTTCATCAGGCACATCAAGATTATCATCTGTCCGGTTAATGTCAGTTTCTGAGTCGCTAACTTCAGCATCTTCATCATCATCTCTGAAAAGTTGCCGCACAGCTCTACTACCAACCTTACATTTGTTTGAATTCCTCAATTTCTCACTGTTGTCTAAATTATTTGTCCTGTTGGACTTCAATGAATGTTCAACAACAGAAGAACCATCTTGTTCTCGTGTTTCTTTATCTATAGAAGCTTTATCATTACTAGTACAAAAACTTCCACTAGTTCTTCTGGCATTAGCTGCCAAACCAGAGGCCCTAACTGATTCAGCACGTATGGAGGTAAATCCTCTGCAGATCGATCCTGAAACAACACATTATTACAGCCAGACTTATCAATAAATGCATTCAATTTGGTAGATTGAGCAATCTTAAAACCAAAAAAAGGACATAGAAGGATGAATCTTGAGATGTCAACAGTGATCAGACCAACCATTCTTATTAAACAGATTATGCTGTAGGTCCAAAACAAATGCAAATAAAAAGAATACATGCTAAGAGTCAAGCACCATAGCATAAGGGAGATAGAAAGACAACTCATTATAGACAAAGATTACTTTGATAATATCACAATGATTTACCTTCTCTGGAAGGATCCTTGTCGGTTGTGCTCCTAAGTCCAAATAAGTCACTGCCATCCTTTTTCACCATGTCATCCAGAAATAGGTCCTGGGTCTCACAAAAGATGTCAGTTTTATTTATTTCTTCATCTTCACTATCAGGACAAACTTCGTCATTAAATTCATCAAAAAACTCAGTATCCATACTTTTCGTGCAATCAAGATCATCCAGGACTTGAGTTTCTCCAGCAAGATCCACCACTTGGGTTTCTCCATCAAAATCCATCACTTGGGTTTCCTCATCAAGATCAACCATTTGTGTTTCCCCAGCAAGATTCACTAATTGAGTATCAAATTCATCGTCATATTGATAAGTATCGTCAACAGGCATTGTATTGATGAGATATTGGAAATCATCATCTCCGCTGTCAGTGTCACCACCTGTTACAATAACAAGAGAGTGCATGCTACTTATTAGACCAACTGAAATCATTAAATATTCCTTAACTCAACTAATACTTCTTTAATCGGTTAAAATTACTAGTGAACAAAAATCACAACTCATTTTAAGCAAACAGCAATTTTAGAGGAGCATGAAACCGAGGGTTCCTTCCCACAAAGACAACTTTTAATGAAAACAGAATAAGTTTATCATTGCTTACTATATCACTGGATTTTTGTTAAGTAGTAACCCTTCCCATATTTAACTCTAGCCACCAACAAAATAACCACAGGTTTCCAACTCATCACAAACACAGTACAGCAATAATAAACCACTTAAGTTTATTTACTTTTCAAGGCATACAAATTATATCTTTTTGTTTACATATATAACACCAAAATTCACTAAATATATATTGTTTAAGCAATTTAAATTGCACATTAGCATCAAATCAATTCCGAAAAAAAAAACACTGATTTCCCAGCGTTCAAAGCATAAACCCTAACTTCACTTTAAACAAAAGAACAATTAAAAAAAATTCACAAGCGAAAGCAAGAACCAAAAGATTACAATTTTATTCAATCACATAACAGTTCAATGAAGTGAATGTTTAATTTCACCATGTAATACACCATAACGCCCAAAAAAAAAAAAGTACCCGGAGAAAATTGACTGTCAATTTGCTGCGTCTCCTCGTTGGTTGGATCCACATTAAGCTTTCTCGTTTCCGAGTTATAGTCGTTGCGGTTTTTTTCACCTTTAAGAGGATCCATCTCGGTTCATCTACAAACTCGTTAGTGGATAGGAAAAAAAGAGATTCTAAAATAGAAAAAGTTGAAAATAAAAACTGAGATCGGTGGAAAACGGAATCCGACTGTTGGGATCGTCGGAGTGATCGAGCAGAGAGAGATAGTGACGAGAGTGGCATTCTTATTAAACGATTAGGCTGTAGGTCCAAACAAATGAAATTGGGGGAAATTTCGGGAATTGATGATTTTGGAGGGAAATTAAACCCTATTTTGGTGGAATGGATTGACTGGATTCTATTTTGAGATTTGAATTTCTAAATAAACGGTTGTGCTTTCCAAATAAGTCTTGCCATCCTTTTTTATAATGTCATCCAGAAATAGGTCCTGGGTCTCACAAAAATGTCAGTTTTTTATTTCTTCATTTTCACTATCAGGACAAATTTAAATCATTAAATTCATCAAAAACTCAGTATCCATAAGCAATCAAGATCATCCAGGACTTGAGTTTTTCCAGCAAGATCCACCACTTGGATTTTTTTCCATCAAAATCCATTTTGGGTTTTTCATCAAGATCAACCATTTGTGTTTCAAGATTCACTAATTTTTTTTCATATTGATTTTCAACAGGCATTGTATTGATGAGATATTGGAAATCATCATCTCACTTGTCAGTGTCACCACCTGTTACAATAACAAAGAGTGCATGCTACTTATTAAACCAACTGAAATCATTAAATATTCCTTAACTCCCCTTAAATACTTCTTTAATCGGTTAAAATTACTAGTGAACAAAAATCACAACTCATTTTAAGCAAACAGCAATTTTAAAGCATGAAAAGGGTTCCTTCCCACAAAACAACTTTTAATGAAAACAGAATAAGTTTATCAATTATTATATCACTGGATTTTTGTTAATTTATAACCCTTCCCTATTTTTAGCCACCAACAAAATTATATAGGTTTCCAACTCATCAAAAAAACAGTACAGCAATAATAAAAAACCATATATATAAAGTTTATAACTTTTTAAGGCATACAAATTATATCTTTTTGTTTAAATAGTTAAACCAAAATTTTAAATATATATTTTTAACAATTTAAATTGCACATTAGCATCAAATCAATTCCGAAAAAAAAAATTGATTAAACATGTTCAAAGCATAAATTAACACTTTAGGAAAAAGAACAATTAAAAAAAATTTAAAGCAAGAAAAAAGATATAAAAATTTTATTCAAAACATAACAGTTCAAAAAAAAATTTCACCATTTAATACACTATAACGTAAAAAAAAAAAAATAACCCGGAGAAAATTGACTGTCAATTTGCTGCGTCAATTGTTGGTTGGATCCACATTAAACTTTCTCGTTTCCGAGTTATAGTCGTTGCGGTTTTTTTCACCTTTAAGAGGATCCATCTCGGTTCATCTACAAACTCGTTAGTGGATAGGAAAAAAAGAGATTCTAAAATAGAAAAAGTTGAAAATAAAAACTGAGATCGGTGGAAAACGGAATCCGACTGTTGGGATCGTCGGAGTGATCGAGCAGAGAGAGATAGTTGGCGCACGATTTTTTTAAAGCAAAAATATAAAATTAAAATTTCGGGAATTGATGAAACTAAAAAAGGAAATTAAACCCTATTTTTGGAATGGATTTTTTAAAATTCTATTTTGAAAATTTTAAATAAACACATATTCTGTTGGTTCATGATTATAATCACAAACTATTTATATTAGATTTGAAGTGTTTTATTTACGGAGAGTCCATTTAACATGAGGGTTTTATATTCAGTAGATGGGCCAAACCACTCCACTTGGAAAAAAAAAATCATTTTTTTAGAATTCTTCCTTTTTTTAGAGATAAAGTAAATTGTTTATTCGTTGTTATTTAATTATCGTAATTTGTTGTTCTATTATGAAAGAACCCTTCAAAAATTGACAAACTAGTTTGACCAGTAGTTTTGTTTCTCTCTCCTTTCCTTTTACCTTTTTTTTTAAAAAAAAATCTTAAAAATATATATATTAAAATCATAATTTAATCAAACAATCCTTTAAAAAAAATATTAAAAAAAACTCGATTATAAAACAAAAATATATTCGATATAAAAACATTGAACCTTGACTTTGATAGGTGTAACAACTGGGCGAGACGGAACCAGTTTATGCCTTTCCATCCCAATGGGGAATTTTCATCCCCAAATTTCAACGTGAAATTATTTTTGATCTCCATCCCCGCTCTTAACTGTATCGTATTTTCGAACCTAATTCAAAAATTAACTAAGCTTTTTAATTTTAATTTTTTATTATCACAATTATTTTATCTCCCTAAAAAAATTAATTATATCATGGGAAGCCAATTATATTATAAAATTATTTTAAAAAAAATAATAGAATATAAATAATCAAAATAATATTTAAATATATATAGTGATATATATATACATAAATATAAAAATATTTTTATACTCTATTAATCATGGTGAGTTCGGGGCGATGAATATAAATATCATCCCTATTATGTTCTTGATTTAAAAAAAATTAAATTTTTTTGGAAATCGAAAAATAGTCAAAATAATTGTTTCGATCGGTCCCGTGCAAGTTGAAACCAAAATTTAAAATATTGTAAGGCACTGTTTGGCTACAGCCTACAATTATTATTAAACAAAAATTTCCGTTTCTTCCAAATTTGAATTTCATCCGGTCCCTCTCTCTCCCTCCCCATCTCTCTCTCTCTCTTTGAGAAAACGTCGGTTGTCTCAGATTTGCAGAAATCCAAGCATGAATCAGTACCACATTTATGAAGCTATCGGCCGGGGCAAATATTCGGTAAAATTTCCTCCGATTATTACTTCAGCTGTGTGAGTTTCAATTCTTAAGTGAAATTATGTGAAATTATACTGTGTGGCAGACTGTGTACAAAGGGCGAAAGAAGAAGACTATCGAGTATTACGCGATTAAGAGCGTCGATAAATCTCAGAGGAGTAAAGTTCATCAAGAAGTAAGCATTCGTATCAATTGTGTGTTCCATGTTCTGATTCAGTTTTGTGTTATGACTTGATTTATGCGGTTGGGGTGGAATTATGGGTTTTGGTAAAGTGGATTGTCATGTATTTTAGTTCAGTTGTTTAATTGTGAAAATGGTCGCTGTTAGATTTATGTTTTTGAGTAATCCCAGCTTGCTGATTTGTTAATTGTATTCACTTGCTGATTCCCATAATACCTAATTTGTGCTTGGTATGAACACCTTTATCACACATAAAAATAGAGTCTTAGCTGAACTTCTATTTCCCCTTTGCTCCATCCAATGACCTCACATACTAGGACCTTCGTGATGATTGATGAATGTGCTTGCTATTCCTTTCCTAATGAGGGGTTTTTTTTCCTCAATTTTTCTTATGTTATACTTTTATGGCAGGTGAGAACTCTTCACACTCTTGATCATTCTAATGTACTAAAGTTCCACACATGGTAAGATTTGGCACCATGAGGGCATAAAATCTTCTTGACACATTTATTGATTTAATTATAGACATTGATGAGGCTTCGGTGTTAACTTCCATTCTTTTACTCTCTTTTTTTGTCAATCAATATTATAGGTACGAAACATCAGCTCATTTGTGGTTAGTCTTGGAGTACTGTGTTGGAGGAGATCTATTGACCTTATTGCAACAGGTGATTTATTGTTTTAACTATATACACCAATATACCGATGATAAAATTTTTGGTGTTGCTTTTCACTTTTAGTTGTAGTCAACTTCTTTTTGTGCTTGGTGTTACATGTTACGAATTGGAGCTTTTTCATGTTTCATAGTTTTTCTTAATCTTACCAATCCTAGACTCTCTTTTATTTCTCGTTTTTCTTTTTTTTTTCTCTAATGGAACTTTACCTAATATCTCACCCATGTAACAATGATTTGATGGCTGAATGTCAGGATGGAAAGCTTCCTGAAGATTCTGTACATGATTTGGCTATTGGCCTTGTTGAAGCTCTGCAGTAATAGTCAAACTTTTGCTTCATACTTTCTTGTTCATTATTGTAACTATATTGTTCTTTCAATTATTAATGGCCTCACAAACAGGTACTTGCATTCAAAAGGAATTATTTACTGTGACTTAAAACCATCAAATATTCTACTGGATGAAAATGGACATACAAAGGTATTATGTTTCCCATATAGATCATTGTGAGTGTTTTGGACAATTCTGACAAGATCTGCAATCGATGTTCTGTGTTTACAGCTGTGCGACTTTGGATTAGCAAGAAAACTGAGTGACATATCCATGTCACCTGCTTCCCAGGTGCGTTTCAAGTTAGTATCTTGCATCAGCTATACAATTATACGAGTAGCTGACATAGTTAATTGCATGCATTTATCAAAAATTCGCCATTTCCTTTTCTAAATATTATTCTTTTTCATGTTCTCCCCTTGACTATTCTATGTATGTTCTCACTTGGATGCCCAGTTACCTCAAACAAAACGTGGAACTCCTTGTTACATGGCTCCTGAATTATTTGAAGATGGAGGGGTTCATTCATATGCTTCGGATTTCTGGGCTCTTGGTTGTGTGCTGTATGAGTGTTATACTGGCAGGCCTCCATTTATAGAGAAGGAATTCACTCGGTTGGCAAAATCAATTCTCTATGATGCATATCCTCCTGTTCCTGGAACCCCTACCCTCCCATTTGTAAATTTGATAAATTCTCTTTTGATCAAAGATCCAGCTGAAAGAATACAGTGGCCTGAACTTTGCAATCATGCTTTCTGGAGAACAAAATTGGTTCCGTTGGCATTACCTCCCCAGCCTGCTTTTGCTGACATGGTTGAGCTGTCTGCTGAACCACGCCTTACAGAGCGTAATGGAGATAGACCTCTTAGACACAAAACCACACCCAACACCAGTGGAAAAGATTCAAGAGCGCCTAATAAAAAAGATGATAGTTCTGCAGTAAAAGGAGAAGAAACACCTAACAAGGGTGTACATAGTGGTCGTAAAGCTCAAACCAAACCGTTGGGCAGAATACCTGATGGAAAGCACAAAAATAATACGGGTGGTGTCAATCTCCTGCGTCTTTCAAGAATTGCAAAATCTAACCTGCATAAGGAAAATGAGAAAGAGAACTACCGAAGGCCACTACCGAATAGCACTAAGAATGAGGCAGAAGTCAAAATTGAAAACAACGACATGGAACTCGATTTTAATGAGAACACAGAAGACGATGAAGCTGAAGGTTCTGACAATGCATCCTCCACCACTGAAGATAACTTATCAACTCCAATCAAGAATGAGGGGAAAACTGAAGAGATGAACGACATAATCAGCCAATCAGACACACTTGATGAATCATCTTCAGAACCCATGGACATGAGCCCAGTAGCAGAAACACCACCGAGTGTTAGTCCTCACATGAAGACCCCAAGAACAAAAGATGTTTCTGGCCGTGCCCTTGACTTTGATGCAGCAAAATCATCTTCAGACCTCTCAGAGATGCTATGGCATCCATCTGATCTCTCAGTTAGACCAGTAATGCCTAGCAGAAAGTTTGACAAAGGACCTGATGCAATGCCTTCACTTCCATTCCATGCAGTTCCTCCACCTGAATTTACCAAGATGCCTAAGGATAAATTGGATGCTATGTATAACAGGATTGTGAGTATCCTGAATGGGAACATCAATGGCGAGAAGCAAAATGTGCTTAGGTACCTTGAGATGTTAAGTATTAATGCTGATTCTGCCAATATTTTGACCAATGGACCAATAATTCTAGTTCTTGTCAAGATGCTGAGGCAGTCTAAGGCTTTTGCATTGCGGGTACAACTGTCATCACTTATCGGGCTCTTGATTCGCCATTCCACAATCATTGGAGATGATTTGGCAAACTCTGGAATTTTAGGTGCTTTAACCGATGGCCTCAGAGACAGGCAGGAGAAAGTGAGAAGGTTTTCTATGGCTGCTATGGGCGAACTGCTCTTTTACATATCTACTCTAAATGATCCTGCTAAGGATAATAATAATCCCCAGGAATCTCCATCCAAAGACAACCGACCCGGATCCACTTCTAGCTGGCAGGTTAGCTTCCTCAGTATTGCCATGCATTTTTGGAACAAATTAGTTAAATATGATTTGTGTCGTAATCTGATTTTTTGATGCAATTTTCTAGGTTCCAAACTCGTTAATCTCTTTGATCTCATCTGTGTTACGGAAAGGCGAGGATGATCTTACCCAGCTTTATGCTTTAAGGACAATAGAGAATATCTCTGGCCACGGAGGATATTGGGCCACTCGTTTCACCAGCCAAGATGTAATTAGTAACCTTTGTTACATTTTTAGGGCTCCAGGAAAACAAGAGACCATGAGATTCACTGCTGGGTCATGTTTGGTGCGTTTGGTTCGGTTTAATCCACCTAGCATGCAACAAGTTATTGAGAAAACTTCGCTGAAGGACATTACGTCCAGTCTTTTCAAGGGCAATCAACGTGAACAGCAAATCTGCTTGAACCTTCTGAACATGGCGTTGCTTGGAAATGTAACAAATTTGGGGCGTCTTCTTCTTCCTCTAATGGAAGATAGAAATCTAGTTACGAACCTGGTGTCTCTTATCGAGCAGGGAAGTGAAGTAATAAGAGGAAAGACACTCCTGTTTGTTGCTCTACTTTGTAAGAATGGGAAGAGGTGTCTCTCACTCTTTTTTTGCAATGCGAGATTGCTATCAGCTGTGGATAGGCTTGCGAAAGAGAAAGACAAATACGTGCAGAACTGTCTAGATGTATTTGTGAATGCTGTGGTGTCGACTTTACCAGGTTTGCTGGAAACTATAACTGGAGACATTCAGCAACTTATGGGAGGCAAACGTCAAGGGCTGATTGCTCGAAGTTCTCCAAAGAACAGTATACATTTATTTCCTGTGGTTCTTCATCTTTTAGGAAGTGCCTCATTCAAGAATTCAGTTGTCACTCCACAAGTTCTACAGCTGGTGGCTGATCTGCTTAAATTGACAGAAATGCCTTTCCAGGTAGATAGTAATTGGAAACTTACTTACCAATACTATGCCTAAATTTTGATATATATTGATTTTTAATGGTTTTGTGTGTGTGTGTATAAATATTGCTTCATACCAAAATTTATATAGGATATTGATATGCATTTTGAAATGATATACATGTTTTTTTTTACCGAAAATACCAATTCTTTTTGGTAGTTCAGTATATATAGAAATATAATTTTTTTTAATGTACTTAGCAGTACTATACCGAAAACATACGATACGGTACCATACCCTTTCGGAAATCTTGGTTTACTGAAAAAATGTATTTCGGTATTTTTCGGTTCGATGAGTGGGGTATACCAAATTTTTTGGTATTTTCCCCACCCCTAAAAAATTTGTTATGCATCTGTCATTCAAATTATTCCATCATAAACTGCATGTCTTCATCATCTTCTAATAGTTACGTAACACTTTCCTGGAAACATTTTTGGCTATGATACTGTAATTACAAAATAATCTCTGCTTTTTTTTTTTTTTTTTAAATTTCAGGGCAGGGATGATTTTCAGATAACTCTTCTGCGAATTTTGGAATCAATCTCAGAGGAGCCAACAGTAATCAACAATAACCCCATTATCTTCATCCGCCAGGTTCTTCCCGGCCTTTCTGCACTATACCAGGGCAACAAAGATGGAGATGCTCGTTTCTTATGCTTGAAAATTTTCTTCGATGTGATGGTCCTTCTTTTGAGTGAAACATTAGAGGATCAACAAAGGGCAGATGACTTGAAATCCGTATCTAATGTTCATTTCCTCCCACTCTATCCATCTTTGATTGAAGATGAAGACCCCATTCCTATGTATGCTCAGAAACTACTTGTGATGCTTATCGAATCCAGTTACATAAAAATCTCCGACATTCTTCATATGAAAGCTGTCTCTCAGTGCTTCGAATTTCTGCTGGATGATTTCTCGACTATAAATGTGAATAATGTAATGCTTTGTCTTGCTCTAGCATCTGCCCCAGAGCTAGAGACCAAGATCATCTCTCAGTTAAAAGTTGTGAGAAAGATTGGGAATCTTTTGGAATTTGTATATGCTAAGGAGATGGAGGATTTTATCGAGCCAACACTTTCTTTGTGTAAGGCAATCCTTTTGCGCTCGAGGTCAGGCTCCGTGTATTCAAAACAACCGAATCTCTTACACGATACTTCTAGTGAAAGTAACCAGCAGTGTGTGAAGGATATAACAGACTTTTCAAGCAATGTTGGAGCGTTGCTCGACTTGAGCAAGTCCTGTGAGACAGGTGTAGCTGATTTGGCCTCCGAATGTTTGGTTTTGTTGTTCAAAGCAGCTCCAAGAGAAGCAACTATGAACTTTTTCATGAATCTGAACAAGGTTTCAGTGATTCTTGATTCAGGTCTCCATGGCGGTGTCTCTGATTTGGTGTTGGAGAGAATTCTGCACGCTCTTGGTTTCTCTTGCAGACAATATCTGTTGCATATGATGATAATTTCTGTCTGTACTCCGGATTTGGTGAAAATCGAGGCAATTGTTTCGAATATGAGGGGCTCTAGCAATAAAAGTGTTGCTGATGTGTCCTTTCAGGTGGCACTGGAGTTGCAGAGAGTTCCTCGCTAGCTGTTAGCTCAGGTATTTCTCGTGTTCTTTATCGTGCTCATTATGTTGTATCGAGTTTTACGTAGGATTAATTTCGTACTCATGGTCGATTTCCAATCTTGTAGGAATCGAAATGGTTGCTAAAACATGCAGGATTTGCAATCCTGGAGGTGACAATATCTGTTCATTATTTTTGTTTTGTATTACAGTTTTTATGTAACATTTGTATCATAACG
Organism: Stenogyne calaminthoides; assembly: GCA_037126765.1. Lineage (NCBI taxonomy): Eukaryota > Viridiplantae > Streptophyta > Magnoliopsida > Lamiales > Lamiaceae > Stenogyne > Stenogyne calaminthoides. Next base: position 33,838,000 of record JBBCBC010000022.1, on the reverse strand, counting down.
GTGTGTTGAATACTTGAATTCAACACCATTACTTGTTGCATCCAATTCTTTCTTTCATATCTGATTCTGCTAAAGAGTTTAGTATTTCATGCAAGATTATTTCTGGAAACTGGGAAAATAAGATTATTTCCTATAGAGAGAATTGAATGTATGAAAAAGGGCCAATATCAAAGCCTCAATGAAATAAGAAAGAAAGTTAGGTTAATTTGAAATATGTTGGAGTCATGACAAAACTATAATGCATTCTTCATCTCATTTTTCCACACAGTTGTTACAGCCTAATCTAACCTATATGTAGCTTTTGACAGAATGGCACTATAATGAGTACAAGTAAAAGTGATCGTTTCAAAAGGAGACATCATTTTTCAAACGAGGGAATCTACACTTAATTATTATACTAAACACTTGCAAGATATATAAATCAAATCCACATTCAAATTGTTATACTAAAGCAAATTATAGGGTCTAACAGGTTTGACACAAAAATCTATGAAATTGGTTAAGGAGTGTGACTCATATTACTAAAGGGTATTAGTTATGATAACTGAAGAGTGTGACTTTCTACTGTAAAGAGTATTACTCACAACACTGAAATGTGTGACTTATATTACAGCAGGGGGTATTAGTAGTGATAACTGAAAGGTGTGACTTAAATTACAAAAGAATATTAGTCGTGATAACTGAATGATCATACCTGCAAAAAATGAGCTAGTCTCACAATGAACAAATTTCACGGCATACAAGCTCTTAAACTATAATTTTTTCAATAGGATGCAGGATCACGGGCTGAAATAAATTAAATCATGCACCAATCAAGCATTTCAAACCAAAAAAGTCCCTAAATCAATTGCTATTTCACTAGCAAACAACCTTAACCTCCACCCACCCTGTACACCACATGCAATTCCACTCATTACATATATATCCATCAACTTGTCAATCATCACAAACTCTTGTCACACTTTTCTCATTTCATCTTTCACCAAACACAAGTGTGCATCTTCATTGCATAATTTGCATCATCACAATGGCTTCCTTAAATGCCTTTCTTGCAGCTGCCATCACTACAACCTTTGTGGTTACATCCACTCTGGCATTGCCTTCAAGTAACATAAATCAAGAAACTCCCCCTGCAATCTCTTCTAATTACTTGCCACCGGACATTGCTCCTCTGTTCCCTTCCAGCGGCGGTGCCGCCTACCCTCCGGCGGGGTCAGTCATGCCGACGATTCCCTCAATGCCAAACTCGGGTATAACGGGCTCCACGGGCCTGGATACTGCGTTCGGGTCGTCCGGCCCGTTGCAGGATTCATCTGCGGTGGCTCAAGTTTTAGTCAAAGTGTTGGGGTTTGATGCTGTTTTAGTGTTGTCTTTTTGGTTAGTGTTGGTTTCCATTGTGTGAGGTTTCTTTGCTTTTTCTAAGACTTAAAGTTGATAGATGTATTTTATTCTTTGTAGTGTATATGATAATGCCCTTGAGTTTCATTACTTGCTATTTCTTGCATTTTAGTTGGGCTGCGTTTTCAAACTCTATGAGACAGGTTCAGAATCACTTTCTTACAAAGATTTGGAAAAAAAAAGGATTCTGGAGTCTGTTTGTAGAATTTGGAAACACGACGTTAGTTTATTTTTTCGAAAGTTGTGTATAATGTCCTCTATATTTTTTTGTGCGTAAATTTTGGAGAGATAAACACGTGATAAAATAATGAGTGAAAATACAGAAAAGTGAGATTCACGTATTGTGTTTTCTAGTTTCGAAATTTTACAAGAGATTTACTCAAAGAAACGGAGAAGATCTCCGTGTTGAATCACGTGCTCTTTCAAAACAATATGCACGTGAGTGCGACTCCCATTGTACATGTCTAGCTAGCTCGCTTGTATACATTAATTTGGTTTTTCTCTCTCACAAGTCTCCTATTTGACACATTCCACAAGTCTCCTATTTGACACATTCCTTAATTTATAATACACTCGACAAAGGGGTCAGTATAGACCTAGAGAGTTTTTTGTTTCCCTTATTTAAAAAAAAAAAAAAAAAGACAGAGAATATCAATGGTGACCTCATTAAGTTGTACGATATGAGTATTTAAATCGGTTTTAATTCGAACTTAGTTAAAATGAAGAAATATTGTCACGTTTTATCATTTTCTATGATGGTGAAATTCCTATATGCTAACCAATTCTAAGTGGATTTATGAAATTTATTTGAAGCTTGAAAGTTAAGTACCAATGGGCAAAAGGCAGTAATGAAGTTCAAAAAGTAATAGACAAAGGGAGAAAAGAGATTTTCTCCTTTACAGACAGAAAGGTAGGTAAATTTGTCTAGGGTTTTATAATGGCAATTGGACCCCACCCAATGTTAATATCATGTGAAGAGGACCAGCCTATTTCTTCTTTTCTTTTTTTCTTGAGAACCATCCTATATATTTTGATAGTTCAAAGTTCATATGATTGTATTAGTTAAATCAATTTATATATTTACATTTAAAATAATCAAGATAGAAATGAAAACAAATCGATTACATTCTTGTTTACAAGTTTATCTACAAATTTAAAAGTTGAATTGATACATAATATTATTTTTTAAATAACATATATGTCAGATATATTGCATTCTTTTTCGGAGTATAATATATGTAAAAATCTTCCCTCTCGAAAAAGAAAAAACAGTGCCAAGAGTCCGGCCCAACGCACTGCATGGTTCATTCCGGCCCAACATCATTGAATTGATGGATTTTTATTTTTTTTAGAAAAATGGCCCAAATTAATAAAGGGTAATGCTGGTAATAATGGTATTTCCGATATTTCAGGTGGTGTATTAACTATTTTACTCTTAACTAAACATTTTTATGAAATAGTAGAGTCCGCTATCATTAAAGCTGCGTTTGTTTTGAGATTTAAGTATGCGGAACAATCCAAAGTTTTAGAATCTAAGGATTTAAAACCCTTGATGAATAGTAAATGTACGTATCCATTAATAAATTCTTTTCATACTGTCAAAATGCTCATACTGAAAAGAGTCAGAACTGAGAGAGATAAAAAGGAATTTGGATCAAGTACATGACAGTCCAATGCATTCTCACAGCCGTTGGATTTGATTGAAAAATCAATACAACCACTGGATTTATTTTTCAAAAACTGTAGATTTAATTGAAATCAAATTCAACTGCTTTGAAAATGCATTGTACGGTCATGTAAATGATAAAGAGAGTTGATGCCCCAGAAAAACATGCATTCAGACGACAGTAGATATTATTCAATCAAACATACGCCAATTACTCTAACACGAAAACAACGAAAAGACACAAGTTTCTTCGACGAAATAACACGCATAAGGAACCCCACCCCTCTCTTTTATGTTTCTTAGATTAACTTATCCTATGGTGCTGAAATCCTTTGTTTATCACTTTGCGAGGAGCTTCTCAATGAGATCTGCCGCGTCTTGAACGGTCGCGATGCTCTGAGCGCTTTCTTCCTCGACGCTTATCCCGAACTCCTCCTCCAATCCCATCACAATCTCGACCTACACCCATAAGAACCAACACGTTTTTCCAACAAAGATAAGAGTTAAGACGATGGGAATATTAGTTAATAAGAGGCGTATGAAACAATAATCAAGAAAAGATTCGAGTGAACTTTATATAATGATTTATACACCAACTTGAAATGAAAACTATGCTATTCCATGCTTTCGGTTTTCTAGGATCACATAAAAAACCTAATTAGTTTCCGGATCCATTACATAATCAGAATATGAAGTCTGAATAAATTTTGCGCTGATAAACAAAGAAAATGAAGTCTGAATAGATTTTGCATGAGGAGGTGTTAGATAGCACTTGCTACATCATTTAAATACAATAGTTTTGCATGAGTTCAAATTCAAACGGGACTAAACGAAAAGTTTCATGTTTTAAGGATATAAGATTTATGTAATATGGTGGCATTTTTACCAATTTCAACAAGAGATATGAATGCTGTTATAATCATGTCACTAAATTACTGCAATAATTCACTTTTAACACTTTGCTTTCCAGTTACGAACTAGACAAACACTAAGTATACGAAAAATAATTTTTCCAAATAAAGATACATTACCGTGTCAAGAGAATCAGCACCAAGTGTCGCAAACTTAGACTCTCCGCTGACATCTCGATCATCAGGAAGCGCCAATTGCTTTTTCACAATTTCGACCACCTTCTTCACTGTATCTGGTTTGGCCTTCTCAAAAAGAACCATTAAACATTTTTTATTAAAGGCGTGTTTGCAAACTCTATTAACAGCTTTTGGAATCACTCATTTTCGCAAGCTGTGAGGAGTAACTTCTGAAAATAAGTGATTCCCCAATGTCTCATAGAGTTTGCAAACACCAATCAAAATCTACTTGAAGTTTATTGCACATCAATAATGCTATACAACACAGAGAAACGTAGTCTAAATGACTGGAAACTTGATTACAATCAGCCATGTTAAAAAGTAAAGCAAAGTGCAGAGGGTTTAACCAATTTAGGGAAATGAATGATGGCTATAATAGTCTTACCGCACAGGAAACTCGGAAACGAAGGGCGGGAAGCCTATGAGAAGGGAAGCTCTTCCCACTGAAGGAAAGTGAAGCCGGGCTCAAACTAGAAACCTGCTTAAATTGAGCACATAATACACAATTATCAAAATAAAATAATGTAAAGAAAACTTATTTAGGTTGAACTTAAATCTACAATGAAAAAACAGCCGCAGAATCTTCAGAAAAGTGCAATGCAGCAGCAAATTCACAAAAAAATATTAACTATGGATTGTTCCTGTTAAGACATAGTGGTGACTGATGATTCAGAATTCCTGAAAATTTTAACTGATAACAATTAGCCAAAAATAATTGTTAGATCAGTTCTAAACCAAAATCAAACACTGATAATCATATGCCAAAATGTAAGCCACTTCAGGAGATTGAATCTATGGTTTATACTCAATATAAGATAAATCAAAGACCCATAATCAATTCGAATTAGGTAACCACAAAGTTATATAACTCACGATCCATTGAAAACATCAATTTTTGTTCAAAATTCAAATTCAAGAAAAAACTATGACTAAAGACAGAAACCAAAAAGCCTAACAATCCCATGCATATACCTTTGAATAAACGCAAGCCCATTATACAATTTCAGAATTTTAAGCAGGAAATCACCCCAACCCAGAAAACCCAGAACTTATAAGCATCGAAACCCCATTAAATTCCCACCAAAAAAACCCCCCAATTCTCCAGCAACGAATAACTGAAAGATAAAACAAGAAAGAAACAGAAACTGATTAAATAGCAGAGAAACAAACCTGGTTGTGCTTGAAGGAGCAGAAAACAGAAGGGAAAGAAACAGAGGAAACAGTGAAAGAGGCCATTTCTGATGGGATGAAAGAGGGGAAATTGGATCTGAAAATTGGAGAGAGAATGGAAAGAGAAGAAGGTGGCGGAGAGCACGAAGAGCGTGAGAGTTGTCGTATGGTAGAGAGAGAAAGAGAGAGATGAGTGAGAAAGTGAGGAAAAGCTCTGCGTTTTTATAGGCACTCTTCTCTTTAAATTGTTTTGTTCCTTTCTGCAATTTCGTTTGTATCGAAATTTTGGGTGTTTGGATGCCGGGTTTAGACTAGTAGGATTTTGTTCCTATTCCTAATTGTGATTTGATTTGTGAATAAATGAAAAGCAACAAAAACCATAATAATCTTTCAAAGGCAAGACATCCGTAAAATTAGATCCTAATTAAAAAATATTAATTAATTAAAAAATATAATTTTAATTAAACAATATTAATCGTGATACTGAAAAGTATGATTTAAATTACATGAAGTATTAATAATAATAACGGAAGAGTATTATTTATATCACAAAAAGATATTAGTCGTGATAATTGAAGTGAGACGTATAAATATGAAATCAATTTCATGTTGACAAATTTCACATGAGATTTACTCTTATTTTAAAAGATTTTTGGGATAAATTTTACAATTCATTTTAATTTCTTAAAATTTAATGATTATATTATCTTTTTTTTTCTCGCCAACCTTTTTTTATGAATGTAGTATCCTACTATATCCAACCTACCAAACATATCAAAAATCAATTTCTTTTTACCATTTAAGGTTTCCCCATCCCAAAATCAACCCAAAATAAGCATACCTTGAATGTAGCATAATTTCAACACTAATTACATGTAATTTTTAAGAATAAATAATTTGAATTAAAGTTAAGTTTATAGAAAACTAAATATTGAATTTCATATCAAAATCAAATCAATTATATATGTTTTATTAATATATATTTTTTCTTAGAAAATATTATTCTATAATCCAAAATTATGAATAATTCAAAATTTCCCCATTTCCAAGACTGATATACTAGTTGATGACTTTCCTACAAAGTGTAAATATTTTAAACAATTATATTACGATTTGTTAATGTCTAATTTGCTAATCTAATAATTACAATATATGAAAATTGGCATGTTTAAGAGTCAAGGGGATTTTCAGGAGTACAATATGAATAACTTTAACAAAAAAATTAATAGAACTAATTGAGAGTTTAATTTAATTTAATGATTATTGTTGATCCAAACCGTAAGACATTATAACAAAATGACCATACTATAGGTTGGTTACCACTTACCTACCTCTAAGGACCATAGTGAATTTTAGGCTAAATCTGATTTGACCAAACTTTCTAATAAATGAAATTAATTACAATCGCATCCAACCCAATTCCACAAAAACTTAAATCAATAAATACTAACAAATTTTTGGCAAGGAAAGTGTGCTGGACTAGAACTTTAAATAATAGATAACATAAAAAAACGACAATTGCATGAGACCGTCTCATGGTGAGACAATGTATAATTTGGACATGACATTTTAACACTTTAAAAAGAGTGGGTGTTGATTTGTCCTATTTTGTATCCCGTCTCATGCACGAGACCGCCTCATACGAGTTTTTGTCTAAAATGTATTATTAGGACCTAAATGTTGATCAATATTCTCTTTTGATAAATAAAAATAATAAAATGTATTATTAGGACCTAAAATGATTGAATATTCATGCAAATAAATAGCATAATAAAAAAGCAGCAGCAGCAGCACACTCTATGCCTGCAATAGTGATGTTGGGTCATACCCTCATAATTGTTGTCACCTAAATCCAACTTCAGTACATCCCAACTTGTAACAGATCTTAATCCAACTATCCAAGATGTATTTCTTCGATTTTTACAAGTTGAAATTTCTTTTAATACAAATATGATAATAAGAATCCAACAATTGAGATAACTCACTACAAGAAATGTGATCTTTAATGTCATTAAAGATCATTGATTTTTAGCCGGAGAAGCTATAGTGACAGGACATCTGTCATTAAAGCTCAAATTTCTTATAAAATAAACTGTTTACGATAGAAAAATCTCTGTATTCGAGTTCTTGAAAACAGGAAGGGAACCACAGGCATAATTTCAGCACAAAACAAACATCAGGTGGAAGTTATGTTTAATAATCCACAGATAAAAAATAATAATTACATCATGACTACACATGATATGTAAAATGTGACAACCATATACATAGAAGCTTGCTAACAAAAACTGCAAAACTTTAGACAGTTGGGGAATCTCCCTCTCTATCTCAGAGATCTCTCCCAAGTGTATATTTCTGGTGCAACGCCAGCTCGGCGCTATAAGAAAATTTGTATATGCAATCTATACTACTGTAATCTAGAGGCTAGACACACCCTATCATGCACCCATACTACGAAAACGAGAAAAACTCTGATCAATATGGAGAAGTGAGAGTGAGATTAGTGCAATACCAATTTAATTTTTGGCGTCTTAGTTTTCCCATTGTTGATGTACACTTTGTTCGGTTGGAGAGCCCGGTACATATGGAACGAAGCCACGGCCGCCAAAAACGGGACGCATGAAAGAATCGTCGAATTTTCTCCAATAGTAGTGGACTGTACGAGTTGGTTTTGAGAGTAGCATCCGTAAACTGCTTGGACGATGTATAGGCTGGCCATTCTCGCGAGTTTCTGATGTATGTCCATTTCCATTAAAAAGGTCGCATTCGGAATCTTGACCACCGCCCAGAAGTGGGACGGAAAATGACTTGGGCGTGACTGGCTCTGAAGAGAGATATCTGTTCAACTCTTTTGACGAGGGCATCAAGAACCTCACCATAGGTTTGGTTATCAAGCCAAAAACCTGCATGGAAATAGACGATTGGTGTGTTTTCTTTTGAAAGATAATTTTTCATTTTGTTTTCTAAGATTAATGTTATTCTGCAGGATTAAGATGTCTTACCATAGTGCTGAAGAGTACAACTGTTATGGTGCTGGTAATCAAATAAGCATTCCCACGTAACTGGGTGTGACCTGCCCTAGTAAACTGCATCACGTAAAAAATACGAATCAGGTTAAGACTATATTTTATTTTTCGTTTCTCCATAATACAGCGTAACTGAAGTCGACAAAGCTAAGAATTTTACCTGGTTGTAAGCAAGGGCCATAGAGACGGCACCTCGCATAAGTCCAGCCCACCAAATGGTAACCTGAAAAGGAAATCACAATTGGCCAAGTTATACATAGCCAGATATTGGTCTTGTACACTTGAAAGTTGCAATAGAGATTATAGAGCTCGTACTTGCTGCTTGAAGTCGATTTTCTCAATTGGAGACTCCTTTGTCAAGTTAGACAAAAATGACAAGGGGAAAACAAAGGCTGCTCTTCCTACCAAGACCAGTCCAAGTAGAATTGCACTGACTTGGATTGAGGTTTTTGGGCTGAAAAAAGGTAAGAAGTCACAAACTAAGAAAAACCTCGAACCAAAATATAAAAAATAATTTCGGTATAAAATATGTTGAATAATATCTTCACACCTGTCACTTACGACTCTCCACTTCTCAATGTCTAGAGCATCCATACCGACATAAAGAAATATGAATGTCTCAGCGAGGAAGGACAATGTTGCAAAGGTGTGCCTGCATTTGGAGAAAGTAAATGAGTACAAGGGAAAAGTGAAGCAGCGAAAAAGAAACAACTTGACTGAATGATCATAAATATTGTGGTAATGTCGTACTTAGTTGTAACTCTTGAGTTCTCTGTCACATTATGCCAGGTGTAGTGTGACATCACAATTCCACAGAAGAAAACGGTGAGGATGCCGCTTAAATAGAATAACTGCAAGACACCTCTCAGGTTTAGAAAGAAAGTTCAATCCCATTGTGCAAGGGTCTGCAACTCGAGGGGCGCTTGGTTCAAAATTCCTCAATGGGAATGATAATGGGGTAATTATAGTGGTTAATGAGAAAAAAGGTGATCAATTCACCTTCATTTTTCTTTGTACGGTTGACTCGCAATATGTTAACCATTGCCCCATTTTGATAAATTCCTCCCCTCCTATAATCATATCTCCTCAATCATTCCACTATTTCTCAACCAACAACCATTTTATGTCCTCTTTATTCCTCCAACATATCCCTTTCATTAAGGAGGCAATGAGGCAAAAGTGATTATCATTACCACTCCCATTGAAGAATTTGAACCAAGCGCCCCCTCAATGTTAGACATTAAAAAAGAGTACTAAGTCCAGAAAGGCCCTTATTCGATGTAAAAAACTTACTTCGGCCAACATGTACGATAGGTAAGCCATCATCATCATGATTGCAACCTCCCGATCAGTGGAGTGCCTGTAATTTATCAGAGAACTAACATGTAACTCTTCTTTATCTACCAAACCAGACAACAAAATGGTTAGTTAAAGGTCCCTCAATTTCATTATGGCTCAAGTTTTTCATCCACCGTACATCAGCAGTGCAGAAACAAAATGCTTCATCTCTTGTGAAATAATTTTTTTTTTATTTTATATGTAATTACACGAGGCAAAAGCACTTTAGAGCAATTAGCACCAACCTTCCAAAATACAGCTTCTTTATGACATATGCGCTCAGCAGTCCAGACTGCAGTAAAATAAAGATGTTCAATACATAATATCAGAAGCTACGGTGTATTCCCGCAAAAGAAGAAAGAGATAAAAAGACTCACTGCAACTCCCAACACAGTGCTTGAGATAAACAAATACGCAAAATTTCCTATCAGCTGTAAAGCTACAGCACCATTGAGATTTGATAGATCAAAATCCTGGATTGCATTGAAAAGCACGACTGATGTTGCATCATTCACAACACCTTCTCCAAACACTAGACTGTACAGTAATGGTGTCTCATCTTGATTTAGCACCTGCAGCAGTGAATACGTACAGTATCAGTCCAGAAAGAAGTTTCTCAGTGAGGATTTCAGCAGCATAAAGTAGCAAAATCGAACCTGCAATGTGCAAACAGAGTCCGTTGCAGCAAAAATAGCTCCAATTGCTGTAAGCCCAAGTATGGTTAGAAGCAGATTAATGGGAAAATATAAAAGTGTGGATGTGCATGCTTGCACACACGTGTGTGTGTGTGTGTGTGTGTGAGAGAGAGAGAGAGAGAGAGAGAGAGAATTACCAAGATAATCTATAAGTACAAGATTAAGACCCATTTTCTCGAAGATGGTGATAGCACCTGCGACAACATTTTTGCGTAACAGCACAGTTATACAGAGCAAAAAATATTTTGAACAAAAAAAGCAAAAGATTTCACCAAAAAACTACTTTTACTCTGCATTTTTTGCTATCCCTCAAAATAAGGAAAGAGAGCAAATAACATTTTCAATAAGTAGTAACTCATGCATGTTTTCATTCAAGAAGAGCTTCTGCAGGTTATGGTAACATGATTTTAAGATGTGACATATCTGATGATACACAAGGAATGGGGATCAATTACAACTGAAAACTACACACCAAATGAAATACCATGCTTTTCCAGCGTGCTATTTCTCTAAATCAACTTCTCTTCCAGTTTAGAAAGGAGAAAGGATGATGAAAAGCAATAGTATGTACAAACTTCATTCAAGTGGTTGTAGACATTGTCGAGTGTTGACTCTACTTCAAGAGGAAGAGCATGCAACGATTCATAATGAGTTTTCTCTTTTCACATTTAAGGGGTTCGGTTCAAACCATAATGACTGTGAAGTGAGATTGTGCAAGTGAAAATACAGGAGCAAAGAATAATATCAGGGCATGTAAAAAAGGCAAGAATACCCTTCTTTGCAGCAATTGGTAGCCATAAACTAGATGAACTAAACAAGGCAGGGGGTCATACCTAATGATATAATTGTGAAGGATATCAATGTACCAAATGCTCCAAAAAGCATTATAGTCATGAAATTGCGGAAGAATTGTTTCTTTTTAACCTGGAACCTGATTAACAGACGGAGTCATGAGAAGTGAAGTCAAAATCATCACATAGAAGAACCATACACAGGTCACCATAACAAAGTAACACCGAACATTGGCAGAGTAAAGGCAATTTTCAATTTATGATATATATATTTGCCTCCAAGGGCTAGCACTAAGGGGAGAACAATTGGGTGGCATCTTACTCAAACACACACACAAAAAAAAAAAAAAAAAAGAAATGCAATGATATCAGCTAAAAGTCTCATTCAAGAGAACAGTGTAAACCAGGTTTTAGTGATGAATTCTATGCAGTCCTGAGTTCATTTTCGCAGTCATTTCCTGGTTTAGTATTATATTTCCAGGTGCCCCTACATTTGCCAAACTTCCGCTAGGTTTTACTTCAATGACATAATTGTTTCACTTAATATTAAAAAAAATCACCTTAGTCAGGAAAGGGGAAAACAAAACCATATATATAGACTTCAAAGGAATCAATATCTGATGATGCAACCACAGATGACCTATCAAAAACTCACATGGTAGTAATATCCTAATCAATTGGCCTTCAGAGCTATGGAAGCATTACATAAGAATGACTACATTGATATGTTGTGGCAAAAGATATCAAGCAAACTTGTGCTCACAAAACAAGAGTGTATAAGAAAAGATAATCTTACCCAGCATTGAAAATGATTGGAGGAAGCAGATATATGAAGAAAAGATCCTCACTGAACACCAAAAGATGTGAGCTTTTCCCACCACTAATAACTAGAATCAAAACTCCAGTGCATATACCCTGTCATTGAAGTCAGTAATAAGCCCAGAAAGGTTGTATGTGATATATGTATATCTGTACTTTCAGACAAATGTTCACCAACAATGGCACATAGATAACACATCAGACATTCATACTTACTATTATAAGGGCAGTGATTGATTCATTCATCCAAGGACTTTCCTCCAGTAGATGACCAATCACAATGCATGCGCAAAGGAGTGTGATAAATATGGTAATTGAGACCACTGAAGCATGGTCAGAGGTTGAGAGATTCAAATTCTTTACAGTCTCCAACCCTGACCCCAAGTAGAAAACCATGGTGCCTATATTAAAACTTTCTAGACAAAATTTGGGATGACCTGCAGATTTCATAGAACAAGGATTAAAGCTATAACTCCAAATCAGCTAAAACTTCCCAAATTATCTGTAATATGAACTAAAGCCCTGCTCTTGTAGTCAGTTACTATGTTAAACATTGGATTTCATGCTTAAATTTCATAAAAGACATGATGTATAGTAACTACACCAATACATACCCAAGAACTAAGTCTTTCTGCATAACTACTTCTTCGATACAACACAATCAACAGTTCGCATATCTTGAAGTGAAATCCATAAGTACATGCGTTTAGAAAAAAAAATTCCAGCTTGATTCAGCAAAGCCACATCAAGTTTTTTTGAAAATTCATTTATTAATTAAGTAAATAAGGCAATCAAAATCTAAATTCGTCTTAAATTGAAGGATGCAACCAACATACAGGTATGTGCATTTACACAACATTCATACCGTTTATCTGTTTTGTAATGCTATTATTCAATCATAGATGAAATAGACAAAGAATTAACAATTGCAGTTGAAACGCAACCGAATCACATTAAATTCCATGCACAATTACGCCATTTAATCCAAAACCACACGAATACTGCAACATAATTGCATAATGAACGCAAAACCAAAAAGTTTCCTATAGATTACTTTCTATAGGCAGCCAACATTACCTGCGGAGTTCGAGAAAATCACATTAAATCCGAACTCTGAACTCCGCGCGAGATCTCTGCTCCCAAATTCCAAAAATGCAAATAAAATTACGCTAAAAAAACAGCTTCTCCTTTAAACACTTTTCCAGCCAAAATTCATCTAACGCAACCGCAGAGAAATGCGCCGCAGCCAAACACGGATTTGAATCCGTGCTTCTTTCTTCAACTTCCGCAATTTAAAAACAAATAACGATTCCGAAAATGCAAAACCACGTAATTAGCTATCCCCAAATGAAATTGCAGGTTCCATCAAATAAATCACAGATTTTGATAAACAAAAGTTTCCTTCAAAACATCTATCACCTACAATAATGGTGAAATTGGCTTAAATTGGAAATGAATATCTACAAAAAAAAAAAAAAAAATTGTGGAACTGTGTGTTGTGTGTGAAAGAGAGGGAAAATCGAAATAAAATGGATGATCCACCGAAGGAAATATATGTGTGTATGTATATATATACGTACGGCTCGTACAACTGAAAACGACTGGAGTCTGATTTTTCGAAAGCAACGATCATGTTTTTAGGAAAATACTATTATGAGGCTTGGAAATTTTTAAATTGATCTCAATACTAATTTTAATTGGTTAAATTTTTATCCATATCGTCGTAATTATTTCATAGTGTATTTTAAGAAATTCAACTTATTTTTCTTGAAAGATGATTTTGTTTCTGTTTGAGAAATGCAATTATTAATATGGAAAAATAATTACACGGGATGTAAACAAATTACATCTTTCAGTATAATATATTGCATGTTTCTAAAATGCACTATGAATGCACAATGCACCTAAATGCACACGAGGCTCACTCATTTTAATTAAATGAGATTTAAATAACTATATAAACTATCTTTTATTTATTTGATGCACACTTTCTTAATATTGAACAACTAATACCGTTAACTCATAACAATTGATACTATTTATAAATGTACTGTATGTTTGTAAAGTTTGTTTATATTTAAATATATTATTTTAGTAGTTTTAAAACTCGACTATTTAGGAGGAAATAAAGTTGAGAAACGAAAGAAAAAGGGAGTTCGTGGTGGTGGTTAATTATGAAAAAGCAAATGTTAGAAGTGCTTTTTTGGATTCAAAAGTAGGAAAAAGATGCAAACTAGCTGATAGTTCCATTGAATGTTGTTTGGTTGTTATATAATTATATTTGGCAATTAACTTTTTATGCAATTCAAGATTCTTTGTCAATTATGGGTATATGTTTTGGTGTGAATTTAACTATCACACATTATATTTGGTATATAATTTTTTTTTATATGATTTTACATATTTACATATTAAAAAAATTTGTCCCTAATTTACGAAAAAGAAAAATTATTTGAATATTATTATTATGTATATATATTATCAATATTATGCATACGTAATATCATTGTTAACAAAATTAAATATTTTTTGAATTGTGATAATAGTTATAATATTTATGAATAACAATAACACTTGAAAATAAGAGTTTATGTGTATCATTCACGAACACCCAGTGGCGGAGCCATGAATTGCGGCGAGGGGGACCCAATTTATAATATACTGCAACTAAATGCACTTTCGTATTTTTTATATATTTTTTCAAAAATTATTTGGACTAAGTATATTTATATTAATCGAGTCAAATACACTTAATATGCATATTAAAATGTGAATTATACATATATCTCTCTTTTTTTTGCTCTCTCTTCCTCACCTGAAGAAAAAATGAGAAAATTTACATGAAAAAAGAAGACACATTATAAAACTAACCAAAAACTCCAACCTCAACATGTTAAAAATAAATAATTGTAATACATATAAAAAAAAATTAAGTGGGGGCTCCAGTTACCCCCTTGGCCCCAACGTGGTTCCGCCACTGCGAACACCTACTCCGATATAAAACAATTTTATCATTTAATTATTTAATTTAATATTTTACAGTAAAATAATAAATATTCTTTTAATAGAACAGTTAATATTATTAAATTAAAAATAATTCATGATACTTAAAATATACTCATGATTTAAAAAATAAGCAGAAGAGCTTTTCTAGTGCTCACATGATAATTGAAGGTTTGTAGATATGTGAGCAGAAGGACCACGCATCTTAGTTTGTCCTCTTCACAGGCTTCTCTTGAATAAATCTTTATTATTCATGAGAATTCAAATGCACTGTGTACTCATTATATATTTTAGAATTATACAATTTATTACTTCATCCGTCTGGATTTTGATTATCTGTTTTCCATAAATAGTCGTCCTAATTTTGTTTATTCATTTTCAAATTAGGCAATAAAGCAACGTTCAATACTATTTAATATTATTATTTCTCTCCACCAAACTCACTTTACACAATTTAATACTATTATTTTCCTCCACCAAACCCACTTTACCCACTTTACACCATTTAATATTATTATCTCATATTTTTCTTAATCTTCGTGTCTACAATAAATAGATAATCAAAAATAGGACGGATGAAGTAGTATATTAAAAATTATAATTTATTTATATTGAATTATGTAACTATTAGTTTAGAAAAATAGTTATATGATTTAATATAAATAAATTACATTTTATAATATAACAAATTGTATTATTTTAAAATGCACTATAAATGGACGATGCACTTAAATGCATACGAAATCTACATAATTTAAGATTGGAATCAAGTGGATTGTCGAGAAATTTGAGGTTTAAATGATTTGTACTTTTTGATTTTGTCTGATGTTCATCCTATTATAAAAGTTGATCCACAAATTAAGGCTCAATCAGCAGGAGATTGTGAGATATATATATATATATATATATATATATATATATATATAGATATATAGAATTTTATTTGAAAAATATTAGTGGGAATTTAAGTTCACGGTGAACTCTATTTTATTAAGGAGTTTTATCAATTCAGGGTCTGAAAAATAGTAAATCTATCAATTTAAAGCCTGGAAGATTTTTCCTCTCGGTTCAAGGCCTAAAAGATAGAAAACTATCAATTCAGTACCTAAAAGATAGAAACTATCAATTTGAGGCCTACACATTTTAAGCCATATTTGTCATTAAATCTTAAATCCTGAACCGTAAACCCTAAATCCTAAACACTAAACCCTAAACCATGAATCATGAACCCTAAACTCTAAAAATAAAAAAATAAGGACATGAAATAAATATATGAAATTTAAGTGTCAAATATGACCTTAAAATGTGTGAGCCTCAAATTGATAGTTTATATTTTTCAAGTTCTGGATTGATAGTTTTCTATCTTACATGCCTTGAATCGATAGGAAAAATCTTCCGGGCCTTAAATTGATAGATTTACCATCTTTCAGACCCTGAATTGACATTTTTCCTTTTATTAATATCATATTTATGTATAAAAATTATTATTATTATGCATAAAAAATCAATTACTGTCTGAACAATAAAATATTTTTCAAATAATAATAATTTTTATAAATAATCGGTGATAATTTTTGGGCATAATAGTAATAAAATTCTTATATAAATTTATTTCGGGGGATGTTACTCATCTTCTTTACATTTTTTTCCCTATTTCCTTTTCAAAACATATATGTTTAGATTTTGCTTTAAAAAACAAACATATATGTTAGGTTCGCCTATTTATTATAGATAATGACTTTCTCCTAATTCAAATCAAATTATTACAATCCACCTTCCCACTCAAATCAAATGAGAGATGCCAGTTTATTTGTTGATAATTGAGATTAAGCAAATTTAAAAAAATAAAATTATAACTCACTGGCAAACCAAAATGCCTAAAAAGTACCCCTCATAATGAAAGCAAAACATTGTTAATGGCCTTTGCAACTTTGAAGTTGAAATAAAAGTTAAACATTGTACACAATTAACATTGTTAAAAGGTAGGTCTTCAATGAAACTTATTTATTGTATGAAATTTATACCACAACACGTATAAACTAATATCATTACATTTATTAATTGATCCTATTATATTTAATTTATAAATTAAGATCATAATATTAAATGTTATAGATACTAGTTTATAAAAGTAATGAATCATTTTATAAATGTAATGGTACGAGTTTTATACTATGAACACGTTTTACCGGAGAGTTTTTGTGGTGTTAAAACCAGTTTGTGGCAACCCAATGCCATGATTTTGATGTCTTGCATAAGACATGCAATTAGTATTTTGAGCCATGTTTGGATTTGTTTTTAGCAACTCATGGGGTCCTAATTGACCATATGATTAGATTCACTTACCACATGTTAGGGTATGTGCAAGAAACCTAGGGTCCTAAATAAATCATATAATAGTCCCATAATATTTTGGGTTGACCAAACAAATTATAATGTTGGACATGCATTGTCAATTTATATGTACACTTTAGAGAGAAATAATAGCTTATTTTTTATCATTTGAAAAATGGAATACTCTTGGATAAATAGTGCATCCTGGCATACATTCAATGTACCATCACTTATATATATTTACATAATTATCCATATACAAATTTGTTGGATGAGGTGATTTTAAATGTCACCGTCATAGTACGATGATATAATAAAATGGGTAGAAATCTACTTTTGCTATGAATATTGGAAAGAATAATAGAAACACCCATCTCCTCTAATTTGTACTGTAAAGAAAGAAGTGGTGATTTAAAAAGTAAGTATTTGCTATTTTCAAAAAAAAAAAAAAAAAAAAAAATAAGTATTTGCTATTTACGTGGGAAAAAAAAAATAGTACTTTTTTCCAATATTTCAAGAGTATTACCGTTGCATCTTGAAACGGAATCCATTATTTTTTTCACATCAAGAAGAATTTTCCAATCTTTGCATTCAGCACAAATTTCATGAAAACCAATTTGGTCATGCAGTAATTTACATTATGTGTACATTTTTAAATCAATTAGGGGTTCAACACGTGCTTCGCACGTTGTACGTAAGTTATTTATATGATTTATCATAAGTTTTTGTCTCCTTAATTTTAAAGGCTTATGTTATACTAACAATAGTTTTATGTTATTATTTAAATGACAATTTTGTATGAAACAGTCTCATACATTAGATGGGGTACAATTAAACACAAATCAACACTCTCTCTTCCTAAAGTGTTAAAATATCAATGCTCAAATTATGATTCGTTTCACTGTAAAACCGTGTCATGCAAGTGTGCCTCTTTTTTAATTTCCAGACATTCTAAACCTTAAATGGAAAGGAATATATAATATACATAATGTGAATGAGGGACATTGAAAATAAAATTGTGCAATCAAACTAAACATACATTTGAAATTCTGTCAATAATAGAGCAACAGATATTATTAAACAATTGTATTAAGAAACTATTATTAAGTTGTTGGTGTTTTTTATATATGGATTTAGTTTTTAGTCTATTCTCTGTATTTCGAATAAATGAGTGTAGAATAATAGTAAAAATAAATATATTTTTTTCAAGAAGAGGCATAAGGTTGTGAAAAGATATATATAAAAAAAAACTGAAAATTAATAACCTCAAACCACTTTGTAATAATAAGAATCTAACAAAAGAAATTGTGGTAAGCTAAGCTTATAATGCTCCAACTTTTTAATAACGTGCTCATCTAAAAAGACAAACAAAATGAAAAAAACACATGCAAATAAATGATTGTAAATTATCTTAAAAAATCCGGAAAACCATATATTGTTACATATATAAAAGGTACGTTAGATACTCTAATTAACTCCATTATGCTAAAAAAAAAATTAGAAAAAAGGACATGTGATGTTTCTTCTTTTATAGTTTTAACTTTCTTCTCTTTGGCATTTTGTAGGAGGTGAAATGTATTGAGTTAACTAACTCCAAAATCTACCAAGATTCTCATCAATAAGGCGATAAATGAGTTGATAGCTTTTTGTTTATAACTGAGATAAATCTGCCACGCAAAATACCCATATTCAGAAACTAATTATAAGTTTAGCAATCAGTGTAGGAAGCTGTGTATAAACTTGGACTGTATAATCCACTAAATATAACCCTCTCTTCTATCTTCAGAACAATTAGGATTCACAATAAGGCAGGAATAGGTTGTTATGAACTGCCAAACTTTCAAGAGGCAACTATGATGAAAGGTGATGGCATCGAAAGTATCTAAAGGCATCAAATTAACTGTAAATATGCACATCAATCAAGAAGCTTGAAATAACTTCATCAACCAAATTGTCACCTTCATTGTTGGGATATGGAAGGATTGTGATAATATACTAAAGAAATTAGAGAACTGAACCACATATTATTTGAAATAGTCCCAGCATCCCATTATAAAGATTATCTTTAAGTCACCTGCCGAAGGAGGAGGATTACCTTTGAGCTCCTTCTCCAATTTTTCTTCATCATTATTGTTGCAACGTGGATCATCTAACCAGCACTTTCACAATCACTGGTTGTGATAACAGGAGTATGCACATAAAGGAAACTGTTTTGCTTTAAAAATGTGTAGCATAAGCCGCGGGGCATTGCGGATTCTAGCAGCAACAGATATCTGGGCAACAAAAAATAAAACTTATTCCAGTGAGGAAGCACCATTGAGAAGTGCATTAAGAGATATATTGGGTAAAATATGGATTGCCATAAAATGTACAGAAAAGATACTGAAGCAAGATTACTGCTTGCTGAATCATTCAAATAAGTGTTTTAACTTATTTATATTCTATGATTTGAAATCCACAAAGCAACTCTATTCTTAATTCGTATCTGCACCTCCTCTAGAGAATCCCTCACAGTCGTAAAATTCTTTTATTTCTTATCAACCAAGACCAACCAAAAACTGAGATCAATCACCCCAAAGTTTTTTATCCCTTTTACTTATATAACCAACAAAATTGAATAAAAATATATCAGCCAAGACCAAACAATATTCCGCAAGGTGGCTAGAGTGGACATCAATGATTCTGACGTGAAGATATGGTGTTACTACAAAGGAATCGACAGGAAAATCATATTAAATCTTCATATTTGCAAATGCAGGATAAAGTTAAGCACACATGAAAGAGAAGTGAAGCTCGTAACATAAGAACGGACAAGTCAAAACATAAAATAAAAAGTCTGATGGAATAATTTGAGTTCGTACTGTTATGACCATCGGTTAAAGTTTTTAGATACAATGACAGAGGAGTGTCTTCTTCTTTGGAAATAAATTGTCATTTTTCCTTCTAATATTTTATTTATTGATAAGCATTTAATAATAATTAGAAAATGCAGACAGCACAAATGACGTCACAACAAAACATTTACAAAAGCACATAAAATAGAGGACTCACATACCAAGAAGCTTGTAATATGCTCTATATATGATTGAAGTGATGTCAATGAGCATTGCTCCTCCATTTGATGGACTTCTATGGCAGTCGACCCATCTTCGTGTAGGGCAATCAACAGTTCTAGTATTCTACTTTGGCTATTTGTTGCATTTTTGGGCGGATGTACTGATTCCTCTCAGAGAGATATGATGCAGAATTTTAACAAAATCCAGAATTACTGGCACTCCTGTAAATTTGAAGCCACATTTAGATAACACCAAACAAAAACTGGGATTAGGGATACATAGATCTGAATTTACTATCCACAATTTTTTTGTCTTCCAAGAATAGCAAAAGGCATATCTCTCCCAAACTCTTACTCACCAAATCTAGTATTATTCATTTATTCTTCACAACTTCATTATAGCCAGAAAAGTATACACTATTAAAAAAATATCTTTTAGGTCTATAATAAGAAGTACTGCTATACATTTATCCATCTTAATATCTACAACTAGTTTAGAACCCGCGTGTTACGCGGAATTTTAAATATAACATATATATGTAAATTTATATATTGATCATAATATTTATTATATTTGATGTTGAAATTATATATTTAAATATAATAATTTTTTAATTTTTTTTTCATATGAAATTGTTATAACATAGACAATTCATGATATTTTATAAATAGTCATTTCATTAAAGTTTAATAAATTTATTTTTTAATGATTATTATGATAATTATAAAATTCAACCACATTTTGATTAAAATAGTTATAAATATAAATTCTCTGAAAAAGAGTATATTGAATAAAGAAAATAAATAACAATAGACTTAGTAAATCTTCCTATTATAAATAATCAAACATAGCCTATACTTTTAATTTTTCATCAAATTTAGCACATACTTTTCTCTCTCTCCAAATTTAGTACATATTTTCACTTAATATTTAAAAACATCTAGAGTCATCATTTTCAACAAAATTCGTCTTATGTGATCACTGGAGTTCATCTGTCTTATTGACGTGTAAATATTAAAATAAAAATAATAAAAATATTGTGGCCTAAAATGAAGAAATAGTGAATCGAGGTGTTTTTTATATCCCGCGTTTTCTAATTTAAGATGGTGATATTTTTATTTTTTTATATTTACACGTCAGCAAGACAGATGACCCCCAACATATACATCAGACGAATTTTGCCGAAAATGATGACTTGGGATGTTTTTAAATATTAAATAAAAGTATGTGCTAAATTTGGAGAGAGAAATGCTAAAATTGATGAAAAATCAAAAGTATGTGCTAGATTGGATTATTAAGCCTTTAATTTTTTTAGTCAATCCTCATTATATTATTTACACATCATTTCATGTATCTTATGTAACCAATATCATCATGCCACATAATACAATATATAATGACATTTAGATGAGACTTTTCTTTTGTTTGATTTTTAATTTTTTAGTCAATCCTCATTATATTATTTACACATCATTTCATGTATATTATGTAATCAATATCATCATGCCACATAATACAATATATAATGACATTTAGATGAGACTTTCTAATAATGCGACACATCATCCAAATGAAGGAGGAGACGACACATCAGCAGAAAAAACTCTCAATTAGTAATATAGGGGATTCCCATCTAATTTTGCAAGGATGAGTTTTGCACAATCAAATTTCACATCATATGCACAAGTAACGACTCTAATTAAAACACAAAATTACACGCTCATTCATGATGAACCACTAAAGAGAAAAAAAAAATCACCTTCATTCTTCACCGATCATCTTCAGGTTAATTTAATGTCTGGTGCTGCTGTAGAAAACAAACAAAAAACTATTTCAAAGAGACATAGAATACAAAAAATTCAGCAACAAAAATATCATCAACTTTTAATCTTCTTTTCTCTGAACCAATATACTAAACTCCCATAGAACAAATTTGTCCTAACAACAAAAGAATATCATAGTCCATGAAAAATATACAGAATGAGAGGCCTAACTAAAATACGACTAATAAATTTTAAGGGATTACATATGCAATAAAAAACAAATAACAAATGATAAGCAATTTTTGTAACATGTACAACCAACGCAAAAGAATAATTATATCAATACCTGACCTTGATTATTTGAAGCTTCACTTTAGAAAAGCAAAAAGGAAAACAACACTAAGAACCCCTGATGATGATATAAAAGGAAAATCAAGGAACTTACTTTTTACCTTGTAAATGGTGAAATTAGTGTACCGTGGCTCCAAGGATTAAATAAGGAAATTAAAAGTCTGAAACCATAACAAAAACATTAAAAAACCTATGAAGATTTATAGTTACTCACCTTGCATATGGTGACAAAAATATTTGTGGCATCAAGAATTTTATACCCCTTCATAATCGGGACAGCATCGTTACGAAAAAGCAAAATTAAAACTTGAAACCATATATAGATTCAAATACAAAACCCTTATCTTGCAAGATAGATTAAAAATGATACCTTCATGGAGAGGCATATTATTTCTTCTTTCACCCTTAGCTAACGCAAACTGTAGGAATTAAAAAAAAAAATCAGTATAGAAAAATCATGAAACAAAAATACTATAAATTCATTCTCAAAAAGTGGACATGGATCCACAGAAAGTATATACATTTCAGAATGTATTAACGATTCGAAACATAATTTCCAGAATTAGGCATTTCAGAATGTATTAACGATTCGAAACATAATTTCCAGAATGAGGGAGAGAAAGTATAATCAGATAAATGCATTTTAATATGCAATAATGCTACTTATGAGTTCCCAAAGGCGGATTAGACAAAATGGGAAGTTAAGATAGAGTTTTACCAATCCAATTAGATTTTCCAAGCACAGGACAACTGAACTTTTGGTTGCAGCAGAGCAAACTGCTATCTTTATCCCCTGCGACAGAAAAATTATAACACAGACAAGAAAATTAGAAATAGTCTCATCAAAGAAACTGGAGATGAAGTCAATTATGAACGATGCTTATGTAGCCTTAAAAAAGATGGCCAGGAGCAAATCAAATAGGATTTGATGTTGAGAAGTAGCAGTTTAAGATAAAAATCTCTCTTACAGAAGCTTTTGTCACATCCATCAATCTCAAGACTCCCGGCCTAGGCTCGACCTGCTCAAAACCGTGACACAGCATGGTTGCACGTCAGCAAAATTGCAAAATAAAAAAGGGTACTTTTAACATAATCCTTATTTAAGTGATCAGATCAAAATTGTTAAAAGTGTTCTTACAGTTCCGGATTTAATAATATCTTTGTACCTCTCCGTCTTCCACTCTTTAATATATAGCGATTTCCTAAATATCCCTGAGTTCTCTAGAATTACACTCTTTAATCAGAGGGGTCTTATATGAAATCATAACTCAAGTTGATTAATCCCTATTCGAATGAGCTTTTTCTGAACCAGTCTATCCCAAGGTTGATATACCGACTGATGAAATGTAAATCTCTTTAAGCTTAATGCAAATAGTACCAATTTCAACAAATATAAATTCAACTTCTGAAAGTGAGAAAATAAAATCATGATTGGCTGCTAATGATGTCCAAGACCATTTCAGAGGCATATTATTTCTTCTTTCACCCTTAGCTAATGCAAACCGTAGGAATTAAAAAAAAAAATCAGTATAGAAAAATCAAGAAACAAAAATACTATAAATTCATTCTCAAAAAGTACACATGGATCCACAGAAAGTATATACATTTCAGAATGTATTAACGATTCGAAACATAATTTCCAGAATTAGGCATTTCAGAATGTATTAACGATTTCGAAACATAATTTCCAGAATGAGGGAGAGAAAGTATAATCAGATAAAGTATTAACGATTCGAAACATAATTTTAATATGCAATATTACCATTTACTATATTAAGACCCGCAATAACACAAATCAAATATCACTGATTGTTCTGGAGATATTTAGCCGGCAATTATTTAGCAATGATATACCACAATACTACATGAAATTCAGAAATGCATTGGAACAGACGTAAGAGCGATACTTCTCTCTTGAATTGAAGATGTTCATGTTTTGCATTCAAAAACTCTGTTTCAAAATTTGATGATGAATCAATATGTCTCCATAGTCATTATTGACACAAAAAGGATTAAAAGAAGTTCTAACAAATTAAATTAAATGTGAGTTACCAAACGGATCTCGAGCGCTCGCAAACCGTATTCCCCCTCGAGCGTTTTCGTTGTCCCACCCATCTACAGCCGCCGCCGCATATTCCCTCTTGCGAGCCGTCTTCGTTCGCCGCCTCATCCCCTCCCTCGAGCCGTCGTCGTTCGATCTGCAGCCGCAAAACCTTTTTCTCCCTCAAGCGTTCTCTAAACGTCTCACCGATCTACAGACCCATCCCTTTCCCTCCCTCAAGCGCATTCCCCTCCATCGAGCCGTCGTCGTTCGCCACCGCGGCTTCCCCTCCCTCAAGACCCTTCCCCTCCAGACCTGTCGTCGTCGAGTATCTAGTCGATTCGCTTCCCTTCAAATTGAGTTTGCAATAATATTGATATTGAAAGAATAGTACAATACGGTTCAGGGGTGATTAGAGATTTAGGGATCTAATTTGCACATATTAAAGTATTAAAGGGTAGAATGGTCCAAAAACGTTTCTCAAAATGGCAGTCACTTTTTAATATAGTAATATAATAATAATGATAATGATAATAATTATTTCATTTTAACCTTTATTAGTTTTGTAGTTTGTTCACATTAGAGTTTAGATATTTCATTCAAAGTAGTATTAATTACACCGTAAAGTGATACTTGCAAATCAATTATGTAATAAAATTATTTTACATAAAACCATCTCTATATACAGAAAATAGACAACTCTATTTACACAAAAATGTTATGGATATAAGTAGCATCACATATTCACATGCACTGCAAATTTGTATTTGCAAACACAAGTTGAGAGAACATAATCACTTTTCTTAATGCTATCTCATAACTTTCGAGTTTGAGAAGTGATTCTTATTAACTCTAAGCAGAGTCTGCATACACTTCCTTGGTACTAAAAAGCTAATTTCTAAGCAGTTTGCATATGGTGATTCGAACCAGATTTAGACTCCACCTCGTGCCCGTCTCCCACCCGTACGTTCCCCAACCTTCGGCTCGGTTGGTTAAGGCCGCGTACAAACCAAGTGAATGCAGAGAAATGGTCGGGGTCAAAGAAACGAGCTCCCATTCTCTGATACGTCAGCAAGTCCACCCCTGAGTTTTCGTCCATCACCTTCTTCTTGATCAGATCGAGACCCAACGAACCACCTGAGCCCAGCCCGTTTTCCCCAGACACGTCTACTCCGTGCTTTCGGCAAGTCGACGTTATCTGCTCGACTAATGATTCAGAACCCGAACAAGATTCAACGGGCAGTATCATTTTACAACCGCTTTTAGAGAAGATTTGAGCAATTTCTCGGTACCCATCTCTACTAGCCGTGTTATAGAACCCTGCAGTTAACTCTGACGGGTGGGACCGGGTTTGATGCCACGTCAGCATGATGGGAACTTTACCTGATATTGTAACAGGGGAGTTCTTGAAAGTCGAAGCTGCAAGGGACAGCATTCGATCTCCATGAGATGTTAGTTGATTTGAATACCAAGAGAGGAAGAAATCGCCATATGGGGTCTCCCAAGATCCGCCATTTTCTGCAAAGAAGCCATCGGAGAGTGGAGATTTGTCGTACGGAGGGGCATCATGAGGACCACCTAGCCCCAATAGAGGATTTCCATGTGTTTCAGCATGTTGCTTTAGATTGGTGAGCATATTTTTGTCGTAACACTGGAATTCTCCGGCCCCACGAGTGGTGGTGGCTGGACGACGATGAGATGGATATCGAAGCTCGCCTTCTGGTCCAAGACCAACCGATATGCCCTGTCGTACAAAATACATAGCTAGAATCAGCAAACGTATTCGCAAGTTTGGAACGTCACCTTGTGTATTAATTGACATCACGATGTACATGTGGCGTGTATTAAAAAGAAGGGTAAACTGAAATTAAATGTACAACTTTGGACTATTTAACATGTCAAGTAACTTTGCAA
The DNA here is from genome assembly GCA_037126765.1 of Stenogyne calaminthoides. Classification (NCBI taxonomy): domain Eukaryota; kingdom Viridiplantae; phylum Streptophyta; class Magnoliopsida; order Lamiales; family Lamiaceae; genus Stenogyne; species Stenogyne calaminthoides. The sequence goes on along the minus strand of JBBCBC010000022.1, from coordinate 33,811,547 downwards.
TTTTAAAAATGTCTACATCTAGTTACTCAACCGGTAAACTATGATGTCACAATTTAACAATAAGCCGATAAAACTTGACAAAATGCCGAGTAACTTGATAGTGTTGATGGCCGGACATTTTCACCAACTTTCTAGAAGGTATACACATTTTTATAAAACTGCAAAGTTACTGAGCACGATGTTAATAGTCCAAAGTTAATAGGCATTCTTCTCAATTTACCCTAAAAATAATGGAACACATGATGAAACGACAAGTTCGAATAGGGTGCAAAAGCCTTACCGTAATTGTGGAACCTATATATTGCGAGAATGCAGACTTGAAGTTCTCACAAAACTCTCGATACACTAGAACTGGAGTCTTTCCATCTAAAATGGGAAGATCATCCGCCGCGAATGACAGACAACCTTTGTACGTCTCCCCTGATCGATCTGCAAAGTAAACACCGGGATCTTCTTCACCAATTCGAGAAACCCAATCTGGAAGGGGAATCTTGCATTCATCAGACGCGTGAAAACACAACGAAACGTGAAGTTTAAGGTCCAATTTTTGGACCATTTCGACGATAGCAAGGTAGCTTGTCCATTGGTATTTTCCCATGGCTTCCTTCTCCGCCACTCCCCACCACACGGGAAGCTCCACGCCGTCTACCCCCAATAACTTCAAAGCCTTTAGCCCAGCAGCAATTGCTCGAGCGTGTTTTATAGTATTCGAGCTGGAGACGGTGTCAAGAGGGAGGCCCACGAATAATTTGACCCCATCAATCTGCATTCCAAATTAAAAACTGTCACATAACTCAAGTGTCTCTTTCATGTAAAACACTGAAATTGGCATGATTTTGGACTGGTTTATTAACAATTTCTTAACCAATTCGATAGAAATATGATCATATTGAGCAGATTCAAGATTTGGCACAAATGCAGATAGGAAAAAGAGGAATGGAAGCCTATATCTCAAAATTTAAGGCTTTTTTCCAATCAAAGATAAAAAGTGACATCTCTAACTTATTGCAGCCTATTTTAGTGCATTTTAGATATTGGATGATGGAGTATAAGCATCCATATTATAATATCAAACCCTTTAAATTATATGTCTAATTTACAAACCCAACTCCCAATCCAGTCCACAACCAAAACTACACATAATGAAAAGGTACTTGTTGTGAATTCAAGCTATTACTCCCAACAATGGAATAGGATTCAAAACCAGTACCAGTATTAGTTGACTAACAGAAAAGTATTACTTGCTGAACTAAAAAGTGGCAAGAACAGCTAAATGCAGAGATTTCTCAACAAAACAGTTCATCAATTTCAAAATGAGTACATTAATGGAATAATTAAAGCTAATGGAAAGGAAGAGAAAAGGAAAAAAAAACTTACGGGTTTGGTTCTTGTAATTCTTGAAGCTTTCTCAGAATTTACAGTAGCTTCAGATTTGGCAGAGGAAGAGGCTCTGAGTGTGAAATTAACAGCAGATTTCGAAGGCATTTTCAAACTATTGCCATGAACAAAATAGCACCCCTTTGAATTATTGTTCTTCAAATTACAGATCTTAACACTCAAATTATTGCTAAAATTAAAGAGCCCAACATCACCATTTCTTCCTAAATTCACCTGGGAGCTTCGAATCACAGAAACCTCCATGATTACACAAAACCCAGATGGGAAATTGCTTAAAATTCAAAAGAATTGAATCTTAAGCTCCAAATATGTCAAGACTGAGAAAAAAAATTAAATCTTTCAGGTACCCAGATGAAAAAATGGATGAGATTGTGCAGAGATTCTTGGTTTGAGTTCCGGATTTTGATTGAAAAATGTGGATGATAATTGTGTGAAAACTGAAAACTATAATGAAATCAAGGAAAATGTGGGTATGCTGTGTGTGTACTTATAGAAATGGGATGGAGTTGATTTTTTTTTTTATTAAGAAAAAATTTTTTTAAAAACTCAACATTTTAATTAGTTGCATTACATGAACAAATAAATATGGATTTTTTTTATATATGGATAGTGGATACAGTAATATGAATTGAGGTTTTCCTTAGTTGTATTAATATAAGGAAATTAAAAAGTAAAAAATTTAAGAAAAACAAATTGGTAGGAGTAATTTTTATATATTAAAGGAATATTTTTTATTATTAATATTTGTGGAACTGGAAACCGTGAAATTTGGATCACAGGATATCTTTGTGGATAAAAAAACGTGGAGGACATTGCTACATGTAAATAAAACATTAAAAAACTAAAAAACTGGCTTTTTTTTTTAACAAATTAATATTTTTTTTTTGTGAACCTCATCGATTAGCCGACACGTGGCAGAAACCCAGTTGGAGATGACTAATTGCTGACTCAACTTTCTATATGTTATTAAATTCTGTCACTTTTGTTGGCTGGTAGTATTATCGAAAAAGGATTTATTAAAAAAAATTAAAATGTAGAAAATGGAGAATTATAAACCTTGAAATTGGTGCCAACTATTATAGATAAGGTTTCTTATTTAATCAAACTCTTAAGTGAGTTGTCATTGCTGACGCGGCAAATATTATTCTAGCTAATTTTGTTAATCATACGAGTTGGAGTGTAAGCGAGCCGAGTCTAACCGAGTAGTGCGCGCTGAGCTCAAACTCGACTCGAGAATACTCAAAACTTGAAACTCGACTCGAACTCGGTCGAGCCCAAAGTTTTAAGTTCAAGCTCGACTCTACAAGAAATTCGATAAACTTGAACTCGACTCGAGCTCGACTCAATTACATGTATAATTTTATAAAATTAAATATAAAATATATTATTAAAATATAAGTATATATAGTAAAATTAATGACATAATAGTAATACTGTGCAAGCTCGATTAGGCTCGCAAACCTCTCGAGTTGGGTATTTATGAGTTCGAACTCAATAGCTACTCAAATAGCTCAAACTCAACTCAACTTAATTATGCTCGAGTCCGAGTCGATCACGAGTAGCTCGCGAGTCAAGTTGACTCGCTCACACCCCTAATCATACCCCTTAAATTGATTCATAAACCTAACACTACTTGTTATTGTTTGGTTCGTAAAAATTAGAGTCACCTTTAGTATCTAAGTTGTGACCGATAACTAATTTTAATACTGCCAAATAACTTATATCCATTAGTTTTTTTTTTGGCTCTATTTGCATATATCAGTGCCCATTTTTCATTTTTGCAATTAATTTCGACATATACTCTCTCTCCCATTGGACCAAATTAAACACCTAAAAACTTATGGTTTATATATAAGATTGTCGTAGAAAAAATCTAATAATTATTGTACAGGTCATACTTGAAGAATGATTGAGCAAATGCCAAATGGTGATTGGATCAACTCTGATTATATCAAATTATAGAATAATGTTTTCCCAATCCATCATGGGTGTTAATGTTATATGAATATATGCTTATTTTTATTTTTTAAGTGATTATAATTATTGGAAATTAATTATCTTGACGTGCTACCCATCTTCAATATTAATATTAATACGTGCTTGCAAACTGTTAAACAAGCTTAAATGCACATTAAGAGAAGTGATTCAGTGTTGATCTTAATTGATTAAATAATTAAGTTGATTATGAGAAACAGCCATAGACTAAATTATTTAAAACTGATTTTAGTTAAAACATTTGATTTTTTAACAAAACTTCCTTTTATCTGAAATTTGACAAAAACTTCTACTCACTTTTGATTTTCCTACATTATTAACAAATATAAATCACTTATTAAAAAAATAAATCACTTATAAATATCCTAGATACCAAATAATTCCTACCCATTTTTTTATAATTATGGCCACACAATCTGATTAATGGATGTGCTGTCTGGTATAAAATGGTTCCAACGAAGCAAAGTGATTGATAAATCATTAAATAAAATCAAACATGCGAATCTATTAATTCAGGTTTTATCATTCTATCTAGCAATTACCAAATGGTCTACCACCACCTCCCATAACGTCTAAATCAAATTCTCTTTTTTAAAAAAAAAAAAAAAAAGGGGGATATAATAAAAAATAAATAAGAGAAGACGACAATTTATTAAAGAAGCCGTAACTTAAATTAAAACGATACACATCATACGGATTTCATTTAGGTATAGCTTCAACAAAAATTGACATCTCACCATAAGTAGTGAGTAGTGACGCATAACAACCAAATTGAACCAAAAACACACGTTAATGAATCAAACGTATTCACATTCAATGACATTTTTATGTGTAAGATATATTTTCTTTTGTTCCCGGACAAAAAGTTGTATGAAACGGTTTTATAGATGAGACGAGGTACAACTTAACTAGCATAAATTAACACCTACCCTTTTGATGCTCAAATCATATTATGTCAGCATACAAGTGTGTCTGATTAAACTTAATAACTAATATTGTTACACTTATAAACTAAAATCATAATATTAAATGTTATTGATATTAATTTATAAGAGTAGTGATATCAATTTTTAAGTGTAAATGTATCAATTTCTGTTATGAACAAAGTTCACATAAAAGTTTATGATTTTATAATAAAAATCGTGAGACAATCGTACACCAACACTGAAATTAACTTATTTTATTCCAAAGGATTTAATTCATGTACTTAGGGAATTGATACTGAATGAAAAATGGGTGTTTCTTACGTCAGTCAGGGTGTCGTACTGACTGACAGTAGTCAGTTAATCTGAGTCATTAGATTTAAAAATTCAAAGGCTTAAATTTAATGATCTATAACTTATTGTACTGTGCGTCGTATTGATCCATCGTACTGCATCATACTAACTATCGATTTATGTCGTACTATCGAACTAATACAATAAATTAAATAATTTAAAAAATATAATTATTAATTTACAAATTTATCCTTATATAATTCAATTCAACTTTTTAAAAATATATTAATTAATTCATTCCTTCCCCAACAAAAACACACGATGAAACCCTTCCTTGGCCCACAAAAACACATTGATCACTCCCTCATGTTATCCCCTTTTCGTTTTTTTCTCTTTTGCAAAAAGGAGGACAAAATTTTTGCATCTTTCACCACCCATTCCACCATCAAGGTATGCCTTCTGCACTTTATCTATTATTTTCGAATTCATTTGCTTGAAAATTGGTGATTCATGAAGTTCTAAAAAATTAGGGCAAAGTGGTCGAAAATTGGGTATTTTGTGCAATGAGATAATTTCTTGTGAATATATTTCATAAGTTGTGATATCTTGTGCTTATACATGATGGGTAACTCTAAAGAACGCACACTTTTTGTTTAACATGAATGAATTTGAGGAATAATCTTGGTCTAGTTGTTATTGTTTGTGAGATGAATAATCTCAAGCTTTAGAAACAGTGTATAATAGCAAGGTGATGCAATAAAGCATTCAAATCTATTCATCCTAAACAATGTACTTCATTCTCCTATCAGTAATTCACTTTCAAGGATTCTGACTTCACTAATTAGGTATTTTTCATCCAAATCTTGTTAGTTTATTATTGAGCTAACTGATGATTTACCACAATCATGAGGTATTAGGATTTTTTTTAAGAAGTATTGTATTCCTTACCAACCACATATTTAGTTTTTTCATTCATTCTGTCTTGGATTTATTAATTAATTTCATGATGATAATATAATTCCAGTTAGATTGTCGTTGAAAGAATTTACACAATCAATTATCTTTGACCCATTTTATGGCTATACTATGGATAATCATGGTTGGTAGCATTTTTTCCAATAACATTGAAATTTAAAAGTAAACTATGACTCATTGCTGAATTTTTACTTTTACTTCATTTCTCGTGCAATTACTATTTATTTGTTTCTTATGCCTTGTGCAAATTTGTGTTACTATAATCTTATAAAGTTTACAGGGGCTAAGAGAATTGAGCATTATCTTTAATTGTATGGTAGTTTTCTATTTTCTTAGTTGATGGTTTCTGGTAGTTTGTAATAAATTTTGTTGATTTGTAACTATGAAACATGAAGATTTTACTGTTCCTTGATGGATTTGTGTTACGAATCAATGTCGGAAGAAGAACAAAGACACTGCTGCAAGCCCAGCTGCGATATCAGGCCAATTCTCATGATTGTGTTATCTTAAATAGGCCTTGTTATAACTACACGCTTAGAACTCTACAAGTATTTCTAATTTCCTAGATTATGGAGTATATTTTGTTTTGGATTGAATCAGTCGTAGACTTGGGAAGGGAGAAATCTCAGAGTGTGTTTTGGTTTTCTTGCTATTGTAGTTATCCATGTTTCGTACACCTACTTCTTGACTCAATTTGGAACTATAATATTAAATTTTCATGAAGTCACTCATTAATGTTGGAAGTATTTGGGTGATGTTTTTAATGTTATAGTTGTCCACAAATTAAACTTTTATTGTTTCTCCTTTTCACAGACAGCTGGAGCAGGACATGCTACACCATTGTTAAGGTTCTACAACCTGGACTGTTGGGAGTAATAGAACACAAGTTCACTGATACAAAGAGATAAGAAAGGCGAATTCAACTGTAAAGATTAACATTATAAAATTGGCCAATGATTGCTAACAACCAAAGGAACGATCGCATCTTGAAAGACTTCATAGACGACAAGACTTTTAGTCGCTTAAGGCATTGTAAATTTCTCTTTTGGTTAAAATCTAATTCTGCTTCATATAAAATAATGTCATCTAGGTTGAATTTTGCATGGTTATTGAAGGAAACAAATATTTTCAATGATTTGAGATTATTTGTAAATACATGATATAGTGAATTCTTAACTAGATAGTTGTGATGTTTTTATTTCATTTTTTTCCACTTGACATACGAGATCACGGTTTCCTTACAAATATTTAACTTGTCATTTTAGCATACGTGAATGGTATATCACTAGTGTCCATAACGACATGCTTTCCATTATAACGACACTTATGTCTTTATTACAATTTTCTAGTGATTTCAAGCCCTTATTTATATTTGCATACCATTATAATGTTCAAAATAATTTTAAAAAAAAAGTGTGAAATCAAGAGAATTGTGAATTCATAATCATAAAGTGTTTGTAACGACGTGTGCTCCATTATAACAAAACCTATGTATCTATTACTATTTCTAGTAATTCCAAGCACTTACTTATATTTTCCCATACCTTTATTGAATTCAAAATAGTAAAAACTTAAAGTCAATAGAATGATGAATTCATAGGCATAAATGTTCATAATAAAAGCATTTATATTGTTATTACAATTTCTAGTAATTTCAAACCTTATTTTATATTGTCATTTTTTTTTTTATGTTCATAATGGTAGAAAATATGATAAGTTGGAAAAATGGTGAATTTATAATCATAGGTGGTCATAACGACATATGTGTTGTTATAAGGACATAATGTCATTATTTGAATTTCGAGTGAAATGGAATACCTACTTTTCTCGAGGTCCCCAGTTTGCGATGTTAGTACGTATTGCTCAAAGAATACTAAGTTTGAGAATGAAATTGAGTTTGATTGAAGCATTATCCTATTTCATCACTTTTTAAGATAATGTTACAATGTGAAAGAGTTAATGAATGTTAAATTATTTGTTGTTCCATGACTATACAATCCAAAATGCACTCAATTTTTTTTTTTACATATATCTAATATGGGGCGATGAAAGTTATATGATGGTCGTTGTAGTTACGAGTTTGTATGTACCCTTATTGACACATGTTTCATAATAGCGACATACGAGTCGTTATTTTGTTTTCTAATATTTTAATACCTTTATTTATGTTTTTATTTGCATTTTACATTTAATCGTAGTAACAAGCATTCGATGGTACACGAATGGTGAATATATAATCGGTTCTCATAATGACACACGTCTCGTTATAACGCCAGATGAGTCGCAATTTTATTTTAAAATATTTTTAAGTCTTTATTTATAAATAGAGAGACTCTTAAAAATACAAAAAGAATATATATATAGAGAGAAATTATTTTGCTCAAATATTTGTTCAGACGTACAATTTTATCTTAAGAAGAATTTTAATACTCGAATTTTGCCCAAATTTATCGTTGTTTTGAAATAACACGAGGAATAAATACTACAGTTAAATGCATAATCCCCCATCAAATTGACAGACCTGTTTATGTTATAGGTAGATAGAATGATGACTGCACACTCAGTAAACGATTTAAATGTCCTACTAATTTTGTAAGTTATCAAATGACTGATTATTTGATCAAACAAAACCATTCTCATTACCACTATCATTCTCAAGTTGAACCAAACAAACCCTTAATGTCTTTAGTCTTCCTCAAAGAAGACGGCAAATCATGAATTTAGTATTACACCAAAAAACAAGGAAGAACTGAGACAAGAACAAGATAAAGAAAAAGCCTCCAAATGACTATTGTACCATGTACCTTTAAAAAAAATGGAACACCAAGCAGATAGATACATTAGCAGCAAGTCTAGCTGCAAAGGTAGGCAATTGAGTGAAATTCATAGGACAAACTAATTAACACAAGTATAGAGCATCCAATGGAGAATCGAATAAGCAAGCTTGTTGAATGTATTAATTCCTTGCTGTAAATAAGAACAAATCATATCAGTAAAAGTTTGATTTTTTTTTTTTTTATAATTAGAAACTCTACGGGCTCTGCAAAGGTATTTACAAAACCACAAGTTTTGGCCTTTTGGGGCCAACAAACACAGATGGAGCAAGCAGTCATGGATATGAACAAGATTTTTGAATAATGATATTTCAATTTTAGAAAAATATAAAATTTCTTGTTTAGTTAACAGTATATATGTCACAATTTGGGAATAAAACCAACTGCCTCAGAGAAAGTCCATCTTGATGAAAATGAGAGCCAAGTATCAAAGGCCTATTCCATCCAAAATTTAACTACAATCTACAAAGATATCGCAGCAAATGAATTAAATATATCCAACACTATCAAAACTTTAGCATCCTTCAACTTCACTGCTACAAGAATAGTAAGCTCCAGAGGTCGATTGTCGCTTTCCTCGTCTTAAAATTTGGCGTAAATCATCACAGAAAGATCAGATCAAAGCATCATGTATAGAGATGTTAATCCGGGCTAAATGGGTCAGCCCGTTTAACCCTGTTATATGCAGGGTTAGGGCTGAGCAATGATACACCCGTTTAAAACAGGGTCTTTTTGGCCAGAACCGATTAGCCCGCGGGCAAAACGGGCTAGCCCGCAGGTTAACCGAGCCAACCAGCCAGCCCGCCTACTTATATATAATATATATATTTTATATATATTATAATTATATTATTAAATTAAATAAATAGAAACAAATTAGGGCATGATATTATGTTATGTTTTGATGTGATTTTTGACTGTATTAGAATTATTAAATTTGAAGAATATCATATTATGATTACCACTTTTTAATTTATAAACAATATTTGGAGTATTTAACATGAAAATTTATTTTCTTTTTTTAATTTTTTGGAAGCCCGTTAGTGGCCCGTTTAGCTCGTAGCCCGCTAGGGTTAGGTTTAGGTCTCAACTATTAGTGGCCCGTTAAGAATGAACCAGTTAAGGCCCTAAACCGTTTAGCCCGCAACTGTTAATATAACATGAGAGATGTTAGGAGTATTAAGATTGAAGAGTGATTTGAAAAAATCATACTCCCCCATCCATACTCGTTTGGACATTTTCCGTTTTGGTCAATCTCACACTTGTTCTCCCTTTCCTTAAACAACTATAAAAAAATATTGCTTTTTATAACTATATCCTCCTAACATCTAAAAAATAACCACCAGTTTATCCTATCATCTATTTAAATAATGAAGTAAAAAGGTCTAAAATACCCTCAACTAAAAATCACTTTATCCTCTCAAATATTAATAAACAATTCTTACATTAAATATCATGTAAACAATAGATGTCCAAACGAGTATGGAACGGAGGGAGTACTACGTACAAGTGATAAAAGAGAAGAATAGGGCTGAAATAAAACAGCCTTGTCCATTTCAAGTGCTAATAGTTCACATAGATAAGCAAAAAAAATTCACCTAGCTACACTGTTCATCAGCATCAAGTTCTAAAATCATCAACAAACATGACACAACGAATCGAAAGGCCTAAAACGTGGAAAAATCAGAATCTCATCCACAACATCCGTAACACTAAGGCGTTGATTGAGTGTGACTTTTAAATGTAATGCTTCGGTTAATGATAATACATTTCGTAGGGAAAAAAATGTGAGAATTAAGATACATAAGAATGTTGTCATGTTTCCAAAAATTAGAAACAATGAATGCGAAATAAAAGATAAATTACCTCTCAAACGGTCTGGTATTTCCCGGCTCAGACAAAACACACAGATTTGCAGATGTTTGCACCTCCATGTGTTGATCTGGGAGCAAGTATAGGAAGACATGCACTATATTACACGTTATCTTTCTCGTTATTCCTGGTGGTAGGATTCTTAATCTTTACGATGGTCCTTCTTTGATTTTCTTCTTGGAGCTCCAACAGAAGCAGGATCGACCAGTGGGCCTGACCAAGTTTGCATTGGTTCTTTGGAGTATGAGAAATTCATAGAAGTAAACGGTACGTCAGGAGGATCGTAGGTTAGGTCGATAAGATGAGACGACCCCAATGGAAAACCAATGCCTCCGTCCTGGTGTGGAGGAGGAAACTTTTCACTTTTGCTCTTTGCATTCGCATGGGTAATCAAGCGTCGTCTCTGTTTCAAAGGCAAAGTAACAAGTTTGAGGGAGATAAGCTCAAAAAATATGGACATCACTCATGTAAGTTCTCACTAAGCTATCTCATCGAGGAATTATGTTTTTCCTAGTGTTATTTTTTTTACTTTAACGATCCTTACATCCTATGGAAATACTGCATTCGTCTCAAATATATGGTTTATTATTCCTTTTCTGTGCCCCGAAAAAATGCTACTGCTTCTAGATTTGATATCATATAATCCTATGGAGTAATATGCTTCAATGTTAGATCCTTTTAAACACTTAATCATTGTGTTATACCAAATACTCAATAAGGGCATTGCAGGAAGTTTATTACATTTCCAATACCATTCTTAATCGGTAAGGAAGATAAAAAAGAGCATACTCGTTTACTTTTCACTCGTGAAGTTACAAATAGATGAAGTGGCTATGTTTGTTGGAAATGGTGAAGAAAATGGTTAAGGTACTAATGTTACTTAAAAGGGAAATAAAGGTATGTTACATAGAGATATGTCATTGTTTCCAAAGAATCAAAATCACAAATGGCATAGCAACATAAATATGCTGTATAACAAGCAAGCATAGCATCATATGCAGGCGACAATATGATTTATAGCGAGTAAAGGATGTCCAATGACATACATCAATATTAGCTTGCAGCTCGGCGTTGGCTTCAGGAGCAGGCATGGCCCGCATTCCCCGGTCGCGTGAGCGTGTTTTTTTGCCAGCATCACCATGAGTTTTACCAGCAGCTCGTAACCTACAATCACATAGATAGGGTCACGTATTAACAGAAACATAACAAGTCTCATAATATATCATCCACCTAGCTGAAGAAAAGCAAAATGAAGAAGAAAATGGGCTGATATGGATGTATATAAGGATGCAGTTAAACAATTGCTTCCCAAACCTTCGAGCTTCTTCATCACGACGCTTAGCATCCATCTCCTTACTTGGAGGATACTTTGGAAGGCTAGAGGGATCGCATGCATAAGGCTTGGTTGTGAAGAACTGTAATAGGAAAAAACAATTAATTTAAAACCTTTGGCACTTTAGGAGAAGTGCCGAACAAAGACAAAAACTTGTATACACCAGGTGATATGTGCAACTCAAGTGTATTTTTAAAAGGTATTAGTTTTTTTGAAGTATTAGTAATTTTCACGAAAGTGTTAGTTGTGTACATTTGCATGGTATAACTGGTGTATAGGAGTGTTACTCTCAAACAAAATACGACAGGGGCTATATCAAAGTCTAAGATATTGAAAAAGGTCGGCAGAAAACAAACACGCATGCATGAGAGAGATGCAAATTCGTAAAGTGTTCCAAAAGTTGTGCACGAAAAATCACAAAGAAGGTTGAGATTGATAGAGAGAGAAAGAGAGAGCTTACGTCACTGTTCAATGCATACGTAGCAGTTAGACGCTCGCTAGGATCAATTGCAAGCAGAGTATCAATTAAAGGCAATGATGATGGAGGGAAATCTTTAAACGTCTCCTTTATGCATCTTTTATATGATTGTTGGGGTTTGAATATGGTTGCATGAGGAATCTTGGCCTTTTTCCAATATTCTTCGGATGGAGAACCGCACAGTTTGAAAATTCTGTGCAGCTGTTCCACCTAAGCACCATTTACAGCATTCAGTTTGAGCTATAAAGCCCATAGCCACAGAAATTAGCTAAAACTCAACTTGAAAATATTTCCAATCTAACATGATGAAGCCTCTGAAGTAGTATTTTCAGGTGTTATTATACATTATGTCACAACACTTTTCACTATAAAAAAAAACAAACATACATAATTTCGGAACCACCTGGCTTATGCAAAGTTCTGAAACAGATATGGATGCCAAGATCATCATTTTCAGAGAACAAGTAACCATTAGAGGTGACTGAACGAAATGAAAGAGTAATGGAAGTACAATACCAGTTCACACTAAAAAAACTGAACGTAATTCTGCATCAGGTTACCTCCGTTCTCCCAGTCATGATAGGCTTCCCAGCAAACAACTCTGCTAAAATGCAGCCGGCGCTCCACAAGTCCACGCCTACACCATACTCGGTGGCACCAAGAAGCAGCTCTGGCGGCCTATACCAAAGAGTAACTACACGACTAGTCATTGGCTGCTTGTTATTAGGGTCAAAAGTGGAAGCTAACCCAAAGTCAGCAATCTTAAGAACCCCTCTATCATCAATAAGGAGATTCGATCCCTTAATATCACGGTGCAAAATATGGCGATTGTGGCAGTGTTCAAGGCCAGACAACAGTTGATTCATGTAGCATTTGACCTATCATATTAATCATACAGATAGCAAACATGATAAGAAGTTTCTAGAAAATTCTACAAGCAGAAGCTTCAGGGACTAACACACACATACAAGAGCAGAATTCCACCTGAGGCTCTGTGAACTTGATCACAGGGCTCGAAGCGAGGCCAGCCAAATCATGCTCCATATAATCAAACACAAGGTACAAACTACATGACATTCTTGAAGTCGCTAATCCTTGCAATTTCACAACATTTGGGTGATCCAAACGACGTAAAATCAATATCTCCCTCGCCATAAACCTCACGCTCTCGGGTTCCAAATTATCGAATCTAACCTTCTTCAACGCAACAATCTTTCCACTTATGATATCCCTAGCTTTGTACACATTACTATAAGTACCTTGTCCAATCTATATACAACCGCAAAGAACACAAAAGCATAAATAAGAATTAGGTAACTAACTAATATGGAATCAACGGGAAGTAAAGGGATGATAACCTCTTGCCTTACAAATTTTTTCGAACGAATCGGCTCTACGAGGTGTCCATCCATTGATAGCTTCTGCTGCAACAGCAGAGAGCCAGGATGGCCATCCAGCAGTTACTTGCTCCCCTTTGATGTGCTTAGGGAGATTGCTTAGCCTCAGATTCGGCCTAGACCTCCTCCTTTCACCTCTTGGGCGACGTGCATTCTCGTTCTTTCGTTCCTCGTCCTTTTTTTCACCGCCATTCTGAACTTCACCACCACCACCACCATCCCCCTCCTCCGGTTTACTTACTGAACCAACCACTACTTTATCTCTCCTCCCTGATTGCACGGACAAATCTTTCTCTCCAGTTTTATCTCTCCCCCTTCCAACTACAGAATCGCCACTAGGGGGCCCAGTAGACTGAGTCGCTTTCCCAAAAACACACCCCATTTCTCAGTGACCCCAAACCTCATTTCTCACCACATAGTACACTCTTGCACCACATTCAAACCCCACCACCAAAACCAAAAAAAAAAAAAAAACCAGAAAATTTGAAGAAGATAAAGGCCAATCAAGACTCTAAATACAAAAAACTTGAACTTCTAAAGCAGATCATCACATAGCCTTCACTCAGTATATATATCACCTGAAGAATTCAATACCAACAATCAAGAAAATTCAAAATTTGAGCATATAGACCAAATGGGCTGCATTTAATCATTCAAAAAATTGTTCATAATAAAGAAAAAAAACAATCTTGCAACATAATGAGGTGGAAGAAGAAAAAAAAACCCTAGCTTTACTACCCTAAGAAGCAGCAGTAGCAATAAAAGAAACACCACAAATCAAGGAAGTCAACAACAACAAGCTAAGACAACACACCTTCAAAAAAGTAAAGACAATAACATTAACAATAGACACTACAAGAATGGATTTTATCGCGCCTTCCTCTTTTCTGCTCCGTTTTCTTGTGGGATTAAAGAAAAAAGAGTAGGCAGTAAAATAAAGTTCGCAACTTTCAGAGTTTGGTCAGAAAAATTGAAAGAAGAAGATTTATGGTGTTTTGTATTTAGTGGGAAAATGCGAGTGGGGCAAATGATCGAACAGCTGATCTGCGCTTGTGAGCGTCTGATTTGCTCTTCCTTTTCTTGCAAATAAAATAAAAATGCTCGGAGAGAGAGAATCTTTAGAGAGAGAAAGCGAGAGTGTAGAGAACTGTTTTACTTGCAACTACTTCCATTTTTCTTTAGAACCACTTCCTTTTTTAATTAATTTCAAATCTGTCCCCTGCTTTTATGCAAATATTTGATTAGTGCTCAATGGAATTATTTTATTCATTTTACCCAGTATTTATTAGTGAATACTAAGATAATTTCAAATGAAGATAAGTGTGAGCATTATGGAGTATTAATGATAAGTACAATTAACTGGAGGTATATTATTTATAAACTGGTAATTAGTTGAATCATTTAATTTATTGACTTCTAATTATAATATGATATATACATCTCAAGATTCAAAGCATATGTTGGAGTTTTTAATTTTTAGATTCAAAGTAAAAATTATACACACACTTACGTACATGCTTATATTGACAATTAAAGATAGTATAAAATTAAAAAAAAAAAGAATTTAAGATACGGTGATGGACCCACATGTCACACACCATGTAAGAATTTTTTTTTTAAGTCAATCAATTACATTAGTTTCCTAACATAATCAATTACAATAATTTTTTTTACCATCGGGCACATGATAGCATCATTTCATCTCGCTGTAGACCGGAACCGTAATCACCACAAGAGGGAGACCACCCGAAATCGCAACTCGGAACCGGAATCGCACCGCAACCGAAACCGCAACCCAACAACGGGGGACCACCACCCCACAAGAGAGGAACAGTCACAAGATGGAATAATATTCCCTCTCCGTGTCTCGAACCCGGGATCTCAAGGTCTCAGGTGGTGGAGCTTTAACCACTCGAGTTATCCACACTTGATCGTGTAAGATTTTTATTGGTTGGCTAGGTGACAGTAATAATATAATATATCAATTGATGTAATGTTGACAATCTTTAAACCCCAAATCAGAATTTATGAAAATAGAAAAGATATTTAATCAAAATTGACAAATTGATAGTTTTTTTCCAGCTGTCATAACCCTTATTTTCAACCACGCAGTGCAGAGATCCCACAGCTAAAATCATAGCAGGACTGGCTGTTAAGGTAAGTGTGAGTGAAAAATTGAATTTTTAAAATATTGTAATTAAGAAATGGAAAATTGGAAAAAGAAAAAATGCAAAGAGTTTTTGTTACATATTAATAAAGTGCAGTCATTTAAGAAAAAAAACATTATACGTTGAATCACTGATCCACTAATATTCATATGGTCTTTTAATATTAGGAAGGACAAAAGTCTTTCTAACGGTAGAAAAACCCTAAAAGTAATTTTATATATTCATTATTTCCTCTGTTGAGTATAAAAACAATGATTTATATTAGTATAAATATATATAATAATCTTTTTTGCACATTTCTTTCTGTCAAATGAGCCTAATATTCTACTACAAGATAAAGAAAGAAAGAAAAAGAACATGATGAAATTTGAATTTAATTTGAAGCTTCCGTTTTTCGTTTCATCATATATATAGACTTATTGTGAAATACAAGAGAGTTTGCAATTTTTACAAAAGTTGTTTTTACCATATTTATCATCATTTTCAAACAATTTTATTCCTTGTCACTTTTAAGCTTTCACTTTCTTACGAAAATTCCGAAGTCGCAGTCGACGTAAACTCGACAAAATCATAACTTTTAATCTAACCATATTTTACCTAATCCATCTTCTTCAAGGTTTAAGTCTGCCAAATATTCCTTAATCAACTTACCAAAGTAATGAAATTTTGTTGGAAGAGTACGCCTGTCTCCGATGAAATTTGTTCATATTATAAAATTTATATCACTATATTTACAAATTAATATCAATGTACTTATGATCTGATATCATTACATTTATAAATTAAGATTATAGTATTAAATGTTATAATTATTAATTTATAAGAATAATGATATCATTTTATAAGTGTAATGGTATGGGTTTCATATTATAAACAAGTTTCACAATAGAGTTTGTGTTGTTGGAATAGTGTGTAAATTATAGGTTAAAACTATTATTGGATTTAAAACTTGAAAGATAAAACTATTACTTCATGATATGAACGATTCACTCTTATCAGTTAAATAACTATAATTGTCATGTACTTTACATCTTATAACTCATAACTTTTTATATATTTTTTTTCATATACGTGAAATTCATATTCTATTAATATTTATTTTATCTTGCAGTTTAGGTCCGTTAAAAAATTAATATATCTAAAATTTAAGTATTTTCTAAAAAAATCTGAATGGGCCGCCCTTTTGTGGCCCAAGTTCCAACAATCACTACAGAAGCCCAAGCATGTACACTTCTTAATTTACAGAAACCCAAACTATATATAACATTTTTTCCGATCAGGATCTCCTGTTACATAATGGTAGTTACATCTCCTGCTACATTCTTTATATATGCGTCATGTGTCAATCTCATAAAAAAAGGGTTATGTTAGGATGTTATTCTTATATTTGTAGATATTCTGAAATTGACACATGCCACAAAACTAAAAGATGTAACAGGAGATGTAACACCATTGTGTAACAGAAAATCCTGACCGCGTTTTTTCCCGTTTTAAGATGGCAAGATTAATAATGGAAATGTGAATAATTAATCAGATTGGAAAAAATATTCAAAATTAAGAATTGTTAAACTTACCACATCAAATATGAGAAAATGTGATAACACTTTAGGAGAGAAGCCAGGTTTGAGGAGAGCATATAATGATAAGAGGGTGGTAACGATGCTATACAACCCTGCAACTGACACTGCTGCAACAAAGTATCTGCATCCATCATTTTAAATATATAGATTATAGCACTTACTTTGATTTTAAGAAATTCTGACAAATAAAATTAATAACACTTATATCATGAGTTTATAACAAAGAGTTAATTTTGCTATATATAATTACCACTGGTAATAATTATGATATATAGGCGCATATCCGCTCTTCCATGCCCTTTCAATGAAGTGATCGATCGATGATTACACCACCAGCTTGTAATTAATTAATAATAGTAATATTTAATTATCTACATGATATATATTCAGAAGATTAATTAGGGCTAATATTTCCTATTTCAACAATTTGATATGTTATATATCCCTCATTTCATTAACATTAGTACATGAAAGAATTCTTTTTCATTTAAAAATAATTCGAAGGAATTCTATAGGAGGAAGAGTGAGTCTTCTGTGCACCGTGCATAATTTAGAAACTTGCAATTTATCGAACTGAAACTTGCGACTTATTTATACTTTGTAACGTGCAACTTGCGTTCGTAAAACATAGCGTAACAAATCGTAAGTTTCAGTTTAACAAATTGCAAGTTTTTAAAATACGATATGAAGTGTACGATGCACCTGGTGCATACATGACCTAGTCTAGGAGGAAAGACATGTGGGGATTAAAATTAGAGTAAGTCTTCCGTACACCGTGCAATTTAAGTATAATTTTTTATACATGCAATTTATTTCAGTAAAAATAATTAGTTGCATGTGTTTTAGTGGAACAAGTTGAATTTCAAATATACAAAAATGGGTATAAATTCAAATTCACGATGAAATCAATTTTTTAAAAGATCAATGTTAAAAAAAAAAGTATTGTTTTTTAAACTCTAATTTGGCTGGAGTTCTGTACACGCCACGAGGGGTTTGTACTACTTGCATAAGTTAGTGTAATCTAGTTTATCTATTAGAGCAAATTGTATATAATGAAAATGGATAGGATGTTGTTATCATGCAATATAAAACAATGCCTTTTACCAAGTTAAATATGGTCGTGTTGAAATCATATATATGCTATATATACAATATAATATGTTAATAAATTAGTTGATGTGTGGGCCTTGCAACCAACAATAGTTATTTTCTCCAAATGCCTAAACACCTCCAATGATTGAGGTTCCTTAAAATGATTGATTCAAAACTATAAAACTACGTTTTGGGTCATTTTTAGTTAATTTTAGAAGACATATTGCTAAAAGATATACATCATATAATTTAAATGCGTCACTTTTTTTTTTCGGCAGTGGGTTGATGTATCGTGAATATTTATATGCCGAGATAAATGCATAAAAATGCACATATTTATATTAATATTGTACAAATATATAAATCCCAGTAGCTAGTTTCCTTGTTTATATGAATGATCATCAAGAAAATAAGTTGTACATCTTCATACGAAATGTATGACAAATTAAAATCAAAACTCTCCCACCTAATTATTAAACACGTCATTATATAAAAAGTTATCCATTACTTTTTTCTTGGTAAGCTGAAAACTCCACATTTGTTGATCCAAAATCTACCTGCTATCGAATTTATTCTTTTAATCTTCCAAGATGTGTGTGTACGTATATATGTATAGAATTATTTTATATAATTTGGTTCTATAATTTGCATAGATTTTGAAATAGGGTGTAATCTGATCGAGGTGAGCTAACATGCTGAAAGATTAGTGTTTAATTCAACTGAAAAATCTGGAACTTAAATTTTAACTTACTCTGAAAAAAAGGGGAACTAAGAAAGGCCTACGATTTTGTTTTATCTAAAACCCATAATTTAACTTACCCTGAAAAATTCAGTATTGGGCTGGGCCTGGATTACGGATCTTAGTTTATTCATTTCATGACTGGATCCAGGAGCTTTTTTTTTTTTATGGATATAGGAGCATATTAAATAACACAAAAATTTGTATGCAATATTCCATACAAGTAATATGTGCAATTAGGCCCAAATTAGGGTTTTTTAATTTTTTGTGGGTCATTCCAGCCCATTTGGATCCGCTTCCAAACTTTTCTTCTTCTTCTTCTTTCTTCTTCTTCTTCTTCTTCTTCTTCTTCTTCTTCTTCTTCTTCTTCCTCCTCCTTGCTATTTAGCGGATTTTGCAGCGACTCTTCTTCCTCTTCTTCCTTGCAATTTAACGGATTTTGCAACGGTGTGGTTTCAGATTTTTCTTTCAGTTTTCTTGTTCTTTTTCTTTCTTTCTTTTCCTTATTCAAATTCTTCCATATTTTTCTCCCTTTATACAGTTTTTTCATTCTCACAAATTTATAGATCCATATGTTCTTCTTCCTCTTAATTTTTTAACGCAGTCTTTTAAATCTTTATGCACTATTCTCACGCTATTCTTTAAATCTATAATCGTGGACTCTTAAATATGTAATTGTGAACTGAAGATTTTCTGTTCGCTGGTACTAGTTTTTGTTTATGTAGTAACATTCTTTTGTTCATAGAGTAACACTCTTTTGTTCATGTAGTAACACATCAAGTTGTTCTTTAAATCTGTAATTTTGGATTCAGGTTTTCTTTTCGCGCTTGTACTGATTTTGTTTATGTGGTAACACATTTTTCTTCATAGGGTAACACTTTTTGTTCATGTAGTAACACATGTTTTTTTAATAATATGTAACATTGTACACATGTCGTCGTGATACTAAATGAATATTCATGTGTTACCATATGAACAACAATGTGTTACCATATCATAATGTATTTTAAAAAAACGATAATGTAATTTTTATTTCACGTAGTAACACATTTCGTTCTATAAGTATCACATTTTTTTTCATGTAGTAACGCATAGATGTGGTAACACATAAAATCGTTCTATAAGTATCACTTTTTTTTTTCATGTAGTAACGCATAGATGTGGTAACACATAAAAAAAATATTTAAAAATTATGCTCTCAATAGGAATCGAACCAGCTACCACATACATTAACAACAAATCTGAACCACTAGACTATAACACATATTTGATAAAGATATCCTTCTATAAATATATATTTGTCCTCCCAAACTGAAGCCCACAGCCCACAACTCATGTCCACCCTGCCTGAGCCCGACCCGCCCGCCCGCTCACTGTGACCTGCGAATTTGGTCAACCTTTGTCTTATTTATGTTGTATTATACATTGCACTGGTGTGCAATATTTCACATAAGACCTTCTCATTAAATATAGTGTATGTTGTCAAAAAAAAATAATATATATATATATAGCGTACTTAAATGGAACCATGAAATGATAATTATAACTAATTTTAATTCATACGTATCATTAATCTAAAGAGTATGTCTCAAATGCACTTTTAAAACATACCATTTGTTTCACTGAAATGTTCAATATATTTTACATTGAATTAATTACGAACAAATTACATACAAATGTGTTTACAATTTGCTCATAGATAATAAAAGTGAAACGCTAAGTTAGTCTTAAAAATCACTTTCAAGTAAAATAATTAATATTTTTTGCCCCCATAGTGGACGGTGGATTCTGAAATTATATTTCCCAGAATTAATTAATCTTTAGGTCGAATATCGAGTAATAAAAAATTTAATATTTTTTTAGTGAATAATTAATATATATATCATAACAAACTATTACATTTATCCTAAGCTATTGATCAAACAAAAAACAAATGTTAACGCTCCATACTAGGGATTGCAATGGGGCGGGTTAAAACCCGGACGGACATTTAATCGCCTTGGGATGGGGGGCGGTTAAAACTTGATCAAAAGGGTTTTTGGCGGGTTAAACCTTGGGACAAAGCGGGTTTTTTTTGAGTGAAAAGGGTGGGTTATGATATTAGGTAAACCCGACCCGCCCCGCATATATAAATATATATTAATTCTATAATCTTTTATTAAATTAAATGTATTTTGTATAGAGTTTATTTCTTTCACGGTGAATTGTTTGAATTGTTTCTTTTTTTTGCTTTATCAGTTTCTTTTAACGAATAAGTGCTTTAGTTTAGATTAAGAAGAAATTAGAATGAGTAGATATATAATGTACATAATTCAAAACAAATTTCAATTAATTCACCCAAAAATATAAAAATACAAGTATTAATTGTATGAATTGGAGGACTACAAAATAATTGTATGAATTGGAGGTAGAGATAAATTATTTTTCTGCTTATTTATGTATTTTCATCTTATTTATTTTTCTAAAATACTAACATATCTATCTTTTTGAAAATAGATGGAGTCTGAAGAAGGAATTAGAGCTAATTCAGTGACTGTCCCATTAAATAATCTTATTTGATTTGAGGTTGATTAAAACTTTTGAATTTTGTGCTCTATGATGTGAGATTGATTATGAAATTAGGTATTTTGTTTGTTATAATTTGCATGATTCTAGTTAATGTGTTATTTTTTAGGAATGATAAGTATGAAGTTAGGTGTATGAATTAAAAAAATGTAAGGAAAAATAAATTTGGAAAACCCGTCGGGTTCACGGGGCGAGGCGGGGTAGAGCGGGTTTAAAAATTCGGCGGGATGGGACGGGTTACGGGTTGGCAAAAAATTTGGCGGGACGGGTTACGGGTTTGGTCCGTTGCCATCCCTACTTACATTTCATGAAAAACATACATTAAACAATACACATGAGGAAAAACAAATTTCAATCCACATCTTTTATTTCTTACTTTCTTTCCATACTTACCATAAATAAATTTAAAAAATTAAACTTCAATTCAAACAAATACATATATTCCAAAACAAAAAACAAAAACAAATACATGACCCTTTTTTTGTTTTTTAACTTTGCTTATATTTATTTCTTCAAATTACAAATTCTCAACAACTCCTCCACCACTCCATCAACATCTCCATCTTCCTCCATTTTCATCTTGTCACTCAATTCTCTAGCTCTCCTCCTCTTCTTCTCCACAAACACCTCATTTATCGCCTTAGCCACCGCGTCGCCGTCGAAACCCCCACTCCCGTCCCTCTCCACCTCCACCCCGACCCCAGCCTCCACCACCAGCCTAGCGTTCAACGCGTGGTCGGACTGCATATGAAGTTAACGTTAGTGGCGTCTAGTCCTTTTGTTATAGCTGCGATTTGGTCCTTGGAAAAGTAGTTGTCGCTGCCGAAAGATATGTACACAGTCGAGTCTTGCTTTCTTTCGTTTAGCCACTTCATAACGTCTGAGTCGGCGTTTTCTTCATTTTGAGCAAATGCGACGAGTGGGCCTGTAGATTGGAGTGTACGAGAATCAAATCATTTTTATGGTATTCAAATATTGAAATTCGAATTTGAAATATTCGAGTTAATAAGACAAACTATCTAGTGAATTGAAATTTGTTCACTGTATCAATGAATCTATAATAATACCGTAATATTTCTAAATATAATAGTATTAATTTATAAATATTATAAGTGCATTAATGGTATAATTTTAGACCGTGAACATGTTTCAACGGCTACTTTTTAACATAAAATTGGCAAAAAACCTCTATATTGATAGTTCAAACTTTTTTTTGTTCTCTCTTGATAAAAAAATATTTTTTGTCATTTTATGAAATATTTACCCTTACTAAACAAAGTCGTGCATGGGTCGCGTGACTCATACGCGATCTAGTGAGAGGGATATACATTAATTTTGTAAGAGTGAATATGTCATAAAAGGACAAAAAAAAATTATCAAGAGAGGGTAAAATTAGGGGTGGACGGTACGACATACCAAAAATTTTCTCGCCATACTGTTACCGTACCGATATTTTCGATACCGAAAAATTTCATACCGTTGTCGTACCGAAAATTCGGCATACCGAAATTTCGGCATACCGAAATTTCGGCATATCAAAATTTTCGGTATGCCATTATTACATACCGATACTGTACCGATATTTTGGTATATACCAAAATACCAAAAATTATTCCGGTATACCAGAAATATTTTTGGTATATCGGAAAATTTTCCGGTTTACCGAAATTTTCTATATTTTCATACCGTTATGGTACCGAAATTTTTGGTACGGTACCATATCGTACCGAAAATTTTGATAAAATTGATATTTTTCGGTATGGTAAGTGCGGTATACTGGTATTTTCGATATTTTCTCCACCCCTAGGTAAAATAGAGTTTGAAGTTTGAACTATCAATATAGGGCAACAAAAAGTTTGTCCCAATTCTTAATTATATTATTAATAAATTCTACATAAAATAATTTAAAATACTACCTCCGTCCCATAAATATATGCACACCTACTTTATTATCGAGTTTTTGTGAGCGAGTTGTTTATTAGTATTTCAAATGATAAAGTAATTTTTAAAGAGGAGTATTATAGATCTACCTTTCATCTATTGCATGCATCTTTAAAAATTATTTTATCATTTCAAATACTAATAAAAAACTCGCTCGCAAAAACACGCGAAAACAGTAAACGTGCATATATCTTTGGGACGGAGGGAGTATAATTTATATATATAATAAATATATTTATTTATATCATTTTAGAAAAGAATAGACACACAAAATAAGAAAGTAGAGTAATGAGTACGAATTTGAGGAGTAATTTTGTAAATATCTATGTATGAGTAAATAAATGAATTTGATTTTGTGAATGTGTGGATGCAAAGCTAATGATATTTTGTGAATGTGGATATTGTGATGGTTTAATTTATGGAGAATTTTCTAATTTTGGTGTGTACAAATTCTTTTGGAATGTACCACCAAAACAAATGTGTAAATTTTTGTGGGATAGAGGTAGTCAGTGACGGACCTACCTTGACCCCAGGGGGGTCACTGGGCCCCCCTGACCCCACTTGAATTTCTTATATATATATACTTATAATTAAGACACACCTGTATGAGACAGTCTCATAGTAAGACGAAGCATAAATTGTGTATTAACGTTCTAATATTTTGGAAGAATGAGTATTATTTGTGTTATAGACTATACCCTATATCATGTATAAAACTATCTCATACGAATGTCTGTCTCCTTTAAACAAAGTATTATGTGCATCATGTTCACTGTACACCACTATTACTAATCCTTGTAAAAATCAACACTCTATAAATAAAATGTTGATTTTTAGGTGAGAAAGGGGTAACAAAATAGAGAAAAATTATGTATAATTCACATTTTCAATATACATATAAATGTATTCGACTCTGTTAATATAAAGATGTTTAGTCCAAATAATTTTCGAAAATATATAAAAATTCTAAAGTGCATTTAACTACACTATGTTATAAATTGGGCCCCCCTCGGTAAAATTTTTGGGTCCGTCACTGGAGGTAGTATAATTTTTTTTTGAAAGTAATAGAAATAAAGTTTTGATCATCGAATAATTAAAAAATCTCGAATAGGTCAAATAGAGTGTTGTAACATGAGTACATTTCTGCGCACCAATTGCACTGATGCACAATTAATAATGTTTAATAAAAACAATCAACAATGTTAGGTGAAAATAAGTAATACTGTTCAGTGAGAACAAGTAATATTGTTCAGTAAAAACAACTAATACTGTTAAAGAAACACACCAGTTATCCTTATATTAATTGTTTCGATTCGATTCGTTTACATCCCTACCTGTGGGTACAATTCTCTTCCCTGACAATGCCGCAAGATGATCCATGTACTTGCCTTCAATCCCTCTACAGCTTTTGATCAAACACAATCTCGGAAGAAAGCTCAAATATTCCTGAGAGAAATCCCTCATCATCCCCTTGATCAAATTGCATAGGCTCACCTTGATTGAGCAGATTCCTGAGCTCGTAATCCTTAATCCGAATCGCGGTCGAGGGAAACGTGTCGAGGCGTTTATGCGTGTACATGTGGTGGAAGAATGACAACGAGACGGACCCCAAGACGCAGAAAAACACGGCCGGGATGCCATGTGACGCGGCGGCCTTGGCCGCCCACGGTTGGAAGTCGTCGTAGATAAGGATATCGGGCTTCAATCGGGCGATTATTTCGTCGAATTTGGAGCTTGATGCTTTGAAGGCCTTTATGAGGAGGTGTATGAGGTGTGGTGGGATGTTTTTGGTAGTGTGGTAGTGTGGGGGGAGATTAGGGAGTGATGGGAGATGGAGTTCTATTAGTTGCATGTTATGGTTATGATCATGTGTACTTTTTAGATTGTGTTTGATGGAATCAAGATTGATGGGGGTGGAAAGTAGGTGTATTTGGAAGTTTTTTTTGGAGAGGTTTTTGGAAAGTTCAAAAAATGGGGATAAATGTGCATGGCCTAGCCATGGGAACATTAACACTTTGAAACTTGCTTGTTTTGAAGCCATGACTGTGTTTGTTTGTGTGTGCATAATGGGGGATTAATTGGTAGTGTACATATAGGTGATCTTTTGCAAGTGATTCTTGCTTTTAAGACAAATGGTAATGTGATTAACGCATGATCAATTGAGTATTTTATTAATTGTTTTGCATGTTACTTGGAAGAAAGAGTACTAGTACTAATAAACAATGGGAGTGGAAATTTTGATTTGGTGGGGTTTCGTGTATTATATAATTATATATGTTTGATTTATCATTCTTTGGGCGTGAATAATTGCATATCAATATTGTGATATAGAGAAAACACGTTACTTTGATAGTTTGAGGTATATGATTTTTGGTGCATTTTAGTTATAGGGGAAGGATATCTTTCTCTTTCTTTTGTTTTTTCGAGCCCGTAATTTCAATACTTTTTTCTTGTTACTTTTTAATACCACAACGTTAAATGTCTAATAATTTATGAGTCGCCCCTTGGACGTTCACTATTTTGTTACTTCTGGGTTAATTTTCGGCTAATTCCCCATGAGTTGGAGGTTAATTGTATCATTTATCGAACTTTTTCGTCTTGTCCAACTCCCTATATTGCTACTTGCAATTCTTAATTTAATTACCACACCTTTGAGAATTCTTTATTTTCGGTGGACTGATCACAAATCATTCAAAGCTATCACGAATTTGGTCCAAAGAACATCATCAATTTAGCTGGAGGACTTAAATTCCCGAATTTCGTAAAATTAGAAATTTCGAGCGTAGGGAACAAACTTGACACTAAAATGACTAAAATTGATAAAATAATAAAATATAAAATCAAAGTTGAACTAACTTAAGTTAGGAGACAATATGGACAATATGTGATATTGATTTTCATATTTAGCTGCCAAACCTTTTAAATTGGGTGATCATTGACACTCAACAATATATACCCTTTAATTTATGTTAGTATTATACAAATTAAATACTCAATATAAATCAGTTCCATTAGTTTTCTTGTTTACATGCATATATGATCAATAAAATAAATTGTACATCTTCCCACGAAATGTGTAACAAACTAAAATCAAAATTCTCCCTCCTAGCTAATTTAAACACATTGATCATAATTATACAAAAAGTTGTACGTTATCAACTTCTTTCTGCTTTATAGCTGAAAAGTCCACATTGGAATTGATCCAAAATCTATTTGCTGTCGAATTTACTATTTTACCCTTCAATCCTCAACATGTATGCATCAGAAGTTACATAGACAGCAAGATTATTACTAAAGATGAGTTTTTTTAATGCAAACAGATGCTTCATGAATAAGCTATTATATTGCAATATATTATTGCTAATTATAGTTTTTTTTTTCAATGCACTTTTTCCATAGAGAATGTTTACAAGAGCTTTCTTTTAAGTGATTATGTACTTTTAGCTTTAGAAAAGTTATAATAGAAAGTTGGCGAAAACAACTTCAACTTATAAAGTTGTAAACATAGCAGAAAACAGTTAGAAGCTGAAAGTAGTTAAAAGTTTTATTGCCAACAATTCAGAAGAACATTACACACAATTACAGAAAATCCAAGCAATGCCATTTCTGATCTCTTATAATTTCTTCAACACATCATTCATCATAAGATCTCAGAACACACCATAACAAAGCTTGAATCTTGAAAAAGCCACTAGACTTTGCTCTCATTCTTGCAACAAATTTGCCACAAATACTCGGCAGTTTCCTCAATTGCTTCCCCCTCTTCCATTCTCATCTTCTCACTCAATTCTCGAGCTCTAAGCCTCACCCCTTCGCCCACTATCACCTCGTTTATCGCCTTCTCTATCTCGTCTCCCTTGTAAACTCCATTTTCATCTCTTACAACCTCCACACAAGCACCAGCATCAACCAACATTTTAGCATCTATAAACATGCTGAGTTTCATTGGCATTCCTATAACTGGCACCCCATAATACAAACTTTCATTCAAAGAACTCCAACCACAATGACTTACGAACGCACCGGTACTAGGATGCTCTAATATGTTCGCCTGTGGGACCCATCCTGACACGACTAATCCCCTGTCTTTCACCCTGTCAAGAAACCCCTGAGGAAGCACATCTTGGATACTGACTGTTTCATCCATGACAGGAAATCTGATGATCCATATGAAGTTAGCTTCACTAAGCTCAAGCCCTTTTGCAATCTCATCTATCTCTAACTTAGACAAGAAATACTCACTCCCAAATGAAATATAAACAGTTGAATTCTGTTTTTTCTTGCTCAACCATTGCAAGATCTCCGAGCTTTCCTCCTCCGTTTGATCTGCATCCGTGACTAGTGGACCAACGGCCATGATTCTCTTACTTGTTACGGACGAAACATAGTCTATATACTTCCCTTCGAACCCTTTACTTGTCTTTAGCAGAACAACCTCATAAGACAGTCTATAATTCACAAAAGTAACATCTTTATCTTGATCAAAAACGTTAAAGTACAAAAACTCAAAACAGAGAATCGGAGCTTTTCTTCTCATGACTATTGAGGCATAACTCTGGAAACGGAAATTGCTCATTCCAACGAGCATAATGACGATGGGAATACGACATTGCTGCTGCTCCAAACGGAGCGAAATGGACCGCGGGAATGCCTCATGATGAAGCAAGACTGGCTGCCCAAGGCTGGAAGATGTCATATATGATCAAGTGAGGCTTCAGATTGGTGATGATGTTTGCAAAACTGGATCTTGCTGTTTGGAAGGCTTTAAGAAGGGTGAGATTGAGATGAGATGGGAGATTCTTGGTTGTGTGATAGTGTGGAGGAAGATTAGGGGTTGGTTCTAGATGGAGTTCTACAACTTCTATGGAGTTTTGCAGCTCATTTTGGTAGATAAATTGGTTGATTGAAGTGAAATTGATGGATGTGGTGCATAAGTAGATGTGAAAGTTCTTGAATTTCAAGATTCTTTTGGCTAGTTCAAGATAAGGGAAGATATGGCCATGAGCTAGCCATGGGAGCATTACAGCTCTGAAACTGCATTTTTCTGAATCCATCAATGGAGGAGAAGTGGGATGGCAGGTTTATATTTAGATATTCATGTTTGGTTGATTATTCACAGAAGACAATCATGACAGGTCCTCCACCTAAATTAATGAGATAATTATTGGATGGAAGGAAGACTTTCATATATAAATATGAGTGGCAGTTAAACTAAACATGTTCCATTTGTGCATTATAAAATTACATAGACAGCAAGATTATTCCAAAATATATAGTTATTTAATGCAAATATTTTACCTCTCAATTATTGCAATATACTACGGCAAAATTACAGCTGTTCATAATCCATCCATGAGAATTTGTCCAATCTCCTTCAAGAAATTACCATTTTTGATCTCTTACAACTAGGGGTGAGCAGAATATGGTAAAAACCGAAAAATCGAACCGAACCGAAACCAAAATACAAATTCGGTTCGGGATCGGTTTTGCATTTTAAAAAAATTGGTGTTCGGTTTCGGTTCGATTTTTTCGGTAAATATACCGAACCGAAATATTTACTTATATATATTAAATATATTATATATATATAATATATTTAATATATATTATATATATATATATCCGAATTTTTGTGTTATTAAATGGCTTAATTCAATAATGTTAAAATTTCGGTTTTTTCGGTTTTAAACCGAAACCGAACCGAAAAAATTCGGTTCGGTTTCAATCGGTTTTAGGCTTAAATGGTTCGGTTTCGGCGTATATGATGTGAAATTCGGTTAATTCGGTTCGGTTTTTACCGAATGCTCACCCCTACTTACAAGCTCCATAGTCTCTGGAAATCCAAAACGAGTCGACCTGAGCTCATTCGTATTCAACCCGTTCTACTCAGTTACATTTCTAGTCCCGACTCTTGCAACAAATCTGCCACAAACATTCAGCAGTTTCCTCCATTGCTTCATCCTCCTCCGTTCTCATCTTCTCACTCAATTCTTTCGTTCTCTCTCTCATTCCTTTTCCTCTCTCCTCAACCATAACCTTCTCTAGCGCCTTCGCAATCTCTACCCCCTTAAATCCACCATTTTCATCCCTCACAACCTCCACACAAACACCAGCATTTACCAGCATCTTAGCATTCAAGAACATGTCCACTCCCATGGGGATACCTATAACCGGAACCCCATTGTACACACTTTCGTTAACAGAACTCCATCCACAATGACTCACAAACGCACCCGTACTAAGATGTCCTAAAATACTCGCCTGCGGGGCCCACCCGACACCACCAATCCCCTGTCTTTCATCCTGTCAAGAAACCCCTGAGGAAGCACCTCTTGGATACTGACTGTTTCATCCATGATAGGAAATCTAATGATCCATATGAAGTTTATACATTCACAAAGCTCAAGCCCTTTTGCCATTTCCTCTATTTCTTGATTGGACAAGAAATTCTCACTCCCAAATGATATAAACACTGTTGAATTGGGTTCTTTCTTGCTTAACCATTGCAAGATCTCTGACCCCTTTTCCTCTGTTTCATCAGCATCTGCAACTAATGATCCAACGGCCAAGATTCTTTTACTTGTGACAGATGAAACATAGTCTATATACTTCCCTTCAAGCCCTTTACTAGTCTTTAACAAAACAACATCAGAAGACAATCTAAAATTGACAAAAAGAACATCTTTATCTCTATCAAAAACATCTTCAAACAAAAACTTCATAAGATTATCAAGACTCCTCTTTTCATTGTCCTGTAAACATAATTCTGGAAATGGGAAATCATCATTCCAAGAAATGTAATTGTGATGAACAAATGACCTGTGCGCTGCTCCTACAGTGGCGAAATGGACGGCTGGGACTCCTTTAGATTGAGAAAGTGTGGCAGCCCATGGTTGGAAATCGAATATAACAAGATTAGGTTTTATATTAGTGAGGATGTTTGAAAAACTGGATCTTGCTGTTCGAAAGGCTTTAAGAAGGGTGAAATTGAGATGGGGTGGGAGATTCTTGGTTGTTTGGTAGTGTGGAGGGAGATTAGGGTTTGGTTCTAGATGGAGTTCTACAACTTGTAATGAGTTTTGCAGCTGATTTTGGTGGATAAATTGGTTGATTGAAGTGAAATTGATGGATGTGGTACATAAGTAGATGTGGAAATTCTTGAATCTCAAAATTCTTTTGGCTAATTTAAGAAAAGGAAAGATATGGCCATGAGCTAGCCATGGGGACATTAGAATTCTGAAATTTCTTCCTTCTGAATCCATCAATGGAGGAAGATTGTTGGTCACCCTACTTGTTAGTTGAACTATACATATATGAATTTTTTTAATACTCCATAATTTTAATTTTCTTGACTATATTAGTTGAACTTTTTTTATTTTATAAAATTTTAATATCATTAAAAAATATAATACTTGTAATGAATTTAGTGTTTAATTAGAAAATTATAAACTTAATTTTATTATTGTGAGATACTCACATATAAAATGTATATATCAGTAAAAAAAAATTAATATATGTCAATATGTACAAACCTATATATATATAAAAGCAGACTTGAATTGTGTTGTTTATGAGATGTTGACGATATATATTTCATGTTAAAAGACATCATGTTTTTATTTGTTCAAATTTTACTCCTGTTGGACTTTTTATCAAGTTATCTGGATCAAATATACTTGATGCAATAAAAGGTCTTTTGGAGATATAAAAAATTAAAAAAAAAACCATTTTGGAGATATACTTGATGCCTGGTGTCCATCTAAGGCAGGACTGAGCTTTGAAAATGGAGGCCGTTAAGAATCAGGCCCGGCCCTACCCCAAAACTTGTGGTTGGCCCGGCGGAGTAGGCCCGGTCATTTCGCCACTCTAATTATGACCTTTATGTCTATTCTTGAGCATGCACAATATGGACCGTGTAATTTATGTGCACCGTGTAATTTATGTGTATTTTTAAATAGTATTAATTATTTTCATTTAATAATATTAGTTGTTTTTACAGTGTCCATTTGGAGAAAAAATCACAAATAATCCTGTAATTTTGTCTGAATCCACAAATGATCCTATAAATTTTTACTTTATCAATTTTAATCATTTTCACTGAAAATTGAAAATTTTGACCGGAAAATAGATGAAAATATGATGTAGCATACAAAATAATGTGAAAAAAATTATATTGAAATGACGGATTCAGTGAGAGAAAGAGAATAATATAGATTTCAGCTCTCGCCTCAACGTAAATCACTCAAAATTAGCCACGATAATAAATGAAATTCGTGATTTTGAAATTGCGATTCACGAGGAGACGTAAAACACAAATTGATTGAGAATTTCTCTTTCGTGATGAAAAACAATTCAAATAAGACTGATCAACGTGACCAAAATAAAAAATTAAATTAATTTTCCGATTAAATTTTTAATTATTCAATAAAAAGAATTGCAATTGAAATCGAAAAACCAAAATTGATAAAATAAAATCAGTAGTGATTTTTATTTCTCTGTCCATTTGTAGCCATCAACCTTTCTGTCATATCTCGTGTCACTTCCACCGACCGCAATATCTTATCCATGGATTCAGAAGCGAGTTTCAGAATTCTAATGTTTCCATGGCTTGCTCACGGCCATATCTTCCCTTTTCTTGAATTAGCAAAAAGAATCTTGAAATTCAAGAACTTCCATATCTACTTATGTACCACATCCATCAATTTCACTTCAATCAACCAATTTATCCACCAAAATCAGCTGCAAAACTCCATACAAATCGTTGAACTCCATCTAGAGCCACACCCTCATCTTCCCCCACACTACCACACAACCAAGAATCTCCCACCAAATCTCAATTTCACCCTTATTAAAGCCTTTCAAACAGCAAGATCCAGTTTTTCAGAAATCGTCACTAATTTGAACCCCGACTTGGTATTATTCGACGTTTTTCAACCTTGGGCTGCGAAGATTGCTTCATTGCGAGGTATTCCTGCTGTTAATTTTGTTATTGTTGGAGCAGCAACGAGGTCATTTAACTACCATCATTACACTTGTTGGGATGATGATTTTCCTTTCCCGGAATTGTGTCTTAAGGACAATGAGAAGAAAAGTCAGGATAATCTGATGGGTTTTTTGTTTGACAATGTTTTTGAGCAAGATAAAGATCTTTTCTTTGTTAATTATAGGTTGTCTTCTGAGTTTGTTGTGGTGAAAACCAGTAGGGCGCTTGAAGGGAAGTATGTAGACTATGTTTCGTCTGTGACCTGTAAAAGAATCGTGGCCGTTGGTCCACTTGTCACTGATGTTGATAGAAACGAGGAGGAAAATTCGGAAATCTTGCAATGGTTAAGCAAGAAAGAACGGAATTCAACTGTTTATATTTCGTTTGGGAGCGAGCATTTCTTGTCGAAAGAAGAGATAGATGAGATTGCAAAAGGGGTTGAGCTTAGTGAAGCTAATTTTATATGGATTATCAGATTTCCTGTCATGGATGAAACAGTTAGTATCCAAGATGTGCTTCCTCGGGGGTTTCTTGACAGGGTGAAAGACAGGGGAATAGTGGTGTCGGGATGGGCCCCACAGGCGAACATATTAGAACATCCTAGTACGGGTGCGTTCGTGAGTCATTGTGGATGGAGTTCTTTGAATGAAAGTGTATATTATGGGGTGCCGGTTATAGGAATGCCATTGAAAATAAGCATGTTTATAGATGCTAAAATGTTGGTTAATGCTGGTGCGTGTGTGGAGGTTGTAAGAGGGGAAGATGGAGTTTACAAGGGGGGCGAGATTGGAAAGGCGATAAACGAGGTGATGTTGGAGAAAAATGGCGAAGAGATGAGGCGTCGAGCTAAAGAATTGGGGGAGAAGATGAGAATGGAAGAGGGCGAAGCAATAGAGGAAACTGCTGAGTGTTTATGGCAGCTTTGCTGCAAGAATATGCACAAAGACGAGTGAGAATGGGTTACTGCAAGGATAAGAGGTTGGAAATTGTATGTTTATGGAGAAAAACTTTAGAAAATATCTGTTAGGTTCACGTAGTTTAGTTCTGTAGTTGAAGTGAACAGAACTCAAGTGATGAAATGTGCTTATTTTTAATATAGTGAGCAATTAGGTAGTTTTCTAAAACATAATTCTGTATTTTCATATCGTTTTGACTTTGATCATGTTTATGTATCTGCATCGAGTGCGATTCAACCTTTTCTCCTCATTCGATTATGATAATCTTGTAGTGGTATTGGGAAATTGAAAGAAATGCTGGTTTGATTCATTAGGACTTCAAAAGTTAGTGTTTCTGTTGCAATATATGCTCTGTTGGGACTAATTATTGAAACTTTGATTGTCTGTTTTAGTTTTTTAATTCTGTGAATGTGTTTACTGAGGCTAACAGTATATGCAATAATCTTCAGCATGTACCTTCCTCTGTTTTCAAGAAGCTCGATTCACCATTTCCTTTGATCATTGTACTCAAGGATGAAAATATCGCTATCGCAACACATATCGCAACCTTAATTTTACGGATATATCGATGAATATATCGATATCGCATATCGATATCGCAATTGTTTTAGAAAAATGATGGAAATTATGTTAAAATTTTGGAAATTTCACACGAAAATTTATAGATTACTATAACATACTATTATACATATATTTCATTTAATATCACAATAAAATGACATATTTAAAGAAAGCATATTAATAATAGATTATATAAATTATGTCAAACGTATATTAAACAATTTACAATATAATATAGAATACAAGAAAAAA
The DNA here is from genome assembly GCA_037126765.1 of Stenogyne calaminthoides. Classification (NCBI taxonomy): domain Eukaryota; kingdom Viridiplantae; phylum Streptophyta; class Magnoliopsida; order Lamiales; family Lamiaceae; genus Stenogyne; species Stenogyne calaminthoides. Next base: position 33,777,211 of record JBBCBC010000022.1, on the reverse strand, counting down.
TGCATGAAGTTACATTACAATACAATTAGTACCTAAATGATGACCTATGAGACTCAAATATAAAATATTTAATGACATCTTTGTCCAAACAATACTATATGTATTGCACAGTTGTACTACTAATTTGGTACCTTGACATCATATAATATATCTCTAGCAAAATACCTTATGAAATAATTGACAACATTACTACTATAGTTGAATTTTTTTCCTAACAAGAAAATTACGATTTTTTTTAAAATGCGATATTTTGCGATTTATCCGCGATATTTCTCGATTTCCATCCAATTTTATACTATGATTGAACCGATAATGTATTGATATTTTGCGATAACTCGCGATATATTCATCATAGTCAGGAAAAATAAATACATTATCCCCTAAAAATTAAAAATTGTCATAAAAAAAACACTACAAATTTTCAACATTAATTGCGAGATATCACAATATATAGCAATATATTGCGATATATCGCGATATCTCCACGATACACGGTAAAAATATTTTGTACCTCAATATCCATATCGCACTTACGAAATATGGGATATATCGCGGATATATCGCAGACATATTAGGATATTTTCATCCTTGCATTGTACGTGCTCTCTGCTCTCTTCATAAAATAGAGTTTGTTTTTCAAAATTCTCCATATACTACTACTGTTTAATCATTTTGAAGTAATCAGTCCTTTTATTGGAGCTCGCAGACAAACCGGGCAAGCTGTATTTCAAAAATGACTAGTACACATTCGGGAGAATCCAGTAGTTCCGGTGGGTTAAAGAGATGATACCTGGATTAGTCATTTCTTCACTTAAAGTTCAAAAGACCTCGTTAGAAGGAAAATGATTATTTGCTTCCATGGATATAAAACGAGGGAGATAGTCTACTGAAGGTTCCTTTGAGTGCAGAACTATCACCAAAAAGTTTTTATGATTTTCAGTTGATAACTCTTGCCAAATTTGATGTGGCACTACAACACGAGAAAAGTTATGATTTTCAGTTGATAACTCTTGCCAAATTTGACGTGGCACTACAACACGAGAAAAGTTAGGAAGGATTTCTAGATGGGACGTATACGTATATTGCTTCCCTGTACTTGAAGATTTTTCACACCAATCCTTTGAGAGCAAGAAGAACTGGAGATGATAAAAGTTAGTTGGTTGTATCAAGAGGCTGTAAGACAAGACGAACTACTCAAAACTAAGTATGAAACTGTTGAGAACGTGTTTGAGGGAACAATTAACGATTTCAAGCATATGCACCACTTGGTTAAGTCTAGAGCTTTGACAAGCCAAAAGGGGATAATGTATCCTCGGTTCATCTTATAGATTTTTTAAAACCATGATCCTATCTCAAAGAGGGTTTTTGTGGCAAAAGATGGGTATTATGAAGAAGTAGCAGATAAGGACTTTCAGCAGGTGAGAGAGTCCTTCTAAAGTACGATGATTATTCGAATGCAGAACTTCTACTAGATTACGGGTTCACAATGAAAAACAAAGTCGAAATCATTGTTTGTCATTGTGAACCGTAATTTAGTAGAAGTGCATTGGAATAATCCCCGTACTTTAGAAGACCCCTCACCTGCTGAAAAGTCCCTATCTGCTACAACTTCAGAATACCCATCTTTTGCTGCCACCACAACACTCCTTGAGGTAGGATCATGGTTATAGATTTGCCACAACAACACTCCTTGAGTAGGGTCATGGTTTAGAAAATCTATAGGAGGTACCAAGGATACATTATCCCCTTTAAACTTGTCAAAACTCTAGACTTAACCAAATGGTTCATATACTTGAACTCCTTAATTGTACCCTCAAATACCTTCTAACAGCCTCATACTTACTCTTAAGTAGTTCATTTTGTCTTACAACCTCTTGATACGGCCAACTAACTTCATATCATCTCCAGTTCTTTTTGCTTCAAAGGATTGGTGTGAAAAATCTTCAAGTACAGGGAAGCAATATACACATACGGCCCATCTAGAAATCCTTCCTAACTTTTCTCGTGTTGTAGTGCCACGTCAAATTTGGCAAGAGTATCAACTGAAAATCATAAATACTTTCTGGTGATAGTTCTGCACTCAAAGGAACCTTCAGTAGACTATCTCCCTCGTTTTATATCCATGGAAGCAAATAATCATTTTCCTTCTAACGTGGTCTTTTGATCTTTAAGTGAAGAAATGACTAATCCAGGTATCATCTCTTTAACCCACCGGATTACCCCACTATCATTTTGATCAAGATACGATATCTTCTTTTTACCGGAACTAGTGGATTCCCCCGAATGTGTTCATTTTTTAAAATCTGTGGTCGAGCTTTGCTGCAAGAATATGCACAAAGATGAGAGAGGTTGAGCTTTTTGTAATGGCGTTGGCTATATATGGAGGTCCAGAGATTTAAATGGATTAGTGCAAGAATAAGAGTTTGGAAATTGTATGTTTGTGGAGAAAAACTTTAGAATTTTTTTTTTAGATTTATGTGGTTTGTTTGTTAGTAAGATTGATTAGTTCTGTAGTTGAAGTGAATTGAAGTTGTCAACTGTTGAATAAGACTTGATACTGATAATAAGGGCTTATTTTTGTAATGTATTTATAAATAGTCTATTTCCTTTTTATCTTTATAAAATTTGAACCCTGATCATCTCTTTTGATCCTCATATTCTCATGCAAATTCTGACAGCGTACTAAGACTAGTGAGTCTAATCACAAGTTAACAAAATGTATATCATTGAGTTTATACATACGAATTTTAATAAACAAGTTCAAATAGTCCGAGAATAATTTGATTTAATTGTCATTGAAAGTTTTTTCGACTCTGAGTTGGTTGATATGTTTGCCAAATTTGTCGTAGCACTATACACGAGAAAAAATTAATAAGGATGTCTAGATGGGTAGTGTACATATATCGTCTCCCTTTAGTTGAAGATTTGTACACCAATTCTTTGGGGGAAAAAAATTAGAGTTGATACAAGTTAGGTGGTTGTATCAAGAAACTATAAAACAAAGTGAACTTACTTAAAAGTAAGTATGAGGCTATTAAGAAAGTATTTGATGGTACAATTGAGGAGTTTAAGTACATGCTGGTTAACTCTATAGCTTTGAGCCGCTGTGATCTTGCATGAGCTCATTTTAGAATTAAGTGTTACGCTTGAAAATCATATAAAAAAAGTGCAAAAAAATCTCCCTATGCCTATTTTATGGGAATTAGCTCAAGGTCTCATCAAAGGTGATACAGTTCTGCTACCAGGCTCCTGCCTACCGGTTGGTTGTTTAGTTAATGTACATGGTTATACACTATATTACTTGCTAGTTAGTGATCAGGTTGTCCATTTGAGGATTATAATGTACATGGGTTATGTACTAGTAGTCTACTTGCTTGTGATTAGGTTGTTCAAGAATAGAATTTCAAATTGTTGCAAAGTCTGGCTATCTTGATATCAATGTGGTTCATGCGACCGTTGTGAGTGATTTTAGATTTTTTTTTTATTAGTGTTGCAAGTCGTATTTCGTGGATAATATGATGTGGCGATGTGTGTGACGACTTAACAAACAAAATATTGATGTGTAATACACTGTGTATGGGTGTGACGAGCACAACTGTATGCAGGATGATAACACGGATTTGTTAACCCAGTTCGTCAAGAAATGACTACGTCTGGGGGCGTACCAAGCCAGGATTATATTATTTATGGTTTGGGGAATGTGTCGATCACAATAAGTTAGTGACGAGCACAATGGTTATGTGAGAGGGAGAATTGATACAATAACTATCTTAGGAAAAATTTCTGAACCTTTCTTTTGTTATTTTTGGGCCTATTTATAGGCTTTGATGATTTGGTGATGTCAAGGCTTGATTTGGTGGTGTCTGGCTAGCACGGTGACGATTTCTTAACATGCGAATCATGTGGTGTTGCCCGTTTTTTGTTTGTCTTCTTTGGTTGACATTTGTCTTTACTTGCCCGAGAAGTATTCGACTTGTCATCCAGGTGGTGATGGTGGTGTCGTGGGTGACCCGATTCTAGTGCTCACTTGGTTGTGGTCCGTACTCGCGAGGCCCGACCCTTGTGGTCGTTGAGTAAGTGTGACGCAAACCAAACACCCGACCTTGATTACATGCTTTCGCCCACCAGTGCTCTCGCTCTCCGGGACCTCTGTTAGCCATGTATGCGTGCTCGCTCCCCGATAGGTTGCTTTGCTTGCCTGGAAAACGTTGTTGTAAACCAAATGCTTTGGTTCTTCTTTGTCTGCGCCCGAGGCGGCGTGTCCTCCTCCTCTGTTAAATGCAGGTTTTCGTCTCTCGCCTTCTCTGTTCATCCAGGGCCGTCTTTCCTTCTCTGTTAAATGCGGTTTTCCGTCTTTCCTTCTCTGTTCATCTGGGCCGTCTTTCCTTTTTACGTTAAATGCGGTTTTTCGTTCGACCACTACCCTTGTTTGTCTTATCTTGGTAGTGGTCATTGGGGTTCTAGGGGAGAGCATAATTTTTCTTGATATGATGGCTTCTGGCGCCCAGCACCCTCTGGTCGCCTAAACTGGCGTGCTCCTGGAGAGCACAGATGGAAGAGCGAGATGTGTATCCAACTGGTGAGCACTTGTCTGATGGGCTAGCGGGCACCTTTGTTTCTTGGTCCACGTGTTCGTCATGCGAGCCGCGTGGCGAGAAATTATTTATGTGCACAACAATACCCCCGGTCGGGCCGGCTGCGTTAAATCGTGGGGCCGTGATGATGAAGGCCTTAGAGGGAGATCAAGGTATTGTTTCGTTCTCCGTAGGGCGTGACCCGAGGCAATCATTCCTTCTTCTTTCTCAGAACTCCGGCAACCTCGTCTTCTCCGGTAGTAAATTTCTTCTTTTTTTTATTTTTTTATTATGCTATCTCGTTCCATCTCTTTCGATTCTTTATCCAACTCCGAGGGGTCTAAGATTTCTCGAGGGTTGGTGTCTTTCACCTCGCCGCCCATTTACTCATGACATGACTTGTTCGCCGAAGGTGGATGCTTTTGGACCACGACCTCACGGAGGGTTGGGAAGCCATTTGTCGTTCTCTCTCTCGATTCCATTCGAGGCGATAAACTAGCTAGGTCGGGAGCACATTATTTTTTTGGATGACTCAGATGAGAATAGGTTGTGCAGGGGATGGTGCGGGTTGTGGGTGATTATCTTGTTGGTGAATCTGAAACAAAAAAAACTGGCGAGCATAATGTTGGGGCCGAGTATAGAGTCGAGGGCGTGGGTGAGAAAAATGTGGAGGTCGATAGCGAGTAGAACATCGCGCTTGGACGGCTCCATATCTTGAGTTACGCCGAATATAGTGCTCAATACAATTTTGATTGGCCCGATCAGCCTCACCGGATTGCCGTTGAGAATAAATTTTCGGCGAGCAGAATTGCAAGCATAATCGATCTGACCGGCAGTGGGTTATGCAGGGACTTATGATACTTCAAAAGATGTATTTTTTTGGGTGACCGGACCTGATGAGCATGTGAATTAGCCTCCCGAAGGTTGTGTGGCAGTAAATCTTGACAAAATGGAGGGAGGCCTCCAATTCCTTCTTCATCCGGCGATCTCCCATTTGCTCATTGAGTGAGACATTACCATCACTCAATTGATGCCAAATCGAGAACACAAAGCTTGTTGTTGCTTGTACCTCCTTGTTCTGGTCGTCATATTTCGGTGCTGGAGGGGTGGGCAAAAAGGATTGTCCGTAGATTCTTTGAATCGCTTGTGAATCTCCGGGTTGAAGATCTTTACGCTCGTCATCAATTTTTTATGTGCTCGTACTCTGAGATAGCGAGCCCTCTTGTACGAGTCTTTTCTACGCTCGTCGACGACCACTTCTGGCTAGCACGTGCCAATGCCAATGAAGGCGGGCAATCTCATCGCCGAGAAGGCGGAGAATACTTTGCTAAAACGGAGGACTGGACATCGCCGAGGTAGAGGAAAGCCGACGCCGAGGAGGCGGGCTGGTCATCGCCGTAAAGGCCGACGATCTCATCGCCGAGAAGACGGAGAATACTTCGCTAAAATGGCGGACTGGACATCGCCGTAAAGGCCGACGATCTCATCACCGAGAAGGCGGAGAATACTTTGCTAAAACGGCGGACTGGACATCGCCGAGGTAGCGGAAAGACAACGCCGAGGAGGCGGGCTGGTCGTCGCCGTAAAGGCCGACGATCTCATCGCCGAAAAGGCGGGCAGGTCGTCACCAAAGTCTGGACGAGCACAATTGATGGTGGTCGTGTTCACCCGACAGAGAGGTCTGTGGTTTCGCCCGAACCGACGCGGGCACATGCTCGCCCAAACCGGGAGAGGTGTGTTCTTCCAAACCGGGAGGTCTCAGGTTCGCCCAAACTAAGGTGAAGTCATTGGTCACCATCTCGCCTTACCGATCTCCATGAAATCGACTTTGGTTTTTGTTCTCGCCAGAAAGGAGTCGAGATGGTCGACCCCATCCGATGACGAGGACACCGGACGTGGGCAAAGCATTGGGTGATAATGACGGTGGCGAAGCAGCAGAAGCGCCAGGCGCCTACGAGCGAGGGGCTCCGGATTAGTGGCGCAATCAGGCGCGTCGAGGATAAGATGGGGACCTTTCCGTTTTTCGCTTCGCCCGACTCTGGATAATGAGCCATTTCTTAGACTTTTTCTTTGTAAACTCTGTGTTTGACTAGGATAGCCTTTTTTACTTATTTGGGATGGCCGTTGTGAAGTTTCGACCGAAAAAAAAAAAAAGACAACCAAGAGGTGAGTGTTCATCCGCACCGGTCGAAGAATAGATCACCAACCTTGGTGTTAAGATGTCGAAGATGTTCCGAGAAGATTATCATCGAGGAGATGATCAACTTCTCCTATGCTGTGCGCCGCGGATGCCGTCGCGCACAACTCATCATGTCTTTTCGGTCGACCCATTTCGAGCCATTTAAAACCGATCTGAAAGAATGGTTGGTTGACTATCCTCCGATCCCTGGTCGCTATCTCCCTTTTGCCGACCTTCAGGACATTGGTATGGACTTCTCATTTTTACTAGAAGGGGTTCTGGTAGTTGATCCTCCTGAGGATGAGGCGATCAAGGAGCCGGAAAGGGATAACCTCAACACGAAGGCGGCGGTGGAGATAAAATTCGGTGTGAGCAGTGCTCGGGATGGTGGCGAGCATGGTACTCATGGTGGCGAGCAAAACATTCAAGGATAGAAAGTTCCTCTGTTGACCTTGAAGTTTTTAAGCTTTTTCTGGTTTGTTGTTTGAAGTTTCTTTGTGTTTAGACTAGGATTGCCTCGTTTCTGTTTGGCCGGAATGGCCTTTTTGATGTTTGACTCCTAGCGGGTCTTCTTGTATGTTTGGCCGTTAGCGCTGTTTTTAAATATAAGAACTGAACCATCTGATGTGTCTGTGTTTGACTTGACTTCGTTTTATGATTGTCTTACGTTGGTGCAATCATGATGGTTGGCTTATTTAAGTGCAACCCGTTTTCGTTCGCGATTGGCTTACGTAACTGGCGATCACTTCTGCTCTGGTCGTCTTATTTATGGTGCGACCTATGTACTTAATGTGTGCTTTGTTGCGAGCATGGTAAGCACACGTTCTTTCGCCAAGCAAACACAAACTCTGCTCTGTCCGATTCTTGTTGGATTCTGGTCGTCTTATTGCGATGCGACCCGATTGGGCATATGGCCAAACAAACTAGATAAATGAATAAACATCACACAGGATGTTTTTAATCTTTGAGGCTCTTATCCATACTTGTTAAAACTCCTTTTTTTGTAGACAAGACTTACTTACAAATTTACACTCGTGTAATAACCTTATTGATGCCTTGATGTCTCTGTCTTTTGCCGATCGAGCAGAGGTTTTCTGGTTATGTTTTCAACACCCCTTGTTCTGACCATGTGCTCGCGACCAGGCGAACAAAGGCTTGTGCTCGACCTTGGTTTTTCTGTTGCGCTCACCATTACTGATAATATTTTTTCAAATTTGACGCATTCCATGAATAGGAAAATGGAGTTCCATCCATCTTCTCCAAATCGTATGCTCCGTTTATCAAGCGCTCCGATATTTCGGTATGGGCCTTCCTTTTCGGCCGAACACACCACCGGGACACCGTTGCTACTGAGGGAAAGCTCACCAATTTTGAATCTGCAGATCCTTTATTTATACATGGCATTCTTGAGGTCGGCCTCGTATCTTTTTTCCTCCAACAAGTCTGTGCTAAGGGCGAGCGCCTGATCATTGGTATGTTCGCCAAAACACATAGTTCGGTGGCTCGATTTCGACCTCCACGGAATAACGCTTCCGTACCAAAAGCTAAAGCGAATGGAGTCTCACCCGTGGATGTTCTGAAAGTGGTATGGTATGCCCATAAGTTTCGGGTAGTTCAGGGGCGAATGATCTCGTCGCCGAGATGGCGAGGTAACCGCTCAATTTGAATCGCATCGCCCGTCTGAGGCGGTGTCTAAAAAGCGAGGCGGATCAACGGTGACGATTTCTTAACATGCGAATCTATGTGGTGTTGCCACGTTTTTACTTTTTGTCTTCTTTGGTTGACATTTGTCTTTACTTGCCGAGAAGTATTCGACTTGTCATCGGTGGTGATGGTGGTGTCGTGGGTGACCCGATTCTAGTGCTCGCTTGGTTGTGGTCGATGCGTTGGTAAGCGGCGACATGAACCAAACATTACGACCTTGATTACTGTGCTGCGCCCTGGAAGAAAGCACACTCTCTCTACTCTCCACTCTCCAGGACCTCTGTTAGCCATGTGTATGTGTGCTCGCTCCCGATAGGTTGCTTTGCTTGCACAGAAAAGCGTTGTTGTAAACCAAATGCTTTGGTTCTTCTTTGTCTGCTTTCGCCGGGAGGAGGCGAGTGTGTCCTCCCTCCTCTGTTTGTCTGGGTTTTGTCTCTCCTTCTCTGTTCATCCGGGTTTCGTCTTTCCTTCTCTGTTCGTCTGGTTTTCCATCTTTCCTTCTCTGTTTATCTGGGCTTCGTCTTTCCTTTTCTGTTCGTCTGGTTTTTCGTTCGACCACTACCCTTGTTTGTCTTATCTTGGTGAGTGGTCATTGGGTTCTTGGGGAGAGCATAATTTTTCTTGATATGATGGCTTGGCGGCCAAAGACCCTCTGGTCGCCTAAACTGGCGTGCTCCTGGCGAGCACAGATGGAAGAGCGGGATGTGTATCCAACTAGTGAGCACTTGTCTGATGGGCTAGCGGACACCTTTGTTTTACTGGTCCACGTGTTCGTCGTGCGAGCACGTGGCATGAAAGATTATTTATGTGCACAACAATTAGCTATATACCATGTGCACCGTATACTTTATAGTGTACTACATAGTGATTTTAGAAGTATACAATTTGTTTCATTAAAATATGCAATTTATTTACACCGAAACGTGCAGCTATTAATATGAGATTCAATTGCATATTTCAGTGCAATAAATTGCATGTTTTTAAAATACACTATGGAGTGCACAGTACACCTGATGCACAATAGATTGACTCTTGTTTATAATTAATTTTGACACTAAACTATGGTATATTTGGTATGGTTAGCATAATCTATAATCTATTATATATAGAAAGTGGCATGGGTTTGAGAATAATTTTTGGACACATTTACCTTTGTAATATTTTACTTTGAAGACTATACTCACCAATTTTTATTTTGTTACTAATTTTCAATCTTTTTTTATCCTATATGTCATTTTATTTTCCTGTTTCATTCACGAATTCTCACTAATTATGTGACTCAATTTATGTCATATATATAATATATATATATATATATATATATATATATATATATATATATATTCACCAATTTTCACCCATTATGCAATTCAACCGACGTCATACATATATAGCCTATAATATTCTATAATCTAAATCTATAATGTTTTAAAAAGTGACTTGTATATGGAAACTTTTTTGGACGATGTTACTTTTGTAATATGTGTCCTATCATTTTTCTTTTTTAATTATTGATTTTTTTTTATGTGTCAATTTTATATAGGTTTAATTTTATATAGCGAAATTAAATGAAATAATATTTACGATGAATTTAAAATATTATAGCTAATAATCAAAACATCAATGAAAATTGATTTCTTTGCTCATTCGATTTGTACAATCTTGTATTGATATTGAGAAATTGGAAGAAATGTGGAGCTAAATGCTGATTTGATTCCTGAACTTGAAAAGTTATTGTTTCTGCTACAAATTTGATTCCTGAACTTGAAAAGTTATTGTTTCTGCTACAATTTTTGTTCAGTTTCTCTGTTTTCGGAAAATTCTGACTAATTAGTTGCAGTTTTTCCTTCCTGTGTGAATGTAATTATACTTATTTAATATACTAGATGTTAACGCTTAATTTATTGTTTCCCAAATTTATAAAGAAAACAATATTGGGATGAATTGGGGTAGATATTGTAACAGCAATGAAAAAAGTGGTAGAAATGGGTGCGGAATTGGTTTATATTTTTTAATAGTATTGATTGTTTTGTTAAAAGGTATTCGTTGTTTCACTGTAAAGTAACCATAGGAATACATTTTTAGAATTACTAATTGAACAAGGGTTCGTAAAAAAAAAACCTTATATATATGCATGAAACACAAGCAATTAGTTACCACTAAAAATCACCTCTTTTCCACAAGCACCTCTTTTATAGCTTTCGCCACTCCTTCGCCATCAAAAAGCCCGTTTTTCGTCCCTCATCACCTCCACGCCGACGCCACAGCCACCACCGGAACCCCGAAACACACACTCTCCATCACAGAACTCCACCCACAATGGCTCATGAAACCACCCACACTTGGATGTGCCAAGATTGCAGCCTGTGGTGCCTATTTTTGCACAACCAAACCTCTCTGTTTCACCCTTTCGAGAAACTCTAATGGCAATGCAATGTCACTTCCGATGGGCGAACGAGCCACCCAAATGAAGCTAACACCACTCACCTCCAACCCTTTTGCTATCTCCACCATTTGATCATTTGACAAGTAGTTCTCACTCCCAAACGAAATGTACAGAGTGGAATGATCTGTTTTATCACTTAGCCAATTCATGATCATCTCTGAGTAAGCATTTTCTTGATTGTCATTATCCCCAATTTATGCACCAGTAGGCACAATTTTCTTACCACACAATGTGGAAAGATGGTCCATGTATTTGCCTTCAATCCCTCTGCAGCTCTTTATCAAAACAATGTCACAAGATAGTTTGAAAATCCCAAAAGGAAAACCTTCATCTGTATCATCCTCAAGATTAGTGGGACTAATCCTTTTTTCATTAAGGTTATGATATTCCTTTCACATACTTTAATGAGAGATTATTGGAGGGAAGAAGGGATTTCATATATTAATAGAAGTGGCAGCTCAACTAATTACTAAACATTGTCATCTTAAGATTTCTTTTATATATATAAACATGTTTCTTGTTTGTGCTTTATAGGATTCTTATAAAAGAAGTGAATGGAGAATCCGTGCGCATTATAAAATTACAAAGACAGCAAGATTATTCCTTTGAAACTTTCCTTTCAGAAGTAATCAGAGAGCTTTCTCAATTTGGGCATTTAGATATATTCCTATAGATTCAACCTGATACTATTTTTTAAAGATTAAAATACATGGTCCCTTTAGGCTGTTTTAAGATTAAAAACTTGACTTTTTATGTGAATACAAAATTAATTAATGATCCATTGTTTCTGGTCTTGCAGGTAATATGTCAGAAAATGGTTTTGCACAGTGAGAGAATTACTGAAGGAGTAGCTGATTTTCATACTGAAGGTAGTAGTTTTATTGCCAACGGCTCGGATCAAGATTACACACAATTACATACAATTTCCACCTCCAATATGATCTCTTACAATTTATTCAACACATCATCATAACAAAGCTTGAATCTTTCAAACATCACCACTAGTCTTTGCTCTCATTCTTGCAACAAATCTGCCGCAAACACTCAGCAGTTTCCTCTATTGCTCCCCCCTCTTCCATTCTCATCTTCTCACTCAATTCTCGAGCTCTACGCCTCACCCCTTCGCCCACGATCACCTCGTTTATCGCCTTCCCTATCTCGTCTCCCTTGTAAACTCCATTTTCATCTCTCACAACCTCCACACAAGCACCAGCATCAGCCAACATTTTAGCATCTATAAACATGAGTTTCATCGGCATTCCTATAACCGGCACCCCATAATACAAGCTCTCATTCAAAGAACTCCATCCACAATGACTCAAGAACGCACCCGTACTTTCATGTCTTAAAATATTCGCCTGTGGGGCCCACCCCGACACGACTAATCCCCTGTCTTTCACCCTGTCAAGAAACCCCTGAGGAAGCACTTCTTGGATACTCACTGTTTCGTCCATGACAGGAAATCTGATGATCCATATGAAGTTAGCATCACTGAGCTCAAGCCCTTTTGCAATCTCATCTATTTCCAGCTTGGACAAGAAATACTCACTCCCAAATGAAATGTAAACAGTTGAATTCTGTTCTTTCTTGCTCAACCATTGCAAGATCTCGGAGCTCTCCTCCTCCGTTGGATCTGCATCTGCAACGAGCGATCCAACGCCCAAGATTCTCTTACTTGTTACAGATGAAACGTAGTCTATATACTTCCCTTCAAACCCTTTACTTGTTTTCAGCATAACAACCTCATGAAACAGTCTGTAATTCACAAACATCACATCTTTATCTTGACCAAAAACATTATAGTACAGAAACTCAAAAAGAGAATCCAGACTCTGCTTCTCATGATCATTGATACACAATTCATGGAACGGAAAATCCTCGTCCCAACGAGCGTAATAATGATGGGTATACGACATAGTTGATGCTGAAATTGGAACAAAATGGACGGCTGGAATGGCTTGAGATGAAGCAAGGGTGGCTGCCCATGGCTGAAAGACATCATATATGATCAAGTGAGGCTTTAGATTGGTGATTATGTCTGAAAAACTTGATCTTGCTGTTTGGAAGGCTTTAATAAGGGTGAAATTGAGATGGTTTGGGAGATTCTTGGTTGTGTGGGGGAAAATTAGGGGTTGGTTCTAGATGGAGTTCTACAACTTGTATGGAGTTTTGCAGCTAATTTTGGTGGATAAATTGGTTGATTGAAGTGAAATTGATGAATGTGGTGCATAAGTAGATGTGGAAGTTCTTGATTCTCAAGATTCTTTTGGCTAATTCAAGAAAAGGAAAGATGTGGCCATGAGCTAGCCATGGGAACATTAGAATTGTGAAAATGCTTCTTTTTGGATCCATCAATTGAGGTGCGGAAGTAGGATGAGAGGTTTGCAATTTAGATATATATTCATGTTTGGTTGAGTATTTTAGAAGATGATCATGGTAGTTCCTTCTATTATCACATGAGAGAGTTTGTAGTACAATATTGTACATGCAATTGTACGTGCAATGTTAATGTGAATGGAAAGGATTTGAAAGTTTGCGGGCTCGGATCGAGTCGGATCAAATGAATTTTTAGCGCAAGATAAAAATAGAAAAATTCACTCCCAAAATGTAATACTATAAATGCAAATGTTAGATAATCGTGTTTCAAAAATTCATATGAGATGGTCTCATGTATGAGACAGTGTACAATTTAGTTCAAATCATACACATCCCTTCCAAAATGTTAAAATTTCAATGTCCAACTTATGTCCTGTCTCACCGTGAAACCGTCTCATGTAAGTGTCCCTCCATTAATATTTAATAGCAATATAGTACCGTGCTGCAATTTTCTGCCCAAACTTGTGTCATAGGGATAGTTGTCAATTTTCTAGCATTCACCGCATCATCCATCTTCAAAAACATTGCACGTTGTGGGTATCATTGACACAACAACTTTTGTCTTTTAACATGTTATATTCATGGTTGGAAAACTATGTAAATATTTGTATTTTTACTTCCTATTTTTCAGAATAAGAGCATGTTTATTCAAGCTTAGTCTATGCTGCCATTTTGCTTGAAACGTATACCCATAAAACTACCCCATTTTTTTTATTTTCTTTTACTAATACTAATTTAATTTTACAACTTTAAATATGTATTTTCCAAACAAGATTGTTATATATATATAATGCATGTACATATATTATGTATCCGTAAAATACTTAATAAGTTTTACATGGCAATAGTTATTAATATAAAACATCCATGTGTCAATTCAAGATATGGGTACAAGTTGGCCCAAGGGCATAGCCAAATGGTAAGATTTTTGGTGATGTTGGTAAAATTTATGTAATGCGTGAAGAAGTCGTTGGCTCTCTTCCGTAAACGGGGACGGAACGAACCAACCATGATCTAAGGATGGGGTGCCAACCGAGAATTTACTGGACAAAAAAACTATAGTGTAATTTATGCTCAAATCCCTTAAATAAACTTTAGAAATATAATAATGTGAAATTGAAATTACAAAAATAATTAGAAAAAAAATGATTTAAATTTAAATTTTTGAGAAAAACCATATAACAAGGATTATCAATTTCACTATGATGAAACAGGATAAATTACTTTGTCGCTGCTTGAAAACATCACAAGACGTGGAATTAAGAGAAGTAGAAAATTTGGCTGATAAAAATGTATTGGGCTTTCTAGTAAATGAGTTTCTTGGGCAGACTTAGTAATTACAAAACATTAAGTTGACAAACTTAATATGCATATTTAGACTTGACTATTTAGAAATAAAAGCAATAATTAAATATAGCTATATATATATATATATATATATATATATATATATATAACAGTAAGAAAAAAAATGACGGGGTCCAGGGCCCCTCAAGCATTAACGTGGGTCTGCCCCGGCCCACAAGGTCACGGATGTCTACTATTTGAATATACTAGTAATTAAACTCGTGTGATGCACGGTTATATTTCCACAATTGATTAATATTAAATTTTTATAAATATTTGAATTCAGGTGTTTTTGTCATTCTAAATATATAATATTATTATTGTTTTTATTGACGCAATATTTTCAAAAAATTTATGATAACAAACTCACTCGTGGGCTGATTTGATGCTCATAGTCCGAAGAACAAAATGACGCATTAATTGAACGATAAAATAGTGATTTCATAGGAGAAAAAAGAACCACACAATCAATGTTCGAAACATAAAAAGTTAAGAAATTCTAATTAAAAAAATATATTAGGGGTTTTTTAATATTTTTTTTAAACACTACCTTCAATAATTTTTATGCGATTCAACACAGAAATTTAATATTTTTCATCAGATATAACATTTTTCTTCTATGGAAACAAATGTGAAGAAAACAATATAGTATACCTTGAATAAAATATTCAACAATTTTAGTGGGTATTACCTGCAAAAGAAACCATTAAACCAACATAAATTGTATAGCAATCAAATAAATCAACATGAACTATAAGATCTGCAGTAGTATTACCTGTAAAAGAAACCATTAAACCAACATAAAAGTATTACCTGTAAAAGAGATTATTAAATCAACATAAAATGTTGTAGCAATCAAATAAAATAACTTGACTATGAGATTGATATACTGGGAAAAATTATTGGGGGAGTGACTCTCCACTACAAAGTCACAAACAAAAGAACTCTAAGATACATTGCAATTTTATTGTGACTCTAAGATACAAAATTATGGTTAAAAAGTCTAAGTTACCCTTTTAATTGTTTTCTGCACTTCTGACTCGTTTTCTGCACTTTTGACGCATTTTGACTTTTTATAATTTAAAATTTTAAAAGTCCAAATATTTTAAATTATTAAATTTATTAAATTATTTATTAATATAATTTCATTATTTATTTCAAAGGGCATTTTATTAACTCATTTTGCAATTCAAAAAACTATGTAACTTTAAAAAAATAATTTTTTTTAATTTTTTAACCTCTAGTCTAATTTTGAAGTGCATTTTTTTAAAAAAAAAATTGTATTTTTTCAATTTTGGAGCGCATTTTTTTTTTTGAGTGTAGTTTTTAATTTTTTTTTTTTTAAATCTTTAGATGTAGAGTTGAGATTAAATTTAAAATGAAATATTCTACATATTTTTTCCAAATATTTTTCTCAATCAGTTTTAATTTATAATATATATTTTATACATATTTATTACAAAGATATTTCTATTCCATAGATTTGCTACATATTGTTTTTTAAAAAAAATTCTTTATTCATTATAATTTATTAATATTTATGTTATTATATATTTATTTTAATCACTCGGGATCAAAACGTTCTTAATTAGGGTCAAAAGAGTAAAGGCAAAGCAAACTACTGTATTTGAGCATGATTAGGTAAACATAACAACAAAGCTTGAACATACGTGAAGTTTGATAAATATTTAAAGCTTAACTTAACCCAAGCTAAGTTATTTAAGAAAAAGACAGTATTGTGCGCATCCTTACCAACAATAGTTATAGCAGTGTACGGTGAAAGTGATGCACACAATATCTTCTCAATAAAAAAAGGTATCCCAATTCATTATAATTTATTCCAAAATTTGCTTCTCAATTTATCCATTGAGTTTGTGAAAATATATTATATATTTTTTCCAAATTTTTTTCTCAATCCGTTATAACTTGTTAATATTTATTTCAAAGATTCGTTGTTAATATTTTTTTCCATTATTATTTGTTAATATTTATTTTAGACACATTTTTATATTTTTAAAGACAAAAAATTGTATGAATCTAGTTCATGCTATGGACTTGGTTTTTAATTCATGACATTTGACCCTACCCAGGGTATAATACGGGTCCAGTTTAGTGGTTTAGAAAAAATGTGTTGAAAATGAGTTTAATGAGTCAAATAATCGAAGGTCATGACATGAACCTGATTCATGGAAGACTTACTCATTTTTAAAAGATTTTTTCTCAATCCATTATTATTTATTAATATATTATTCCATAGATACGTCTCGCGAATAACTAACCTATAAAAAAGAAAAAGAAAAAACTTAAAGTTTTTTTCCAAATATTTTTCCCAATCTGTTATATTTTGTTAATATTTATTACATATCTACTCTAAAGATTTTTCCCATATTTCAAAGATTTATTTCCAAATTTAACATTAGTGTTTGTGGAAATATTCTATATATTTTTTCCAAACATTTTTCTCTATCCATTATACATATTTCCCATTTTAACATTAGAGTTTGTGAAAATATACTACATATTTTTTCCAAAAATATTTCTCAATCCGTTATAATTTATTATTCCAAAGATTCGTTTCACATTTTGGCAATAATTGACTAATTGTGGCGGAAAAATTCAACGGGTTTTAAATATAAGTCGATTTCTGCTATTATATATATACATAAGATAAGATATAAGATATAAGATATAAATATGGATAATTGATAAAAATTCTAAATAGAAAATAATAAATAATAATAATTTCGCCAAAGGTATTATATTGCATTATAAATATAAATGACGAAATCCAAATTTAGTTGGATAATTCATTATGTAAAGTCGCAGTTGGATCACTTGGAAAATTCAAATCTTCAATCTCAATATTCTTATTATTATTTTTTTGGTCAGGGAAAATTTCAATATTCTTATTGCATTGTCCATTAGTCATCTACGACAAATAAACAAAATTGGAATAATAAATTAACATTATAAGTTAATTTTGATACATCTAGAAAATACAATAATTAAATAATTAATGATACAACGATAACTAAATTAAGATATGTAAAATTTTACGTATATATATTTTTTTAAAATTTCTCAATTCATTATAATTCGTTAATAATTATTTCATAATTATCCATTGAATTTGTAAAAATATTTTCTAAAATTTTTTCTCAATCCGTTATAATTTGTTAATATTTATTTCAAATATTCGTTGCTATGATTTTCAAATTTGGGGCGGTTTCTTATATATATATATATATATATATATATATACACGATGTACAATCTTTTTGTTGCTATGATTTTTAAATTTGGGGCGATTTCTGCTTTTAATATATATATATATATATATATATATATATATTCTTCGATGTACAATCTTTTCGATTGAAGAATGGGTACGAGTTGGGGGAGTTTCTCATCTCTTCATTAAAAAAAAAAAAGAACAGATAGGGCCATGAGCTAACACACATTTTTTGATTTACAAATTACAACCCGTTTGGTTGAAGAGCCAACGACACGAGTGGGGAGAGACCTCTTCCTTAAAAAAAAAAAGAAATATATATATATGGTCACTAGCTAACCATTGATTTGTGTACGTAAAATAAATTTATGATGGACGGCAAGATTATTCCAAAAGATCTGTTTTTTAATGCGAGTCTCTTAGTACTAATTATTGCCTCCCGTGAATTGCATGCTTATCAATGATGCCTTTTGACGGGCTAATTAATTAATGTTGCAAAGATGCCTTTTTGTTAGTTCTGTTCTACCACTTTTGACTGCGCATATTAGGCTTTTTTCTTTCTTTTCCTCGTACAATTATGTCCGTACCAGGATATATAGGATTAACATTTTAAGTCCACGTAATCAGTTGTTTGGTTTGTGGGATGAGGATTCAGAATACATTTTCAGTCGGGGTACAAAATATGTTTAATCCCTATATGGAGGGATATGCATATTTCAAGTGGAATGTGAGATTGACCGGGCTTAACATTTTAATTCCTGTATTGATTTTTAAGTATAGGATTAAGAGTTACAATCCCACAATTCAAACAATCAAGTTCAATCAATCAAATCTTATTCAATCCTACTCAATCTTCCTACCTAATCAATCCAATCTTATTCAATCCTACTCAATCTTCCTGCCTAATCAATCCAATCTTATTCAATCCTACTCAATCCTTCAAAAGTAAAAAGAAACACACAATGAAACAAAGAGACATGAAACTAAAGCTCAAAACAAACATTTTCAATTGATGATTCCCTATCATCTCCTATTGTACCTTTCTCCATGCAAAATTTTGACAGCTCTTGTGCCACTTGATGGGCTGCTTCATGTTCCTCCATTTTCGTCTTGTCACTCAATTCTTTACCTTTCCTCCTAACCCCTTCTCCCCTCCCTTCCCCAAACACCTCTTTTATCGCTTTCGCCACTCCTTCGCCATCAAAACGCCCGCTTTCGTCCCTCATTACCTCCACGCCGACGCCAGCCTCCACCACCATCCTAGCACACTCTCAGTCACAGAACTCCACCCACAATGACTCATGAAACCGCCCACACTCGAATGTGCCAAGATTGCAGCCTGTGGCGCCCATTTTTGCACAACCAAACCTCTCTGTTTCACCCTTTCAAGAAACTCCAACGGCACTGCATTGCCACTTCCCACGGGCTAACGAGCCACCCAAAGGAAGCTAACACCACTCACCTCCAACCCTTTTGCTATCTCCACCATTTGATCATTTGACAAGTAGTTCTCACTCCCAAATGAAATGTACAGAGTGGAGTGCTCCCTTTTCTCACTTAACCAATTCATGATCATCTCCGAGTCAGCATTTTCTTGATTATTGTCATCATGTGTAAGAAGTGGACCAGTAGGCACAATCTTCTTACCACACAATGTGGAAAGATGGTCCATGTACTTCCCCTCGATCCCTCTACAGCTCTTTATCAGAACAATATCACAAGACAGTTTGAAAATCCCAAAAGCAAAACCTTCATCCATGCCCTCAACTTTTAAGGACTCACCCAAAGCAGCCACATCCCTTCTTTCATGCTCTTTAAGCCGAATCTCATAAGGGAAAGTATCAAACATCTTGTGTGTGTACATATGATGGAAGTAAGACACTGAGGTTGCACCAGATGTGCAAAACAGGACAGGTGGGATTCCATGCAATGAAGCAATTTTTGCAGACCATGGCTGAAACCCATCATATATGAGCAAATCTGGCCTTAGATTTGTGATTATGTCGGAAAAATTGGAACTTGACATCTGAAAGGCCTTCATTAGGGCAGGCATGAGGTGGGGTGGTATGTTCTTGGTGTGTGGTATTGTGGTGGGAGTTCAGGCAAAGATGGAAGATGGAGCTCCACTAATTGGATACGGAAATCATCATCTTTATGATCTTTCAGCAAATATTTTGTGATGGATTCAAGATTGATGGGCGTGGAACAAAAGTATATGTGGAAGTTTTTGCGGGAGAGGTTTTTGGCTAGTTCAAGAAAAGGGAATACATGTCCATGGGCTAACCATGGGAACATTAAAACTCTCAACCTGGTTTGTTTAGCATCCATTGTTGGAAGAACAACAATATATCTCTCTGACCTTTGTTAAGTAGTACTATTAGATGATGATTTTGATTAGGTAAAATGAATCGATCAGTTTGTTAAAGAAGTAATTTAAGAAACAGAGAATATCTCCTAGTCAATAATTTGACTTGGTAAGTTTATTGGGAAAAAAGTCGCATGGTATTTCTTGCGAACCAAGTCGACGAAACCAACAAAATATTTTAATAAGGAAACCGTTTGATAATTAAATACTAATACCCTTGTTATAATACAAAAACTTTTTAATGTTATGAGTAATACTCTTTATAGTAAAAAATCACACCCTTCAGTTATTATAACTAATACATTTTAGTAATATAAGTCACACTCATTAACCAATTTCACAGATTCTTATATGAAACTTGTTCACCCTATACTTTGTCGTCTTTAAAACAGAGATTTATTAAAATTTTATATTTATGAGAATATATATTTAATAAATTAATAATGAGTAGTAATTTCAATTAAGATGCATTGATCTCGGGTATTTTTGAGTGAGGCAGTGGACCATCAACATGCTAAACGAAGTTCACGTTCAACCCGATAATAAATAAATCAAATTCAAATCACCAAGAACAACACTTGTGTGAATGAATCCATTCCGTTTTTAACCAATTTACAAAGAGGCACACTTCCATAAGACCGTCTCATGGTGAGACGGGACATAAGTTGGGCATTGACGCTTCAGCACTTTGGGAATGGTAGGTGTGATTTGTGCTAGATTGTACCCCGTCTCATGCATAAGACCGTCTCATATGAGTTTTTGTCATTTACAAAAATGAATCTAACAAAAATTAGAGTATAGGATTCATTTATACTTATTGAGTAGGATCAATAGAGTTTACGGAACTCGAACCACGTTCTTACATATGTTTGTCAAGTACCAAATGTTCAACTCTTGTACTTAGTTCGATATTTGCTAGTTACATTAGCAAATATTAACCTATCCAATATCTAGGTTTGAGCATCAGTAGTAGGAAATACCAATTGAACCACCAATTGGAATATTAATATAGGACACAAAAAGGTCAACAACTGATTGATAAAATACTACAAGGGGCTGAGGAACAAGATAGTTAAATCATATTTAACTGCTACTACTTTAATGAAAGAGCAAAAATTGAATTTTGGAATCTCACTTCTACGACAAGACTGCTTCTTTTCTGCGAAAATCTTGCATGGAGATATTTGCCTTCACACCCAAGCGTGGTAAAGCATCGATCAGGGCAGAAACGTCATTTTGTAATGCTGCGACAAATGCCTGGCAAAGACAACAAAATATGATTTTGGGAAGCTTTAAAATTCTTGTTAGAATGAAAAAGAAACATAGTTACAAAAGATACCTCTCTGTTTTCATCTTTCTGATGCCTTATAACATCCAATGGCCACTCGCTCACTAGCTTTTGAAGTTCAATTACAATGCTTGGCCTTCTCGCATCGGGCAGAGTCTGAACATACAAATAATTAACACAGAATTATCACTTTTGCCTTTGAAATAATTTCATTTATAGAAATTTATATGAAAATCAATCAAGATAGGGATTCACCTGATACAGTACTTGAATAATTGCAGCAGCACTTTCAGGATTATGCTCAAGAAGGAAACCCTGGACACATCATAGAGAGATCAACACGACACATACTAGAGAGATCAATACCATGTCCTGACATCTGTGCAACAACACTAAAGATATATAGTAGCTTTCTTATTACATATTCCAGGCTAACTTATGGGTGAATCTATTTAAACCCTTTCAGGTAACGCTGTTAACAGTGGGAAACAAAAATTAAATTTATACATTGGACTATTTCCTCTCCATTTAATTCTTTTAATGTTGCATGCTGCAATTTCATAAGAATAGCAATGTCATCTATGACAAGAAATGAAAATCTCATCAAAATAACTAAGGTCACGTGGTAAAGCATCATCAACAATTATCTCATCAAGGGTCAGATCAAGATCCTTACAATTCTCAACAGCATAGGCAGTAAAAATTTAAAGCAATGGGACAACATATGAATTACCTTTGCACATGAAAATCCAGTTGAAACACTATGTTGTTTCATTGCTTCTGATCTCCACTTCTCGATCTTCCATAAGGACTCGACGTCCCCTACAACAATGAGAGTTAATACGTCAACTCATTGTTCAGTGGCTCTCTCTCTCTCTCTCACTGGTTTATGCTAACAACCAATCAAAAGCATGAAGATGATGATGGATCGTGAATTTAAGAGAATGGAATTCCAAGATGATGGAAATCAAGGATCAATGACCAGCGGGTTTGAAGGCCACAGCAGCTTCAGAACCAACGTTTACTTATCACTGTTCCATTGCCAATAGGTTTAAAACTTTATGTAATGTTGATAAACAACAATGCAATAATTGCGCTTCTCTTGGAAAATGTGGCTTCTAACACAACGGTGTACATGGTCCCCCACAATTCACTCTTCACATGTCCCCTCTAAACATGTTACTTTTTCAGTTGATTACAACTTTATTTTAAAGTGTTGCTCCTTGATCTTGTAACAATTGAATGGCTCAGATTGCTTGTACTCTAGGGTTATTACCTTGTCTTGGTGCTAGTGATGGTTTCTCTCTAAATTAGCAATGGATTGTCATTGTTTGTAGCAAGCCTTTTTATCAAATACCATGTATTAGCCAGTCATGACAAAAGAAGTGAGAAGCACATATATCAAAAAAGTGAATTGTAAGAAGCACATATATCAAAAAAGTGAATTGTAGGTGATCAAAGAACAATTATGTAAAACCTTTTTTGGCAGCAAAGTCCATCCACAACTCAAATGCAGTCTGTCTAAGGCGTATTCCAGATTTGACAAACCTTTTTCCATATTTAGATATCAGATCCCATCTATCCGAGCTATGACAAATGCTGCAATAAGCAAACCAGTAGGAAAATGTGAAAATCTAAGGGTTTTTTTTTTTGATAGGTCAAGTTGGTGACTCGAACCCATGACCTTTTGGACATAGGTAGTGGTGCTCTCACCACTCGAGCTATCCCACTTTGTCAAATGTGAAAATCTAAGTGAAAAGGTGGAACAATGAAGAAAAAGAACTAAATAAGAACAAATAATATGCATTGGCAAATGCTGAACAACTAGAACCAAATTAACACAGCTACAATTGTTTTGCAGACATAGGTAAACCATACATAATTCTGCAGCCAACACTCTCGTAGGTATTTGTGTTCACACATGAGCATCATTCCAAACAAATGAACAGAAATTAAAGGGGGAAGCAAATAAGATTCAGTTAGCAAAGATAAAATGAGCAGTCACAAAAATTATTAGTATAGGAGATAAATTAACTGAAAGAATTTATTAAATTGACATATACCTTAAAACAATATCTGCCGTGCCAGGTTGCAAAGGTAAATCATTCTTCTTCACAAGGTCCATTACCTCAAGCATGAGTTTCAAATTACTATTCTGTTTAGCGTGTAACTGCAACCATGAAACAAAAATTATATGTCTATCTTTATGCACTCGTGTAGACAAATATGTAGACAAAATAAACCCTCAATAGAACCCTTAAATACCAACAGATGATGTGCAGAGCCAATGTCAGGAGTCAGTCCAAATAAATTGTGCTTCCAAAGTGCTTTCTTACCTGTTGACATATACCATCATATACATTTTCAACAGTGGAATAAGTAAAAGATTTTAGGACATAATTGCCGGAGCAAAAAAAAAGAGAGCAGACTCTTTTTTTTTAAAAAATGTAATATATACAAGGTTACAGAAAAGTCGAGCATGAAAATTTTGAATTTCAAGGCACTGACTTTCACCATAGATATGGCCGATCACAATAATACAAAAGTTTTTTTAACTGTACTCAGAGCATGTAAGAGAAGTAAAATATATAGAATGTTGATCCCAATTAGCAGTAATCGAATCCTTCTTCCTTTTTTTTCGGGAAAGATCAATGTAGTTGTCTAAACAGTACATTTCTAGCAAACAGGGAAGCAAGAAACCAAGTCCTAGCATTTGGCAGCACATGCTTAAAATTGCCACAAGTTTATAATTGTGCTGAAATACCTAAGAAATGATAATGTAGCTACCTGAGTTTATGTTGATAGCAATAAACAATGTACATAACCAAATATATATGAGCCCTATCGAGCACCAGGTGAGAGTGATTTGAGAAAGAAAAGAGAACATTACTGCTATAACCATGAACATGGGTGAAGTAATGTCATGTTATCTTACCAAAGCTAATGGCTCCAGCACGAACACAAGCCTTTGAAACTTCCCTGCAAAGTGCAGGGTTAAAATCTTCGGGTATCCGAAGATTGCAGAGTCTCTGCAACCCATAAAACAAAAGAATATAAAGAGTAGTAGATAAAAATAATCAAATCAAGTGTAGAGCCCTGAGATAAGTAACTACTGACAAATATCCGAAGTTTCTGCAAAATATTGAAGAGGAGCTTAATATCTTCATTGGTAGAACATTTAGCAATTAGTGACCACAACCAAGCGTTCGGTGGTGCAGTTCTTTTCTCTGCCACAGAGTTCAATATCTTATCATATAGTCCCTTCACTGTCTCTGCATCTAAAATAGCAAACAGTATTGCAAGCTAAATTACCTTTGGACTCCAAATTTCTCAAACCATTAAAAACAGGTGAAACAAAATAAAAACCTGCAGATTCATTTCCAGTCTCTCCAGCTTCTGAAGAAAACAATCTATTTGGCATCACTATATGTGAATTGTTTCTCTGGATATTCCCTGCACTTTCACATTTCAGAGCATTATTTGCGTCCAAGACTTTCATATCACAACAATTATGTATACAAGAAAAATAAATCTTATTCCATTCCCTTGACATAGAGTTCAACGGTGTTTTAACTGTCCAGTAAGAGTGTAAGACAGATCACAAAAAATAGCCCCATTCCATGATTAATCAGGATGTAAAGCAGAAAACAGCATTTTATCATTTCGTTTTCCTTTTTTAAAATAGCAGAATACTTTTTATATAGCTCACACAACACAGAAACTAACATGGACCATTTTTTTTCTAGGATAAAAGTTGAATGCTCAAACACACGCATGAACTATGTATAAATTTACTAAAAGCTAACCAAATATCTATGATTTACCTTTTAGAAAGATTAAAACCAAAAAAATGCACGAAATTACACTTCCACTCAACTGAACTACAATCAAGCCATCTGAATTTTTTAAACGAAAACCGATCTTCAAACTATTCATTTCTGATTTCATTCCCATTGCTGTTGTCCTTATAGCTCATTAAATATACTATAAAGTATTTTTCCAGTTGCCTTATTCACCAGAAACTAACTTCACTCTTCATTTCTGACCAAAATTAAAACCAAATTTGTCGTTCATTATCATCGTTGCTCTCCTTCTAATATAGAGAACTCGTAAAATATATAAAGTACCTGATAATAACATAGAGGAGTGAAAGAGGCGGCACAGCGATTGAGAGTAGCTGAATTCGCCAGTATTTTCAGTAGCTAATTCATCAATAACAAGATGCGAGTTGACTCGTTCCATTGAATTGCACATACTCGGCGAGAAGTGTCTCGAAACCCTAGCCAATCGCACTGATTTCATCATTACTCGAGTCGCTTGCAGTCCTCGGACTCCAAGGAAGAGAGAGAAGTCGAAGGGGCTGATGCCTACTGCTGCTTCCGCTCGGTAAACCTTTTCCAAATTCGCTCACAAATGAAAACCGCAGGGAAGCAAGAGATCTCTTGTTTTGGGGCTAGTTTATTGGGCCATATTTGATAGCTAGTAGGCCCAAAAAGTAGGGTATAAAAGACGCCTGATTCCAACCCCCAGAGGGCCCAAACATTCTTATTACACTATTTTAATACATTATTGAAATGTAAAATATATCCTTTTTGGGGAAATTGGATAAATTTTCGGAATTTTTTTCAAATATGTAAAATAATTCCCTTTTTTTTTTGAAAATGTATCTAAAATTCGGTCGAATTTTAGATAAAAAGTCAGAAAATTAGATCCGAAATTTCTAATTCGCGATTTCGTCCGTCTTTTACAAAAAGTTCAGTTCGTATAATTAACCATATATCTGTACTTCAATCATGTATATACAAACATTAAAAATCAAATATAAATTCAACAGTACTTAAAAACATCAAAACTAAATATCTAACTATAGTATGGACGAATAATGACACGAGCAGCAGTGATGAGGCGCCACAATGTTGGTAGACAAGCTTCGTTAATGAAAAAATTCAAAATCTGAAAGTATTATAGGTGTGCTTTGATTTAAATTATGGTGAACAATTGAAAAAAAAAAGGGTAATAGGGAGCTTATTGAGAATGTGCTAATCGTATGAGAAATGAACTTATCATGGCCATGGGTGTATTTCCTAAAAGTAGGGGTGTGAGTAACCTGGGCCTTTAAACCCATGAACTAAAGTCACAACCCAATGACAAGGGCCCACAATTTCGCGCAAAAGCGGGAAATTCGGTACAATCCAAACCCAAAAGGACCGACCCGTATTCATTTCTCCGGTGACTGCTTTACGCAACTCGGAACAAGTACATTCTTTTTCTCCTTTCAAATTATTTCCTTTTTCAATTTTAATCACTTATTTTTTCTCTCTTCGAAATCGAGAAATTAGCAATGGCGAAACCCTCGGTCGCTAAGGATTCGTCCAGCGATTACTTGTCAAATTCATCGTCAGATGAAGAGGTGATCAGAGATCAAGTCGACGATGAAGAGGACGAGGATGAGCTCGAAGCCGTTGCTCGAACCGCCGATGATTCCGACGACAACGAGAGCGACAACGCGGAGACGCCTAATGTTGTCGATGAAGAAGAGGAAGACAATGAGGTTTGTTTGCCTGAGATCTGGAATTTGCTACATTGGGAATTTGATCGGAAAATGTTGCGTAACTATATGTTTGCCGTCGCTGCTTTATTTTGAGACCTTGATGGTTGAGAGCGACGGAAAGTGTCTGCATGTTTAAATTCGGGGTTCTGCTATGTGACATTGAGTGGAAGATTAGTTTTTGTTTGTTAGTTTGTTATGCTTTTACTTAGTTTAGTGTGGCGCCGCAGGTGTGATTTTTGGTTTACCAATGGTTGATTTTTTAATGGAATTAATATTTGGCAACTATCAGTTACTCGAATTTGGTGCTAATTTGTGTGCATGGAGCTGGGTGGCATACATTCGAGAAAAATCTCTGTCATTATTTTAGGATTTATTTTAGTTACTCTTGTTGCTTCTTATCTAGCTTATTCTAGACAGTTGAGTATTATTGAAAAGCTTGAGAATGATGTATGGCCGGTAAATTTAAAGTGTTTCTTAGTGTAGTTTTCTTGGTTTTCGAAGTCCTTTTAAGAAATTGTTATAAAAGTGCTTTATGTGTAAGTTCACAAAAAATGGAGCAATTAAAGGAATTTGAAGTGTAGTTTTGTTATTTCTCATTTTAGTCATGTTTATAACGGTCTATTTATTTGTTTGAAAGATTGAGTCATTAGTAGTTTGTGTGTTTTACTTGTTATTTAGTATTTTGCAGGTAGATGATGACGTTCCAAATGAAGTTTCTAAGCATGAAAAGGCCCGGCTCAAAGAAATGCAGAGGGTAAAAAAGGAGAAGATACAACAAATATTGGATGCTCAAAATGCTGTTATTGATGCTGACATGGTGTGTATCTTACAAAAAATCTTTACTTTATATCATTACACTATCATGCTATCTACTTAGATTTTTCATGTGAACTGATCTTATTGGACAGAACAAGAAAGGAAAAGGTCGTCTTAGCTATCTCTTGCAGCAGACGGAATTATTTGCTCATTTTGCCAAGGGCAGTCAGTCTGCTTCTCAGAAGAAGGCAAAAGGAAAGTGCGTAAATTATTTTATTTACTCTCTTATATTTTGGTTTTAACTCTTGGTGACGTTTCTTGCTGTATGGCTTCCTGAATTTAGATTTTAAAATCTAATATTCTTCACTCCATCAAAGTCAACAAAATGTAGAAATATAATCAAATATCTAATATCCTTCAACTAACCAGTGTTGCTCGAGAGCAAGAATCCAAGCCTTTTTGTAAAATTTATTTCAGAAACAGGTTCACATCTTGATACACATGTGAGGATCTGCTTTCTTTCTTTTAGTCGATAGATGGTAAGTAAATGTAATATTTGGGACTAAGACAAAGATCAACTCTGGTGGTGTTGAATCAGTTTAAGAGAAGGTTGGAATGGAATGCGTAGAGGGCAATGATTTTAGCTCTTTGACAGTGGGTTAACTGTAGCAGTGAAAATGTGATATCTCAGTTGAAAAATAAAGAATTAGTTGGAGAAAGGGAACTCCAAATTAACATATATTTAAAATTTAAATTTTCTCAACTGCACCATTAATTTTTTGATCTTTTGCAGCCAAGAGAGAGTAGTTTTTAGATTCAATCTAATGTGTCTTTATTCTCCAATTAAAATTTTGCAGAGGTCGCCATGCATCAAAGTTAACTGAAGAGGAAGAAGATGAGGAATATCTGAAAGAGGAAGAAAATGGTCTTTCTGGCACTGGAAATACAAGACTATTGGTACAACCATCTTGTAAGATGGTTTTGCTGTCTTTCACAATTTGAAGTGCCTTTACCTTCCGTTAATGTGCTTCACTTTCTTAAGTATTGTATATTTACTTTTAGGAAGTATGACCCCTCCCTTATGCACATTTCTCTTATAGGCATTCAAGGAAAGATGAGGGATTATCAACTCGCTGGTTTGAACTGGCTTATACGAATCTATGAGAATGGCATTAATGGAATACTTGCTGATGAAATGGTATTAAGAGAGGCTAGTATTTGCATCCACTTATTGCATATATTTCAATAGGCATGATGAATTTTCTGTTCCTAATGTAGGGACTTGGTAAAACTTTGCAAACCATATCCCTGCTTGGTTATTTGCATGAGTTCAGAGGCATTACCGGTCCTCACATGGTTGTTGCTCCAAAATCTACACTTGGCAATTGGATGAATGAAATCAAAAGGTTTTGTCCTGTTCTGCGTGCTGTTAAGTTTCTTGGAAATCCTGAGGAAAGAGTAAGCCTGCACTGTCAGATGGAATATTGCTTTGCTAACCTTATCTTGCTACTTTTCTAATCTCCCACATGCTTGAACTTTCAGAGACATATACGTGAGGACTTGCTTGTTGCGAACAAATTTGATGTTTGTGTCACAAGTTTTGAGATGGCCATCAAGGAGAAAACTACACTGCGTCGTTTTAGCTGGCGCTACATCATTATTGATGAAGCTCATCGGATCAAAAATGAGAATTCTCTTCTCTCGAAAACGATGAGACTTTTTAATACTAACTATAGGCTTCTAATTACAGGAACGCCTCTTCAGGTATTGTTACAATAACTTGTGGCTGCAATTTACATTTTCCTGTCTGATGATTAATTTGGTTTTGGTTCTTAAGAAACTTCCTGATCTTACATTTGAAATGATTTTTTCAAATCTTTTTAGTCAGGTTTGCTAGATTATATGTATTTTTTGCATTGAAAACTCCACTTTTAAAAAAAAAAAATCTTTGTGTTACTTCACAAACATGCAAAGAGCTGCAATAAGTGGTTACATTCATTAGATATTTTTCAAGTTTGCTGGAAGAGTTGGACTGTCATGGGAACTTTGAAGGAATATTGTCAAGCTAATTTGAGTCACTTAGTCTTTCTCTATTGGCATATTATATCTGACTAGCAATTTGATTTACCTATCATGGTGTGACATGGTATAGTTTGAGGTCATAATTGGTAATAGCTATATTTATTTCATGTCAAGTGCCACCTTCCATTTTCTGGAGTACTTCTTGCTGTTAGTTTATGTATCTTTGATCATGATATGTGTTTGCAGAATAATCTTCATGAGCTCTGGTCCCTCCTTAATTTTTTGCTTCCCGAGATAATTAGCTCTTCTGAGACTTTTGATGAATGGTTCCAAATATCTGGTGAAAATGATCAGCAGGAAGTTGTGCAGCAACTTCACAAGGAAAATGATCTTACATTTGAAATGATTTTTTCAAATCTTTTTAGTCAGGTTTGCTAGATTATATGTATTTTTTGCATTGAAAACTCCACTTTTTAAAAAAAAAAATCTTTGTGGTACTTCACAAACATGCAAAGAGCTGCAATAAGTGGTTACATTCATTAGATATTTTTCAAGTTTGCTGGAAGAGTTGGTCTGTCATGGGAACTTTGAAGGAATATTGTCAAGCTAATTTGAGTCACTTAGTCTTTCTCTATTGGCATATTATATCTGACTAGCAATTTGATTTACCTATCATGGTGTGACATGGTATAGTTTGAGGTCATAATTGGTAATAGCTATATTTATTTCATGTCAAGTGCCACCTTCCATTTTCTGGAGTACTTCTTGCTGTTAGTTTATGTATCTTTGATCATGATATGATATATGTTTGCAGAATAATCTTCATGAGCTCTGGTCCCTCCTTAATTTTTTGCTTCCCGAGATATTTAGCTCTTCTGAGACTTTTGATGAATGGTTCCAAATATCTGGTGAAAATGATCAGCAGGAAGTTGTGCAGCAACTTCACAAGGAAAATGATCTTACATTTGAAATGATTTTTTCAAATCTTTTTAGTCAGGTTTGCTAGATTATATGTATTTTTTGCATTGAAAACTCCACTTTTTAAAAAAAAAAATCTTTGTGGTACTTCACAAACATGCAAAGAGCTGCAATAAGTGGTTACATTCATTAGATATTTTTCAAGTTTGCTGGAAGAGTTGGTCTGTCATGGGAACTTTGAAGGAATATTGTCAAGCTAATTTGAGTCACTTAGTCTTTCTCTATTGGCATATTATATCTGACTAGCAATTTGATTTACCTATCATGGTGTGACATGGTATAGTTTGAGGTCATAATTGGTAATAGCTATATTTATTTCATGTCAAGTGCCACCTTCCATTTTCTGGAGTACTTCTTGCTGTTAGTTTATGTATCTTTGATCATGATATGATATATGTTTGCAGAATAATCTTCATGAGCTCTGGTCCCTCCTTAATTTTTTGCTTCCCGAGATATTTAGCTCTTCTGAGACTTTTGATGAATGGTTCCAAATATCTGGTGAAAATGATCAGCAGGAAGTTGTGCAGCAACTTCACAAGGTATCCACTTTCCCCCCCCCCCTAATTTGATATGCATCGCTTTTACCTAGTATTTTTCTCTCTTTGATGATATATGCTTTTATTTATTGCACAATATGCTTGGTTTTACTTGTAGAAATCCTTTATTGTCTAAAAAGTTAGAACTGTTGAGGACTTCAACATGCGTATTTGAGTTTGCCAAATTGTGAGAATCTTATTTACTATTCTGAATGTGTATTAGATTGTAGATATGAGATGCAACGCTGAATAGGACATATGCCCTTTCGGGCTGTGCTTTGTAGATATCTACCCAAATCCTTTAGATCTTGTCCACCACTCATAGTGACACCAGTTAAACCAGACCAACTAAATATATTCTGTTGCTGTGATTATGCTATGATCTCATGAGTTGGATTAATGTAAATGCAGATACTATTGATTACGAAACTTTTCAATATTCTTATATTGACTGCATCCCATTGCTTGGGTGCAGTAGACACTTGCGTCAATAGGTCTGCTTTTTCTCGAGTATCTCCGATTGAGATTGTTATTTCTTTTGTTGATGAACTAGGTTCTTCGGCCCTTCCTTCTCAGGAGGCTGAAGTCTGATGTTGAGAAAGGTTTGCCTCCCAAGAAGGAGACAATACTTAAAGTGGGCATGTCTCAGATGCAAAAGCAATACTATAAGGCATTGCTGCAGAAAGATCTTGAGGTTGTAAATGCTGGTGGAGAACGCAAACGTCTTCTTAATGTAGCCATGCAGCTGAGAAAGTGTTGCAATCATCCATATTTATTTCAAGGTGCTGAGCCTGGTCCACCTTATACAACTGGACATCATCTAATTGAAAATGCTGGTATGCTCATTCTTCCACATCATGGAAAAAAATGGTGATTAGTTCTCCCTCTGCCTCACTTTTGTAAAATATGGTGGCAATTGCAGGCAAGATGGTACTTCTTGACAAGTTGCTTCCAAAACTGAAAGAGCGTGATTCCAGGGTTTTGATATTTTCCCAGGTTGGTTATTTTGACGCCTGGTTTCTTTTATTATTCTTTCATTCACTAGCAGTTCTACTCTTTACTTACTGTTGCCAAATCTTCTCTTGATTTGTCTGTTTGGTTGTACCTATTTTCTATTTTGGGATTAATCCTCACGATGATTGTTTGGATTGTGCGAACAGATGACAAGGCTGCTGGATATTCTTGAAGACTACCTGATGTGCCGAGGATATTATTACTGTCGGATTGACGGAAATACTGGTGGTGAAGATCGAGATGCTTCGATTGAAAACTTCAACAAGCTAGGAAGTGATAAGTTTGTCTTCCTTTTATCAACTAGAGCAGGAGGTCTTGGTATCAATCTTGCTACCGCTGATGTTGTCATTATTTACGATAGTGACTGGTGAGGCTTCTGTTTGGTGAAGTGTTGAAGGTTGACTTTAGCATAGCATGTGTTGACTTGACTAGGATATCCCTGCAGGAATCCACAGGCTGATTTGCAGGCTCAGGACCGTGCTCATAGAATTGGACAGAAGAAGGAAGTCCAAGTTTTCCGGTTCTGTACTGAGGTTTGTCTGGCTTCGTATTTATGGAACTATGTTGGTATCTTTAAGTGTAAATGTGTAATGTGTTCTGATGATACTTTGACAGTACACCATTGAGGAAAAAGTGATTGAAAGGGCTTATAAAAAGCTCGCCCTTGATGCTTTGGTTATCCAACAAGGTCGTCTAGCAGAACAAAAGAGTGAGACTTTTGTATCAGCATATGTTTTCTCTAATTGGAGTTTATTATTTCTCTATAAAATGTCAACATTCAATTTATTCATGGTATTCAGCGGTTAATAAAGATGAGCTGCTGCAAATGGTGCGATTTGGTGCTGAAATGGTATTCAGTTCCAAAGATAGCACAATAACAGATGAGGATATAGATAGAATTATTGCAAAAGGAGAAGAAGCAACTGCTGAACTTGATGCCAAGATGAAAAGATTTACTGAAGATGCCATCAAATTTAAAGTGGATGACAGTTGTTTCTCAGTGCAGAACTTAACATTAAACATGCTTATGTGTGATTCATTATTTAGAATGTTCTCAGTTAACAACACTTGTTTAACTGTTCTGCAGGTGCCGACTTGTATGACTTTGATGATGAAAAGGTAGACATTATACTTATGGCTGACACTTGTACCTTATCATGAAATTCTTTATTTGGGCTTATGTTTCCATTGTCCGTTCCTTGTTGGTGAAGGACGAAAATAAGTTTGATTTCAAGAAAATTGTCAGTGATAATTGGACTGAACCGTCACGAAGAGAAAGGAAGCGCATGTACGTCTCTTCACCTACCAAAATATGTATAATAATACTTTTTTACTCATCCAAATGATGTGTTCTCCAATGTTTCTGTAGTTACACTGAAACAGATTACTCTAAACAGACATCGCGCCAAGGTGGGCCTGCAAGAACCAAAGAGCCTCGAATTCCTCGCATGCCACAGTTGTAAGAAATTTAGCTTCACTGAATTATCATTTTATTGGTGTCTAGATCTTAACACGTGTTATCTTTCACAAGGCACGATTTCCAGTTCTTCAACACGCAGCGTCTTAGTGAATTGTACGAAAAAGAAGTACGCTGTCTTATGGTGGGTGTCTAGTCTACTCTTGGTTTTCCTTTTATCTGCTTGAGATATCTAACTTTATCTATTTGATGTGGCTTAGAAGGCACACAAGAAGAATCAAGATAAAGATACTATAGATGAAGATAAACCTCAAGGTATTTTCTTTTTCTTAGAACACTTATTAATGTTTAATCTGTCATTTTTCACTGGATGTCTTCTTGATGAATTGTTGTCTGCTCAGATGTGGTTGACCCTTTGACTGCTGAGGAGCAGGAAGAGAAGGAAAGACTGCTCGAAGAAGTATGTTTCTGTAATCTATATTTGACTTCAAACTTTGCCTTATAGCTTCACCTGACATGTGTCATCATATATCTTAGGGATTTTCAACATGGAGTAGAAGAGACTTCAACAATTTCATCAGGGCCTGCGAAAAGTATGGTCGAAATGATATCACGGGCATTGCTTCTGAAATGGAAGGGAAAACAGAGGAAGAGATCGAACAATATGCAAAGGTTTTCAAGGAAAGATATAAAGAATTGAATGGTAAATTGTAGAAAGATATAAATGCAATTCGTCTTTGCCACCATATTTATGTTTCCAAGTTTGAGATTCTGACTTTTTTTTTCATTTAATTAATAAATATGGTTTCTTGCAGAATTTGATAGGATAATTAAAAACATTGAGAGAGGAGAGGCTAGAATCTCACGGAAAGATGAGATCATGAAAGCTATTGGGAAGAAGTTGGACCGATACAAGAACCCATGGCTGGAACTAAAGATCCACTATGGGCAGAACAAAGGGAAGTTATACAATGAAGAATGTGACCGTTTCATGGTGAGACTTCTTATAATCATTATTTCTTGTTAGTTACGTCTTGATTCTCGTTTCAGTCCTCTTAATGTCGATACTATTGTTTCTCAGATATGCATGGTTAACCAGCTTGGGTATGGGAACTGGGAAGAGCTGAAGTCAGCATTTCGCACCTCCCCAATATTTCGGTTTGATTGGTTTGTCAAGTCTCGCACAACTCAAGAACTTGCTAGGAGATGCGATACACTTATCCGATTGGTGGAGAGGGAGAATCAGGATCTTGATGAGCAGGAGAGACAGGCTCGCAAAGAGAAAAGACTAGCAAAGGTATTCCTCTCTCTCTCTATATATATATATATGTATACACACACATTTTTATTGATTCCTCTGTGTCGCTCTTAACAGAACATGACCCCGTCTAAGCGTGCTGCTGCTAGACACGCTGCAGAAAGCCCTTCAACTCAGAAAAAGCGAAATAAAGATGACTACGCTAGTTCGGTGCGTTTTTAAGCATATTCATCCAAAAACTTTGCATGTATACATTATTCGCTGATTAAAACTGAACATGATCTGGCTTTTCTTTTACAGGGAAAGAAGAGAAGATGATTTCAATTCCAATTCTATTTTTGGGCAGTTTGTCTTGCCTTGATCTAATTTTGTATGTTGCCTATGTTGGTATATAAAAGAAACTGGTATCTATCTAAGAGAACAAGGCAAAGATCAAGTGCAGATGAACAAGTTTGCATAATTTCTGTACTTATCCCTGACCATAAAATTTTTGAACTGGTTACACGATGTCACTTCTGTTATTACCTTCATTTTTTCAAATTTTATGTTTTACGTTTTTTAACATCTGTGGATTCTAATTGACCCTAAATAAATTCTAAATACAATAATATACACAAATTTTGGTTAAATCCATTATACAAACGGTTCAAAAAATGGAACTGAATTCCCATGGACCAAGTTTGCACAATGGTAAGTCAGAAATTGTATTCATTTGAGAAGTTGATTCATTATGGCGATACATGTTTTGAATTCCCTGCATTTTTTCTCAAAATGGAACATGCGTGTGTGTTTAAAGTATAGCTTTTAAAATCAATTAGCAACATGCATATATACTTCAATAAGCCTCCCTCCATTCTCTGAAAACTTTATTTTGACTTAAAAATCCATCCAAAATTGGGACAAAATGACTGCAATTATATATGTAGGAAACCCAGTGAAAACTTTTCAAGTTATTCTTCCCAACTTTTCTATTTTAATAACAAACCTACATAAATAGATTGACAAGTTGCATGTAGCATTCTGTCATGTAATACCAGAGCTTACCCAAAAGGGCACCCTCCATACCCTTTCTTCCATTTTCTGTCTTTATCTCCCTCCAATTCTCTCCCCACAGCAACTGGTCGTTCTCTGTCTAGGCCCAGATTCCTCGGAGTTCCTCTCGTTCTACCCGGGCTGTCTCTTAGA
The DNA here is from genome assembly GCA_037126765.1 of Stenogyne calaminthoides. NCBI lineage: Eukaryota > Viridiplantae > Streptophyta > Magnoliopsida > Lamiales > Lamiaceae > Stenogyne > Stenogyne calaminthoides. The sequence goes on along the minus strand of JBBCBC010000022.1, from coordinate 33,740,983 downwards.
GAATCAGGATGCTCAAACTCGTCTAAACCCCATTCCAGGATGCTCAAGAAGATATTAGATCATATTTCTCATCAACATCAATAATAATAATTATCATGTATTATATACTGCTCCCTCCAACCCCCCATTTTAACTGTCTTTCTAGAGAAGGAGTATTTTTTTTCCAATTTTGTCTTACTAATTGTTTTTTGTGATAGTATACATTAACCAAGTAAAGTTACTTCACACAGATAAACAAAAGGGCATATTTTGTGATGAGTTCAAGGAAGACAACTCCGAAACTGTAAACATCGGATTTCAAAGTCAGCTGACCTGTCATGGCATATTCTGGAGCACAATAGCCATATGTCCCCATCACTCTTGTAGAGACGTGAGTTTTATCCCCAACAGGGCTCAGTTTTGCGAGTCCAAAATCCGAGAATTATATATCTTATATACTTAGTTCTTGGGCTATACTTATAAGAATTCTGAATGTATATACATATGATGGCCATTCTATCTTCATGACTAACCATGTAAATGGTCTTCTAGGGACCCCAATTGCATGCATTCATAAACGAGTAGACGTTGATCACCATCAGCACAATATCCTATCAAATTGACAACATTTGGGTGGTGTAACAGACTAAGCATGAGAACCGACCATTCCGGTCAACTTGCTTTACTGCAAAATTTGGATATGAGTCAAAGGCTCTGATACATGAAAGAATTTCATCCCATTTAAAAGTTCCAACTTATAGAAACATGTAGAATTAAGTAAGGTTGATCAAGTTGATATGAAGGAACAAACATCTCGTAAGTGAGGAAAGAATCCATCTTTTCAAGCAAAGATTAATTGGAATCAAGTGTTCTTCTCATATCACATGATTGTCTAATCTATGACCTTTGTACAAAATCAAATTAAATAACTTTTATGAACAAATGCCCCAAAGAATGGTGAAAGGTCACATATATGGGTCCATGGGACGACACTTGTAAATTAAGAATATATCTGTGTCATTTCAATTTGGGTTGTGTTTATCAAAGAATATATTCATTCATTCTTAGAAATGACATCATCTTGTAATAGAGAATCACTTTAAAATTTTCAAAGTTGATTCCCGGACATGCATTTGGATAGCTCAGAATCTTCACACAATTTAATGGGTGCGTTTGTGAGCCTAAAAGCCTATATCTGTCAATGTCTGTTTACTCTGTGATAAGTAGTCGGATATATAAAAGGCGATTGGCTGGTGATTCTCTACAGGAGATTTGCCTACAATTGGTACAGTTACAACTTGGATTTTTCTGAATTCTGAAATTCTAATACACTTGCTGACAGTTGTTTCATTTTTATCAGTGGGTCACATTCTGTGGCGCAATGCACGAATGTGCACAACTAATAATGTTAAATGTAAACAATTGATACTAATCAACTAATATTGTTCATTGAGAATAAGTAATACTGTTCAAAGAAACCAACTAATTATGTTTATTGTTCAATAATAACAAATATAATACTGCTCAGCGAAAAGAATTAATACATTTCAAATACACACCAATTGCTCGATGTAATTGGCGTACACAAGAATTTGTCTACAAATCTGTTTTTACCTTATCAAATTAGGCTATATATAGTGTCTGGTTTTTGTTTTTATATTATTTGTGGAATGCGACTTTAAGATGTGAGACGTAGTTCTGTTTTTTAAAGATCATGAGTAAGAATCAACATATTAATGTGTTAATTAAAAATTGTTAATTGTTTTAATTGAAAAATATTAATTGTGTGCAATTGCACCGTATATATGTTTGTATTTATTAATTTCTTTTAATTGCTGTACAATGAACAGAGAAATAGCTGATTTTAATGATTAGGGAGTGTTTGTAACTGATTTTGGAGGGGGCAAAATCACTTATTTTTAAAGATGTCCCTCACAGCTTTTAAAATTTTAAAAGTGATTCTCACTATTCATTAGTAATTGAAAACAGCCGATAGTGCATGTTCATATATACACATCGAAGTAGCTTGATTATAGTACTAATTAACTGAAGTTAAAATGCATGGTGATATAATCATTGGAGCTAAAAGTTGAGAGAAAAGCAATAATTTATAAGCTTCAAAATAGTCTATTAACACTTTCCATATATAGACTACTATTTTCCCTCTGTTGCAACAAAAAAGCTGATCCCATCTAAAGGGAAGAAGCAAAAAAAAGGTGCTTAACAAAATCAGCTTTTCTATCCACAGTCTGACCAATAATACAGTATTAATTAGTGTTTGCAAACTCTACAAACTAAGCAGAATCACTTTTTTTACAAAAGTCCCGCAAGCTGTCAGCTGTTAGTAGAGTTTGCAAACATGCCCTAAAGCCATAAGGCTCCGGCATCCTTAAGCATCTGCTTGAGCGAACCGTCGAGCTGCAGGGTCATGACGGTGTTAGCCGAGCCAACGAGCCGTCCCCCAATAAATATGGCTGGGACGGCGGGGCTGCACCCTAATTTCTTCAGAACCCGCTCCATTTCCATCCCTCGTGGGTCCTCGTCGATCTCGTGGATCAGGGGACTCACACCTTGTTCATAGAAGAGTCTCTTGATTGCATGGCACATGCAGCACGTGCTCTTGCTGAAGATCACCACAGCTTTCTGGGAAGCAATCTTGGCCACACGATCCATATTGATCAAATAATTTTTAGTTTCTTGATGAAAAATGTGAGAAGTTTTTTTATTTCTATATGTTTGGTTTGTGATGGTTGTGAGGCTTCATTGGGGTTGTATTTATAGATGGTGCATGGTTTGATTTTGTTATTAGATTTGATTAATTAATAAAAAAGGATTTGATTAATTAATAAAGGAGGAAGGTTCTTTCAGATATTTTGATAGAGATGCTAATGTGTAGAATGTGTGATTTGTAGGTGGTGGTGGTTTAATTAATTCATCATTACATATTCTGTTTATCCAAAGGAAAGGTTGATATAGAATGCTCAACTAGCAGAAAAAATCACCACTATTGCAGGTTTAGTCCGGAAAAAAAAAATCTAAATTATACCCGATGTTGGATTTGCAAAAATCATTTAAGTTTGTGCTTGACTTGCGGCATAATACGCAAATTTGTCCTTTTTCAATTTGCATTTCTCTTTTCTGCCCCTTTAATTTTTCAACTTCAACTATATCATTTTGTGACCATTTTACCCCGTTTCTTTAGTCACATCTCTATTCCATCTCAATTCTGTCACATATTCCAACTTCCAAACAAGACCCGATCCAGCTCCGGACCAATTTTGTGGACTTAACCCAGACCAATTTTGGATCGAACCGGTTTAGTGTTTATGGATTAGGCCTATTTTGGGCCGACCCTGCACAAAATCGGGTCCAGGTCGGGTCATATTTAGAAGTTGGAATATGTGGTCGGATGGGATGGGACAGGGATGAAATTAAGGGAGAGGGGTAGAATAGTCACAAAAGGGCAATATTTGTGAGTTGAAAAGTTAAGAGAACATGAAAGATAAATGCAACTAAGAAAATGACAAAAAATAGTTTGTCCCTTGATTTGCTATTTTTTTAAGACAAGCACTTATGTGCAACATCTCAAGTGTATTTTTAAACATATAATTTATTTACACTAACACAATTATACAAATTGTATGCTCGTAAGCTTGAAAAAAGGGACTTGAGTTGCACGTACATATGAGATCCACTCTTTTTTAAAAGATTTGACTAAACTACATTAAACCATAATAAAAGGAGAAGGTTTTTGGCATGGGCAAAATGATAAAATAACAAATGGATAAAAAAGTTAAGTAAAATGAAATTTATCTTTTGCAGTGGATTAAGATGAGATTCATTTTTAAATAATTTTAAAAATAATTGTAAAATTTCATTGTAAACGTGGTATTTTAGGAATAATTGTATTGTTATTATTTTTTTCTCGATTATTCCTTTGTGAATCAAAGAGATTAGTATCTCATATAATTATTTCAGATATTTGGATAGATGCTGATTGGAAGTGACAGTGCGTTCGATCCTGTTCTTAATTGGAATATCTTTAAGAGTAAAATATTATTAAGATAATTAATGATCAGGTAAAAAGCTGATTCACTAGCTAATTACTGTTTGACATTATATAATTATTAATTAATCAATTAAGGTCGTACGGCAACAAGCTTCCTCGTCATGTTTTAGCGTGGACGTAACGCATGCTACGTGCAATCTGGCTATAATCGAAGAATGTCAACTTTGATATAATTGGAAGGAAATGATAAAACCAGAATCTCATCAATTTTCGGACATATATGGAAAGTCACGCACTTGCATCACCTCATTATTGAATGGGTGTCGACTTTGTGGTTTTTTTTTTTTTTTTTAAGGGTGGTGAAAAACTCCTCCACTCGTATTGGTTAATATCTCAGTCGGTGGATTATAAATCGAATGATATGTTCAAGTAGCAGAGAGAGCCAACAGAATACGATTATGAGGATTAGGGGTGTAGTTAAGACGAGGCGAGATGGGTAGTTGTCAACGTCTAACCCAACTCGTTTAGAAAATTCTAAACTCGACTCAAACTCAAACTCGATCGAGCTCAATAATTTTGAACTCGAGTTCGATTCGATGGAAAGCTTGAAATATTTAAGCGCTATTCGGCTCGATAACTTACATAATAATTCCTCCATTTTTTAATATATGTCATTCTGAATTTTTTAAGACAAATTAAGTATATATTTTTATGCCAAAATTAATCTTAGTTAATAGTATTATTTAAATATTCTTGATAATAATTTGTATTGGTTGAAATATTATACATACAACACATTTGTTGAAAATTTGAAATTTAAAATTACCATGTTAAGGATATACTTGAGATAAAGGGGAAGATTATAAAAACGACATTTATTGTACAAATATTTCAGAAACCTAACCGACATTTAAATAAAAATGGAGGGAGTATTAATTATGTATTTTTATTTATAATATAGTATATTTATAATAATTAGCATATATAATAGGGGTAAAATTGTTAAATTTTATGAGCTCGATTATAATCGCGAACTTGTCGAGCCTATGATTGTTGAGCTTGAACTTGAGTTCAATAAATATAATTCGAGTCGATTTCGAACTTTTTTACAAAATAATATTTTTAAATTTTAACAAATATTTTCAATTTTTGATTAAATTAACATTGCGAGTTGAAAAAAATATCCACTTTTAATTCTTATATAGAATATTTTGATTGATCAATCCGTCCGTTCAAACATAGAACATTCTGTACAAGTGTAAAAGTAACAAAGACTACTACGTCTGTGCGAATCGAACTCACGACTATGTGGTTAAAAGCCACGCGCTCTACCAGCTGAGCTAAGACGGCTTGCTTGCTTAAAACCCTAACTAATAAATTTCATAATATAATTCAGGTTGGTTTTGTGTTCATTGTATATACTATTAATTATACACATAAATGACATCATGCATTATCTTGCAGATACACTTTAGTTAAAAGCCACGTAGAGCTTGAAAGCTGATGCCAAAGCATACATGTGTTCTCTTTTGTGCATTCTTGGATAGCTCAGAATCTTCACATTTTAGCATCAATTATTTCTGACCCTATTCAACACAATCGTTTTGGCCTGATTTTCTGCATGATCAGATTTTCCTACAATTATTAATTAATCTATGAAGCTTATCAATTCTTATCCATCACGTAATAAAAACTAATTTGCAAATCCAAGGGCCGGAAATATTTAAAATTTTTAATGTGTTTACAGTTATAGGATATTTAATAAATTAAAATATATACTACAAAAAATGGAGCAGATGATTGTCGCATGCATGCAATTATTCGCGAATTTGCCAGACAAAATGGTGACTGAAAAGCAGTATACACAAATTAACTCGAAAAAGTCGATCGATCCATTAAATTAAAAGTAGAACAAAAGTGTTTTGCCACATTTGAACCAAAAAAAGCCGCATGCACCTATTTGGGATTTAAATCGATTTGGTCCCATAACTTTGGACCTTTATTGAAATGGTCTCATATGTATCTCATGTTCCAATTTAGTCTCATATGTTTTCAATTTGTGCCAATTTAGTCCCAAGACACCGAAGACCGGTCAAACTGCACTAAAACGGCGTCGTTTTAGGGGCGTGTATCACACGCGCCCCTAATATCTTGCCGGAATTGCTGACTTGCATCGAATTGGACACGTGGCACAACACATGTGTATTTTACCTATTAAAAAATAAAAAAACGAAAAATAAAATTACACATCATTTTTATTACAAATAAAAATAAATCAAATCTAAATTAAATAAATATATATATTAAAATATCAGAATTCACTAAAATAAAACAAACAAAAAAAGAAATGCTGGTAATTTCTAGGAAACTTCCCCACCAAATTAAATCAATACACCCCCAAATTTGTAAGAGGCGAATTAAATCAATACACCCCCAAATCCACCACCAAATCTCCCAAACTGAAGAATTCGCGACCCAAATCTCCCAAATTGAAGAACCCTAATCCTCCACCAAATCTCCCAAATTGAAGAACCCTAATCCTCTACTAAATCTCCCTAATCGAATTCGCGACCCAAATCGATGAATTCTCGAGTTACACAAATTCTCCACCAAATCGATGCACCCTAATCGAAATCGCGACCAACCCAAATCATGAAGATGACCGATTCTTGTGGAAGCCAAGGTCCGGTCCATTGCCACTGCAATAGGGATGCCATTGTCGTCACAAGTTGGAAGGAAATGAACGTCGGGCGTAGATTTTTTGGCTGCCAAAGTATCCCGTAAGTATCTCAAACCCAACATTGAGCTCGTGGTCGATTTTTCGTCTATTCTCGTGGTCGATTATTGAGCTCGATATTATCTCAGATTATTGTGCTTGAATGTGGTTGAATTGTTGACGATTGTGGTCGGTTTTAGGAGAATATGTTGTTTTGTGCTTCAGTAATTTTTGGAATTAATCATTTTGTTGATTATTCGTGAATCTTTTATTGTGTAATCTACTAATATGTGGACTAATATGTTGAGGATTGTAATGTGTTGAATCTGCTATTAGTGAATTTGATATTGTGGACTAATATGTGGTTAATTTATACTGAATTTTAGAGGCCAGTGTATTGCAAATTTTTCCAATGGATTGACACCCCACTGTGTGAGAGAGCTAGAGAAATTATTCCTGGACTGTTGAGGAAGATGAATTATCAGAGAGATGAGCTAGAAAATGCTCAAAAGATTATTGAAAAGGTTGAGGAAATGGTTACTGTTTTGGAACGTGTGAATGGGAGATTGCAGAAAGAAAACGAAGGTCTGAAGGTTGACAAAAAAAGTGGAGGGTTGAACATTGTGAAGTTGTGGCTAAAGATGCTAGTTGTGTTATGTCTCTGTTTTGCATTGGCAAAGGTTGGGTGCTTTCTATTTGGTGAAGGTGTGCAGAAGAACAATGGAACCATGATGTTGGAGTGAGTGAAGGTGGTATGAGTAGTTATAATCCCTAGTGTAGAACTCATAATGTATGGGAGTAATTATAATCCCTAGTACTTATTCTCTATATTTTGTGTAGATTTTAGTATCATACTTTATGCAAATGTATGCGTATTTTTTGTATCAGATGTTAGTATCAAATTTGACCAAAATTAATCCAAAAATGTTGTTGTATCCAGATGTTAGTATCAAATCTGCAAAAAAATAGTGTCAAAAGATTGGTACCAAATCAAGACAAATTATACCTGAATTTGATGAAACACATAACAAGGCAAAAATCAAGACAAATTATAAGAACTCAATGCATTAACTTTCATAATGATTTCATTGATCAAGACTGCACATATGTGCCAAAATAACATTGTGTTATGTTTCAACATACCAAAATAAGGATGATGAGCTGAATACATTGTGTTCACAAAAAAGATGGACATAAGCATAAAAAACTAAAGCAGAGTCTGGTGATGAGCTAAATATGACATTGTGCTCACAAAAACGCAAGAAGTTCCATCACAAGCTTGATCAATTGAAATCACAAAAAGCCCAAAAAGTAAACCATCAAAAGAAAGCTAAACTTTCTTCTTTCCTTTCTTGCCACTGTTGTCATTACTACTCCCCTGACTAGACAAATCCATAACTTCTTCCCACCTTCATCCACAATTATCTTCTTCAAAGTAGATGAGCTCAAAGTCTGCAAGCATCTATTGGTAAAATGGGAATCTGAATAGGGTGGAGGTACGCGAAATTGAACCCTTGGTGGAGGTTGATTGGGTGAAGGCCCTTGCATTCCCATTTGACCCATCTGTCCAACTTGTCCCATTTGCAATTGTTCATGGGGTGTAGGCCCTTGCAAAGTAGGAGGTTTGGAAGGTGCATACCATTTCACAGTTGTTATCCGACTCTCTAGAAATGCTGCAAGGGCGGCCTCATCCTCAGCATTTCTGGACTCATGTACACCACTCTCACTAAACTTTGGAGGTGCAACCTGTAAGTAATAAAATTTCATTAGTGCCAATTTATTTATTCATGTATGGTATCTGTAATTAATATGAGACTTGCCTGAATGGTGTCATTCTGATCATCAATAATTGTTGATGCACTCTCACTATTTTGTGTATTTTTTCCAATTCCATGCTCCTAAAATTTAACAAACTACTCAGTAACTTAAAGTTGAACAGGTTTAATGCAAATTTTTTAGGAATCATAATTATAAGTCAAAATCTAACCTTGTTCTTGTTCTGTCCAGCCCTTTTCTTTGAACTTGGTACATTTGGTGCAAGTATATGTACATTTCTCTTTGCTGCCGTGCTTCTTCTGAAAGAAGCAAGCTCAGCTTTGGATGGCTGAGTTGTGGATGAAGGTGTTGATGGCCCACTTCTTGTTACCCACTCTCTTCCTTCTTGCTGACCTACTCATGGAAGGGCCCACTCTCTTCTTCCTCAACCCAATCAAACACAAGAGACTCACCCCCAACATACTCATGGAAGGGCACATTATTGAGGTTTCGAAATTTCGAATTAATTCCCCAAAAATATAAGGTCAAAGTGAGGTATTTGGTGTTTGGGCTGAAAAAAATTACAAAAAGCAAAACACAATAAGATTTTTTTTAACAATAAACATAAAGTATGACTAATACGTCCAAAAAAGTATACTATATTGCAAAATATGGACCACTATTGTTTCTCATCTCAAGACAATAACTATCTGCTTTTCACATCTCAAAAAAGGGGCCACACGTATTAAATATACCCACCAACAACAAAATATGTTCTCTTTACTCATCTCAAAACAGGGACACAAGCATTAAAATACAAACCCAAGCATCAGGGAACAGAAACACACCCACCAACTAAGCCTACCACAAGCATTAAAATACACATACCCAGGTTATAGTTTCCAAACAAAAACCCGACACAAATAAACACAAACCCGACACCCGATTTTTTTACGAATCTAAAAGCGAAACTTACCATAATCGGGTGTGGGCCACTTCATCGCCTTTTTGCGGCCACACATACACCATGGTCGCGCGTCCACGGTGTAGGGTTTGATTTTGGAACGACCGATAGTGTGGAGGACTAGGGTTCTTCAATTTGGGGGTGTTAGAGTTCTCGATCGATCGCTTATGATGGATTGGGTTTTTTCAATTTGGGGGTGTATTGATTTAATTCGTCTCTTACGAATTCGATTAGGGAAACTTCCTTTATTCATTTTTTTTTTGTTTTATTTTAGTGAATTCTGATATTTTAATATATATATTTATTTAATTTATATTTGATTTATTTTTATTTGTAATAAAAATGATGTGTAATTTTATTTTTCGTTTTTCATTTTTTTTAATAGGTAAAATACACATGTGTCATGCCACGTGTCCAATTCGATGCAAGACAGCATTTCCGGCAAGAAATTAGGGGCGCGTGTGATACACGCCCCTAAAACGACGCCGTTTTAGTGCAGTTTGACCGGTCTTCGGCGTCTTGGGACTAAATTGGCACAAATTAAAAACATATGGGACTAAATTGGAACATGAGATACATACGGGACCATTTCAATAAAAGTCCAAAGTTATGGGACCAAATCGATTTAAATCCCCACCTAGCTTATAAAGCAAAGAAGCTTAAAAAAAGCACTACGACTTTAACACAAACTCTACACTGTTATGCACTATCACTGTTTATATCAGCGATTTGGGCTTATTAAAGCCATAAGGCTCCGGCATCTATGAGCATCTTTTTGAGCGAGCCGTCGAGCTGCATAGTGATGACTGTGTTGGCGGAGCCGACGAGTTTGCCACCGATGAAAACAGCTGGGACGGCGGCGGGGCTGCAGCCGGCCCGGATGAGGGCCCGCTCGATCTCGTAGCCGCGGGGGTCGTGGTCGAGCTCATGGATCAAGGGGCTCACGCCTTGGTCGTAGAACAGTCTCTTGATTGCATGGCACATGCAGCACGTGCTCTTGCTGAATATCACCACTGCCTTCTGGGATGACATCTTAGCCACACGATCCATTAATTTATTAATTTGAATGAGAATTATTGAGATGGTTTCAAGTGTTTATAATGAGAGAAGTTTTTTTTTTTTTTTTTTTGGGTTGGTTTGGTTTGGTGGGGTTGTATTTATAGGGGTGAATGGGTGGAAAAGGAAGAATTTATGCTCCTTTAGTTTGGAATTTAAAATTATTCCCTGGTACATTTGTGGATTGTAACCATATATTTGCAGTTCGGATTTCATGTACCATTTTTTATATTTTATATTTCATTGGTGTTTCACCGTATTGAATTTTTAATTTATAGATTCGGAGTATGGTAATTTATTGGATATTTTTTATTATTCCACGTGTCATTTATATTATGGAGTACAAAATGGAATTATAAAACATGAGTTGACCTTATTAATTATACATATATTCATTGCTATTTAATGACTTTCTTAATCCTTGTCAAATATCTTAATTAAGATGATAAATACAGTAGATCGGAGAGAATATTATAAATTTATAATATGAAAAACTTCGTCCACCTTGAAGTGAAACCTTATACTCCGTCGCGTGGTGTCACGATGTGGTTTGATTAATTAATAGATTTGTTTTATTGAAAAAATGATTGATAAAGAAATGAGAAAATATACAAATAATTGCCAAAATAATTTACTATAGAAGTGATGCTTGTGTGCACTAATTGCACAAAATGCAATTTGATTCAAATTTAATTTAAATGAACCATGAATCCTAAATCCTAAACCTTATACCCTAAATATAAACCTAAACTATGAATCATTCGGGCCGGGTGAACCATGAATCACTCGGACCGGGTTCGGATCGGGTTGGGTCCGGACCTGATTTAAAAAAAAAAAAAAAAAACTAAATCCTAAACCATGAATCATTCGGGCCGGGTGAACCATGAACCACTCGGACTGGATTCGGGTAGAGTTGGGTCCGGACTTATTACTGTTGCACGATTAACTATAGATAGTAAAGGTAACTAACTTATTCGATGGTCGTCTTTTGTTGTGGATATAAAGCATGCAACGTGCTATATCCTGATTGTGCGAGTGTGCAACGGGAATGTCAACTTTGACAGAATGCTATATATATATATATATATATATATATAAAAGAATATGGAAAAAGTTATTTCAGGCTTAAGGAAATTGGACACACACTTGCATCAGGTTGATGCTGAAACGACGCGACATTGCCTGCTCCAATTTGATTAGAATTTTGATCGATAGAACAGAACATGTGTTAATGTCGACCAAATATATTAAGTCATAACGATTAATTATTTTTTTTAATAATGAGGCACACTTGTGTGAGACCGTCTTACGATGAGATGGAGTGTAATTTGGGCATTAACGCTTTGACACTTTAAAAGGGGTGGGTGTTGATTGTTGTAAGTTGTACTCCGTCTCATGCATGAAATCGTCTCGTACAAATATTTGGCTTTTTTAATACTACAATTATATGGTCTGTGATTTTTCATGATTACCCGAATTCAAACAGAATTCGGTAATTACACACTCGTTATGTCTCACATTCGGTAATTTTATTTTGTTAATTATTAGAAAAAAATTATTGGCCGGTGGTGGACTTGTTAGTGTTAGTGTCCTAGAGACAAACCATTGTAATGACATAATACTTAGATAATATTCAGTATTTGTTTAATGTTAATGTTTGTTTAATATTAAATGCATGGCGTTACACTCATTAGAATATTATGTTTGATTGTTTGCATTTATTCTTATATGTGTTCCCATGAATCACTGTTGTCATTGAGTGTGTGAGAACTCAGATGACTTAAGCTTGATTCTCAAATAGCCCCAATCAAGGATCATCAAGAATGAGATATTGATGATGCAATGGAGATTGGTGTGCGATCTGCATCATACTCTTAGAGAGTGTAGTAAGATCTCACTTACTACGAGATACTAGGTATCTCATGATGGATGCACAAATACCTTAGAGGGTATTGGTATACCCATCCGAGAAACCATTTGATGTAGTTCCACTATATGTGTCTACGGGTGTCTCGGTTAGTGGGAGCTATGTGATACTCCTTTGGCTTGAGGTCAATACGCACGACATGTGTGGAGTGATGAACTTTGACCATGACCAACGCTTGCACCCGTCTATGGGTAGATATGGCTTGGATTGGGTTCATCACGAAGTGCATGTGCGTGGTAGTTGAGCCAAGAAAATGATTCATTCCTCAAAGTGGATTTAGAGAGAATACACATCTTCTCATCATAATTGGATCTAAGTCATTGGTCAATGCACGTCAACTTAGACTTTGTGACTAAGTGTGATACTAATGATCAATTAATGATTAGAGATAAATTGATTTAGTTATTTGAATAGACACTTCATCATGTTCAAGACTAAATCGAGTATTCGTGAATGAAAGGAGGAAATCGCAATTGCCCACATTTCTATTACAGGTAGTTGCATTTTTCTCGCAACGTACCTCATATATTGAGAATGTCTGATTTATTGTCTAGGGTTCAATTAAGACCAGATTAGTTTGACTAATAATTTTCGATATATGAGGGCATATGGGTCACACAACAAGTAGTCCCCTTTACAGATTAAAGTTGGTTGATTAAATGTTAAATTGGATTTAATATTTAATTTATGGAGAATTAATTAATAATAGATTAATTTGGAATTAATTATTATTAATGTTTAATTAAATTGGATTTAATTAAATAGGAATATTATTGTAGGATTTAATTATATGAGGAAATAAATCGTAGAGATTTTCCACATGGAAATTAAATTCGTAGAGATTTATATGGAGAAATAAATCCTAGGGATTTATACAAATAAGGATTAGGGATATTATTTCCTAATTAGGCTAGCTTAAGATTTAAGCTGAGTCTCTCCTATAAATATGAGCTCTTGGGATTCATAATTATCAGTTGTTCAAATTTCTCCATAAAATCTAGAGTTATAATTTTCCTAGCAAATTCATATCGGGATTCAACGCTGGCGAATCTGCGTGAATTTGTAAACGGGGATTACGTGGATACCGTAGTTGAGAAATCTGCTCTTGAGTTCTTTGTAAGAATTTCTTATTGTTATTTTTCGTGTTCATGCTTGCAATTATATGTTCGTTGTTGGTGAACTGTTTTAATTCACGCAAGCATGTTTTACGTGTTTACGTGCCTCTAAATTCAGGATCGAGAACTTCGGCCTAAATGACGCCATGCGCCTTGATTTCATAAAAATCGACCCGAAAAAGCGTTTCTAAGCACAGGTGCCGCCTAAGTAAACTAAAATTGATCTAGGCGGCAAGGCGGAAAAGGCGGTTTCCTTTTTTTTTAATTAAATAAAATATTAAATGTAAATTCAAAGAAACAGAATCAGTGAAAAAAGAATCAGATTGTAAATTACGCGTACCTCTCCCACGAAAGAAGAAAAAAACCCTAGCCCAAGCCGCTGCAATCGTCGTCGCGCCCATCCTCCAGCCATCGCAATCGCCTCCGCGCCCACGCTCTCCTCTCCCCGTAGCCTTTCTTGCCCATTGCGCCACCCGCCGCCCTCACTGTATTTTCGGTGATTCGGCCGCTCGTCGCCGCCTCCCTCCGTCGCCAAGGTAATATCATTATTCAGATTTCAGAAACGTTTTAATTGTTTGTATCATTTAAGGTAGTTGGCAGAAATCATATCGTTATTGTTTGAATTTATGTTGATTTTAGAATATTGGAGATGAGCAACCATCCGATCATCGTACCATTTAATTTGATTATTGTCATTGATGAAACATTTGTTTTGCCTTTTGAGTTCTTATTTTGCAAACATTTGTTCTTATTTTGTCATTCATGACTATGATTTTATGTTAATTGTTGTGATTTAAAAGTAAAATTAAAATTTAAAAAAAAAAATTAGGCGGTTGGCTAGGCAGCGCCTAGGCGGCCTAGGCGCTAGGCGGCCAAGAAACGCCCGCCTGGCGCCTTCCGAGTTCTGCACCCTTGCTAAATTCCAACATGACTAGGGTCTAGGGTGACCCTACAGTATGGGGGTTTGACAGTTGATTCAGTGTGTATTTTGAAACACAATTAAAAAGGTAGAAGTTTTTATTTTGAAAAGCTAAGTCACACCAATTTAAGAAAAAAAAACACACTTTTATACTATTGAGTTGTGTTTCAAAACAGTCCCTTAGTTTATGCATAATATATTCATAATTTTAGGTTATTTGTCTCTTTCTTAGTTGCAAAATGAGAACATTTATGTGTATAAGATAAGCACATATTACTTTTAAATTTGTGAAAATGTAGACCAAATTGATCAGAATTAACCCAAATTCGGTTAAAATTTCACTTACGTCTCACAGAGGATTGAAAATTGGACTTTTAATCCGGTATATTAAAGATTTTTTTAAAAAAAATTATGTTAATGTGAGTCAAATTGGCCACAATTAGTCCAGTAAGAGTATTTAGCTAGTAGGATCAGCCCAATAAATATAGGACATAGATTTTTTTAATTTTTTTTTAAGTGTATTGTCCTTAATGTTTCAGGCGTGTAAAATTTATAGTGTCTTTAATTTGCAGTTCTCAAGGATTTTTCACGTAAAATTTGTATTCTATCTTATTTTTTTCAACTGTATTTTCTACCTAGTATTGATTAGGTATTTGATTTTAGAACAAAATTTATATAAAATGGTCTCACGCGCGGTAAGACGTTCACAAATAATACCCTTTTATTATTAAAGATTAAAAAGTCATTCTCAAATTCAAGACCCATAGTTTGATTAATTAAGATCTAGATCTAACATAGCATCTATAAAGTATGATAAACAGGAGCAACCTAATTACGATTACAAAATACTAGTACTTAATTAACAGAATCCAGGTATATCGTTGTAAAAGAAAGTTCACTTGAATTTTAACTCGGCCGGATTTCGATCATTAATGCAAGATATAAATTTAGTAAAATCGATCCATTTTTCACTTTCTTTATTTTCAAGAATTGCATATATATGAGCAATATGATCAGTACCCATTCCTCTGATGACATTATAATCATGATATCTCCAAAAAATATTCCTATTCTCTGTACACGTGTAAGAATAAGATTTGACATTTTTTTTAATTCTCCCACTTGTGTGCATGCAATGCAATGTTCTTCTCAGAATCCATGCGGATTAATTAAGAGAGAGTTCAACCTATTTTAGAAAACATCTTAAATATAATCAAGCCAATTCTGAATGTACGAGCGGGACAAAAATTAATATTGAAATTTGAAGCGAAACTGCATACACAAAATAATTCCGATTAAAAAAGTAAAAGACACACAAAATAATGACAAAAACACACAAATTTTAATTGAGAAATTAAAAAATCAAGCATGATCAACAATTGTAAGAGAGTTGCGAAAATGATGATCACAACGTTGGGAATATATTTATATGTACACAAATTGGCCTCATGAGATTCGAGTCAAATAGTGACCTGCCTGCCCCTTCTTTTTTCTTCCAAATAATTCTTACATGGTGGGTCACACCACCACCTTTTAATTTCAAGCCAAATAACAACCATAAAACTAGTTAATAGCTACAAATTAAGCTAAGTCACACTGATTTCTTGTTTTGGTATATAAGTTTTGGTTATCGCATATATACATATGATTCTAAAATATTAATTCAGGAGTGATACTTGCGTGCACCAATTGCACACGATGTAATTGAATTCAATTTTAATTTAAATTAACTACACACGATACCTCAGTAATTTCACCATTCATTTCTTTTTTCATTTCTGAATCCTGAACCCTGAACCCGAACCCATTGGATCCGAGTCCGGGTCGGGTCGGTCGGATCTGGTCTGGGCCTTGTCCGAATTTTGAAATATAATTTTTTAAAAAAAATCTAAAATTCAATTACACTAATTCTAAATTGGTGTAAATAATGGACACAAGTATTAAGCCCACAAAGTTCGGGTCAGTCGGATCTGGTCTGGGCCTTGTCCGAATTTTGAAATATAATTTTTTTAAAAAAATCTAAAATCCAATTACATTAATTCTAAATTGGTGTAAATAATGGACACAAGTATTAAGCCCACAAAGTTGCACCAAATTAATTCAAACTCATATAATTTCATTGATGTTTGAGAATATATAGAAAATAGCTGGAGTTTGATTCCGTGACTCATATATATGCCATATCCCACTTTAGGATAAAATTACAAGTTTGTGATGTCAGTGGCGGCCGGTCGACAGGGACGGATTCAGGAGGAGCAGTGGCAATTGTTCCCCTTGTATTATACTCTTTTTTTTGTTTTTTTTATTATCAGGATTCATTGTAGTATTAGCGAAAATTAAAAAAAAAAATAGTGTAAAGTGGATAAAGTGGATTTGTTGGAGGAAAATAATAGTATTAAATAGTGTAAAGTGGGTTTAATGGAGAAAAATAATAGTATTAAATAGTATTGAAAGTTACTTTATTTTCTTTAATTTTTAGGAAATGGCCAAACAAAATTAGGACGGCTATTTACGGAAAATTGGCAATCAAAATTAGGGAAGTGAGAGTAATTCTTTTACACTGGATATATATATATATATATATATATATATATATATATATATATAATTTTTTGTTTTAATTTAAACCTTCATTTTATAAGAATTCGCATCCGCCAATTTGATTGAAAATACACATGGTACAAAAAATTCCACCCCCTACATCAAATCCTAGACATGCGGGCCGGATTTCATCTGAATTTGGTTTATCATACATGCATTGAACAATTTTTATTTTTTTTTGTCAGTTTTTAATATGCATCAATCTTTTCTGCCTTTCAATTTTTTTGAGCTCACAAATATTATTTTTTTACCATTTTGTCTCTCTCTTAAGTCCTTAATTCCATCTCTATCTTCTCTATCCTTTAATCTCAAACACGATCCAGACCCGGACCCCCCGAACCCGAACCCTAAACAATGAACCCGAACTATGAACCCTAGCCCTAAACAAATTTTGGGCCGGCTTCGGCCGGGTCAGCCTGGGCTGGGATTTAGATCCGGACTTGGGTTTGAGTTTTATTTGAAAGTTGAAATATGTGGTGGAATTAGGATGAGATTATGGGATCAGATTAAGGGGGAGGGGTAGAATTGTCACAAAAGGGCATAAATGTGGGTTGAAAAAGTGTTAGGGCAAAAAAAAGAGATGCAAATTAAAAAAGTGCATTTTTGACAATATTCTCTATATGATTTGTTAAATTTATACTCCCAATTCCGCCCACCAATCTTATGCACAGTTGACTTTTACACGCGTTTTTGCGAGCGATGTTTATATTAGTAATTGAAACGATAAAGTGACTTTTAAGGAGGGGTATGATAGATGAGGGACTTATCTATCATACTTCTCCTTAAAAATTATTTTTTCATTTTAATTATTAATACAAAACTCACTCGCAAAAATGCATATAAAAGTCAATTGTGCATAAGATTGATGGACGAGGGATTAATATTCATGGTTTCAATAAATCATCCTTTTCTTGTCAATATTTTTACATACAACAACTGATGAGCCAGTGAAGATACATTACATTGAAGTTTCTCAACATTAAAATCATGTTCATGAGCTCTTAATTATATAACTCATCATGACAGATTCACATGCATGATACATATACACATACCCACATGGCACATATACTGATATACACAGCGGAGAACCAAAGTCAAAGTCAAAGCCAAAGAGCTCCAGCATCCTTAAGCATCTTGTTCAAAGATCCATCAAGGTGAAGTGTCAACACATTACGCGGCGAACCAACCAACTTTCCACCAACGAACACGGCCGGGACAGCCGGGGTGCACCCTAACTTGGTGAGGGCTGCCTCCATTTCCGTGCCATGCAGTACAACAGCCGCTTCATTGCATGGCACATGCAGCATCTGCTCTTGCTGAATATCACCACAGCGTTTTCTGCACTTAGTTTTACCACACGCGACTCCATTTGATTATTAGTTAATTAACAAGAAGTATGTAGTTAATGAAATATTCTTGATTATGGGTTTGAGAGGTTGTGATTTGAATCATTTGATGATCATGTGTATATATAGACAAGTGTTGGAATCTTGAATTTTGTTTTTGTTTTGGATTATCTTAAAAGATTTGTGCGCGCAAATTATGGTTTAAAGGTATCAAATTAATAATCCCTTAGACTCACAAAAGAGGTCATTATAAATTTGACTGGCCGAGAGATCGATGCAAAATCATTTCACTTACTGTAATTTTTTTCTATTTTTACCGATGGATTGTTTCGTGATTTTACAGTTTCTGGACTCACGTATCGGGGAATATGTATTCCAAATAAACATGCGCTTCTAGTGATTTAGATGGACTTTGAGTGTTTTTTTTTTCCAGTTGGACCTTTAGACATGAATTCTTTTTAATCAAATATCACGGTTATGCGTACACAATATCACTGTTATATTTACGAAGTGTCACAGTTTAAAAATCGAGAAAACCTCCATTTTTAGCCCCTTCTCATTTAAAAAGTTATTTTTTATCAAAGTTTTTTATTTCATTCTTTTTTAGCCAAGAGAATAATTTTTTGGGCAATTATACCCTTAATGAAGTCAACAATTTTTTTAAAAAAAAATGGTGGTACGGGCTTCATTAAATGGTGGTGCGGGGTTAATATATCAGAAGATCTGAAATTAATAATTGTGGTACAAATTTAAAATTGATGGTACGAGTTGAATTAAATTATGGTACGAGTTGAAATTATGGTGGTACGGTGTTAAAATAAAAGTGGTACGGGGTTAAAATAAGTGTGGTACGAAACTGATAGTGGTACGGAGTTAATAGAATGGTGGTACGGACTGAAACAATATTTACGGATTGAAGTAATAGTGGTACGGAGTTAATTGAAGGGTGGTACGGGCTGAAATAATGTTTGTACGAGATATATATATATGGTGGTACGAACTTAAATAATGAAAGCATAAAAAATGGGTAAAGTTGGAAAAAAAATATATTCTCTTGGCTAAAAAAGAATGATTATAAATTTTGTGACAAAAAAATACTTTTATTTTTATGTTAGACTATTTATAAACTCATCCCTTAAAAATCAAATACACTTATATATATTTATAACAGTAACAATCGAGAAAAAGAGTTCACGTGAACTAGAGTTCACAGGAGACGTTACCTACTGTTAGTTTAAATATGTGAATTTGTCAATTAATTTGTTACATTTTATAATAATATTATTAATATGAAGAATTCGGCTCCTTAAAGCAAGATTTTAGATATGTTCGTGTTGGAGCGATGTCTCGATTTCAAGTCCAACCATTTCTCCTTTCATAAAAAGAAAATTGGTTAGATGATCTGTATATGATAAATTATTTGTTTAGTGCAAAGTGAAGCATTTTTTAGATAGGTCAAATAATTCGTTGATATCAGGGAATAGATGTGCCTTTCATGCTCTAAATGAGGTAATGTTCTTAACTTCAACGGATTTTAAAACGTGGGGTGTTGTGCTTTATATATGGATAAAAAGACATATTTATCAAGAATGTTGCTTTAATTTTTAAGGTTGCATGTGTAGCATCTTATCTAGTCAATTATTGTAAACCAAAGCAATTTTTGTCGGCAACTATCCGATAATATGTTCACTAGATTACTAGGTTCGAATCGAATACGCGAGTGCAGTGTTGTTAAAATCGGGTTGAACCAGCCGGTTCAACCGGTTGGACCGGGAACCGATCCAAAAAGAGGTCTAAAACCGGTTCTAAGGTTGGACAGGTTTGAACCGGTCAATAGCCGAACCGGCTGGACCGGGAACCGATCAAAAAAGAGGCCTAAAACCGCTTCTAAGGTTGGACCGGTTTGAACCGGTCAATAGACGGTTCAACCGGCCAACCTGAAAAAATCGGTTTTCCTTTTTTTTTTTTTTTTAAACTTTTTTTTTTATTTTAAACTATTAATTATTTAGGTAAAAAAAAATTATTTTTAATACCAATCAAATTTTCACTAATCTTTCTTGTGAGTAAGGATCTAGACCTCCCACCCCTTTTATATTACTCCACCTTTCCCTTTTTTTGTACTTATTCAATGTGGGATAGGAGACTTAGAGTTTAGATCCACCTCTACTCCCTTTTATATTACTTCATCTCACATCTTTAGTAATATTTATTCAATGTGGGATGGAAGATCCATAAAGTCCACCTCCTCTCCATTTTATATTACTCTATCTCACATCTTTTCTAATACTTATTCGATGTGGGATAGGAGTATTATTTTCTCTCACATTTCATCTAATACTTATTCAATGTGGGACGAAATTTCTTTATCAAGAAAACCTACACGTTTATATTATTATTATGCCTCAAGTTTGATTAATTAAATTTAAATATTAATATTACAAGTCAATTGTTAAATTAATTATTTTTAAAAAACACAAAAACATAAAAAATATTAAAAAAATAGACATAAATCATTTAAACGGTTGAACCGCCGATTGAACCGTCGGTTGAACCGGTCCGACCGGTTGAACCACTGACCGGTGGTCTGTCCGGTTCGATTATCGGTTCGGTTATGAAAACACTGCGCGAGTGTTTAGCACACATATTTAAGAGTTTTTTTTTTAAGAGAAAATAAATTAAAGAAGACAATGTATAACCCCAAGATTGACATAGCTAGCAGTGTGCTCCTCTTTAGGTCTCAGGTTCGAACCTCCTAAGGTGCGATCAATCCTTGAGATGGATTAGTCCATATAGAATTTAGCTCTGATTTGAAGTGAGGCCCCCGCTAGTGGACGTTGGGTTCTGGTCCCCCAAATTAGTCGATTCTTGAGTTATGGCTTGACATGGGGCCTCCGCTAGTAGACGGTGGGTTCTGGTCCTCATAATTAGTTGGTCACTTCTGGTTGCCCCCGCTAGTGGACGATGGGTTCTGATCCCCCGAACTAGTCGGTCCTTGAGCTCTGGCTTGAAACGGAACCCCCCACAGTGTCTGGTGGGTTACGGTCCCCCCGGATTAGTCGGTCCTTGAGTTTTGGCTTGAAATGGGGCCCCCGCTAGTAGACGGTGGGTTCTGGTCTCCCGAATTAGTCGGTCTCTTCTGGCTTGAAATGAGACCCCCGCTAATGGACGGTGGGTTCTGGTCCCCCGAAATAATCGATCCTTGAGCTCTAGCTTGAAACGGAACCCCCACTAGTAGACGGTGGGTTCCGGTCCCCAAAATTAGTTGGTCCTTGGGTTCTGGTCCCCCTGATAAGTCGGTCCTTGAGCTCTGACTTGAAATGGGGCTCCCACTAGTAGATGGTGGGTTATGGTTCCCCGAATTAATCGGTCTCTTCTGGCTTGAAGTGGG
This sequence comes from Stenogyne calaminthoides, assembly GCA_037126765.1. Classification (NCBI taxonomy): domain Eukaryota; kingdom Viridiplantae; phylum Streptophyta; class Magnoliopsida; order Lamiales; family Lamiaceae; genus Stenogyne; species Stenogyne calaminthoides. Next base: position 33,719,205 of record JBBCBC010000022.1, on the reverse strand, counting down.
GCCCCTGCTAGTGGACGATGGGTTCTGGTCCCCCCGAATTAGTCGGTCCTTGAGCTCTAGCTTGAAACAAAACCTCCACTAATAGATACTGGGTTCTGGTCCTCTGGATTAGTCGGTCATTGGGTCAGATACCGAGTTATATAAAAAAAAACAATGTAATAAATATAAAAAAAGACTAATTACTCTAATAAAAAAGAAATTATTTACAATCCTCCAAATTGAAGGGCGACAAGTGTGAAAAGAAAAACTACATTCACGATATATGTGCGGACTACAAGAAGTATTCGATAAAATATTACTTTTAATACATGACACAAACCTCCACTTTGTATCAAAGAAAATAAAATGTTTAATGAAAATTTTGTTAATTTCCCAAAAGTTAAAATTCGTCATTACTTAGGGTGTGTTTTAGAACATAAGTGAAAAATAAAAAGTGCTTATTTTTTAAAAAGAAGCACTTAAAACATGTTTGCAACTACTATTTTAAGTGCTTATTAGCTCTTTTGGCCAAGCAATAATTTCTAGCTTTTGACTTCTCCTTAAGCACTTCTACACACCTCCCAAGAAAATAATACCTAATACCCTTATTAAAAGCACTTCTTTTTTCAAACACATTTATTTTTAATCACTTCTTAAAATTATTTTATTTTAAAACACTCCTTATTTTTCATTTTGCTATAAAAATCACTTAACATCACTTTTTTAGAGATACTAGTGCTTGCAAACACACACTTATTGCATAAGTAAAGAATTCATAAAAAATATTGCTCGTTTAAATTATATACATAAAGGTGGTAATCCGCCCACCGCATTTCTGTAATCAAATTAAGGGCCGAAAGTTTGATCATGATTCGGATTTCATTCCATTTCATCGGATTAATTAAGAAATCAAATTATCCCAAAATCTTGAACAGGATTTTGACAGAATATAAATAATAATATTATAATAATAGTATAAAATTATAAATTAAGAGTTTGGCATGATGAAACTACTGTAAAACTGATTACTTTTTTTACAGACATGACTTTTCAATTACCACGGCTAACACCATTTTATAATACAAGTCATATTTTTCAGTTATTATTACTAATATTCCTATGTAATATAAGTTACATCCTTCAATATTATGAGCAATACACTTTATATTAAAAGATCACATCCTTCAATTATTCAAGGGTGCAGAAGTCGGAAATCGGTAGTCGGGCGGATATGGACCGCCTAGCGCCTAGGCCGTCTATGCGGGAACTAGTCGGTTCGGTTTTCTTTTATTTTTTTCATCTAAATGAGTTTTATTTACTACTTATTGAAATATTATAACAAAATTACACTTCAAAATTAATTAATAAATTCATTATACAACCGTCTAAATCTAGATAACAATTGAAACACTTTTTCTTATATATATTATCCATTATAGAGTACAAGAAAATTAATTTAACATAAAAAAACTAATCAAATTTGTGTTCTGGGATTTTAGTGTAGAGAAAATTATCAGTTTTTGTCTTATCATCAATTTATTCTAAGAACAAAGTCTTTCATTATCAAATAATACCTTAGTGTTGGACATCTAACTCCCGACTTAGCCGTCCAGCTCCTGACTCGGTCGTTTAGGCGGCGCCTAGGCAAAATCGGGTCGGCTGACTACCCTCTTGCGCCTAGACGCCGCCTAGGCGGGGACTAGTCGGGACTTTTACATCACTGCAATTATTACAACTAACCCTTTAGTAATATAAGTCACATTCCTCAATGAATTTCACATATTTCTATGTGAAATTTGTTTACCCTATATTTTGCCGTAAATGGATTAAATAGTGCCTGTTTTTAAATTAATAAAATCTTTTTTTCCCGGAAGTAGCAATGTATATACGTAGATGCTAACTGCTGAAAACCGCCCCCGTACAAAAGGCGTTATTTCTTTTCTTTTTTTTTAATCCACAGTAAAATAATAATATACGATGCCAAAGTAGCAATACTTAAAAAAAATATAGAGGGGTATAGATACCCTTTATCAAATCTTATACTACAATATTAAGTTACGATGATTAAAAAAAGACCAAATGTTGGACAATACTTTTATTCAAATTAAAGAGAGATATTATACGACGTCAATTGCAAGACATTGCTTAGAATTGATCAACCTTGACGTTATCATATAAAAATGTCATCGATTAAAACAAGAAATGTATATAACTAATAAATAAATAGCAGCTAATATTTTATATAGCAACAAAATTAAATATACATTGAAAAATACCCTTCTAGAGGTATTCGAGTTGGTGATGACGACAAGTATATATAATTATGAGTTTAAATTCTTCTATTCAAATTTTTCGAAGGAATTCGTTGCATATATATAACTTGTCTCACGTAATGACAAAATTTTATATGAAATATTATCACCGTTATGTATAAAAAAGTATTATTATTGTTCACAAAAATTATCATTATTAAATTAACAAATATTTTATTTTTTAAACAATGATAGTTATTGTGTATAACAATGATAGAATTCATGTATAGACTTGGATCACATCAGTATTACCCTCATATAATTTACTTCTTTTATTATTACACTTAGTTATTCCATCACATTAAAATATATATTAATAAAATAAAAATGATTTAAGCATAGACGGTACATAAATCCATCCGTCCCTCCACTTCTATATAAATTAATGTCACCGTGTAGTCCAATTTATTGGACTCAAATTTAACAACCCATCGATGGATAAGATAAATAAAAAGGTTTCTGAGAATCCTGTGGTGATCTTTAGCAAGAGTACATGTTGTGTTTGTCACTCGATTAAGAGTCTCTTTTATGATATCGAAGTCAATCCAACGGTGTATGAGGTCAATGAGATTGAGCACGGCCAAGAAATCGAGACGGCGATTGCCCAATTGGGCGGCGGCAACACCACCATGCCGGCGGTGTTCATTGGTGGTGAGTTTGAAGGAGGAGCAAAGGAAATTTTGACCCTTCATGTCAATAGTGCCCTAGAGCCCAAGCTCGTACATGTTGGTGCCCTACAAATTTAAAATACATGTATTTATATGATAGAAAATTAATTTTAATAATCGTACATGTTCAAAATTGGGCTTTATACCATATATATTGAATTAATGAACTTTTATTATGCATTTGATCAGTTGATGGACGGATTTGATTTATGAAAACAACGTGATGATCAATGCGATTGGGGGTATTTGCAAATTCTACTAACAGTTTAGAAATACTTTTCATGATAAGATAAATTTGTGAAATGAGGATTTATAGAAAAATATTTTTGTCCCCTTCAAATAGAGTTTGCAAAGATCTCCTCAATATTTGATATCAATATACATATCATTTAAAAGATCCCAATAAAAATTATACTTATTAGTTATTAGTAAAGAGTAATGAAACCAAGACATATATATTTGTAGCAAATAAAAACCAAGACATATTTTGACATACATATTTGTAGCAAATAGAAACCAAGACATATTTTGCAACAAGAAGGAAAAACGTCCGATTTAATTGGCTTTAATTTTTTATACTCCCTCCGTCCCATAAGACTTAGCACACTTACTTTTTGCTCGTATTTTTGAGTGCGAGTTGTTTATTAGCATTTGAAATAATAAAATGATTTTTAAGGTGAGGTATGATAGGTTTTACCTTCCTCTGTCATACACCATTTTTAAAATTACTTTATTATTTCAAATAGTAATAAAAAACTCGCTCGCTAAAACACGAGCGGAACAGTAACTGTGCAAAGTGTTTCGGGACGGAGGGACCAGTGATTATGCCTGAGATAAAGATGATAAAGACAGCACTTGAGGAGGTTATGCCAATATGATTAGTTCATGAGCTATTTCTTCATGGCTAAAATGTCCTAATTAATTCCGAATTTAAAGGGCGTGTCTGTATTGGACATTTGAGTTTGAGAAGATTAATACTCGTGTGATTGTGTATATCATATATATTCAAATTTAATATGATTCGCTCAAATTCAATATGATTCATTTTGAGGGGAATGATTCGAATATTCACCCTCCCCTCACTCTAACGCCACACGCTTTCGCTCTCGCTCTCGATGCACTCACTTCTCAAGCTTTTATTCTCACTCACTTCTCTCACGCTTTTGAGCTCGCTCACGCCTCATGCTCTCGTGACTTTTCTTCCTCAATGGACGATGATTCTAAAATTTGTGAAGTCCTATGAATGATTTTTTACTTAACAATGATAGTTTTTTGATTTAGCGGTGATAATGTTTTGGCTTAATCAATAATTATAGTTTTTTGGCTTAACAGTGATAATTGTATTGTTTAACAGTGATAGTTTTTTTTGCCTATTGTGGTAATTTTTTGGTTTAACAGTATTTTTTTTTTTTGGCTTAACAATGATAGTTTTTTAGCTTAACAAAAGGGGGAACATTAAGATTTACTGTGATGGCGAATTTCTGAGGCGACAGCAATCTTTTCTCGGGTGCGACGACTTTATGGGAAGATATTTTGCATGAGGGGAAGGAAGCACAACAATTTTTATTCGTTAGAGAGGAGAAGAGAGAGAAACGAGAATTAAGAAATGAATAACAAAAACTAAAATTTATATATTTATATATGATTCATTTTTAATGTATGAGTTACAGTTGAGCCGAGTTCAAACCATTAATGTGTTTTTGTCCTTTTTTAATGCTACAGCCAAACAGGGTAATATTATTTTTTAATATAGATTTCCTCTTTTCCCAAATTTGACCACTAACTCTTCTCTATTTTATTTTTTCAGCAAACACATGGAAAATTAATGTGAATTTAGCTTATTTGCACTAATTAAGCTTGAATGCGTGTTGTTTGTATCCACACATGCTAAATAATTAAATTAACTCATTGCTGTGGGAAGGATTAGATAAACTTCTTGTATTTCATTAAATCAATTATTTATTCATAAGGCGTGATATTATATTATTATACATTTATGAAGGTAAGTATTTTCTAAATTTTCCCGAGGATAAAAGAGTAAATACATTGTATGCTGTATAACGTAATATTATTTCAAAATTGTATAAGAAATAAATTATTTCAAGGTGTATAATTTCTTTAAATTTAGAGATATTATCATATTAATAATTTTTAAGAGCCACACGAAATCTCTGAAAGTACTGTATGATCGTCAATATATATGTTCAAAATCTCTAACAAAGATCTTCAAAAATCTTGGATGTGTATGCATTTAATGCATATTTCTATATTTTTTATATGTAATACATGATTAACTTTCCAAAAATAAACTGATTAATTAGCATTAAATTGACTCTTATCATCATATATTTATACTTTCAAAAGCAATTTTTTTTTTTTATCTTGGTTTATTTTTTTTTCCATTGCTGACCAATTTCTTTTTATGTGGATATTCTCCAAAAATAAAAAGGCCCCAGACGGTATGGGCCCTCTTATTGGGCAATATAGTCTGATTAAGCCCAAATGTTAATCTTAGCCCATTAAATTTTGGGCCTCCTTGAGACCCAAATTCTTGAACACATGAGAAATGTGGCAATTTATTTTCTGCCAGTTTTTTATTACTTTGTTGACTTCAAGCTTTTTTAAATTACTTTTTTTTTAAACAAAATACTGGTATGCTATGTTTCTATACATTTATAATGGAATAATATTTATTGAATAATCTTTTTGTAAACAATGTTGTTTTATTTAACAGAAATCACAATTTGTATATGTTATTCAACTCTAATTTAATTCCCCAATAAAAATAGAAATCATAAATTGTTGTGGAGATTGATTCTACTTGCATTTATTCCAATGCACCGAAGGTTATTAAACTACATTTTGACATATAATTATTATAATGTGGCTTATATAATTAATTACTATTATCACTACTGTAAATCTAATATATTTATTGAATCCTGTTCTAAAACAAAAGTCAGCGCTTGGACCAAATACCAACGAATTTAAATATACAGGGCCTAAATATCGGAAAACCAATACTTTTGGGGCTAAAATTAAACAATCCCTCCTTTACAAGGGCTGCATATGCAATTTCAAAAATTAAAAAATAAAAAATCTGAAAGCAATTACAAAATATAAAGAGAAGTATTTCGCGGTTATCACCCCCCAAAAAAATACATTCTTCTTCCCACCTTCCTCTCTTAAAACACTCTCCTTTCTCTCTCTAAAATCTCATACTTTTGTGCGAATTTCGTGTTTCCTGCTAATTTTACTCCTTCGCAATCCCTAATCTGAAAGCTGTGTGAAATGTGGTGAATTGAATTCGTTACAGAGGTAAATAAGGAAATAAAGCCGCGTTTTTATTCCTCTTTTCGGTGATGTTCTGTTCTTGTATCGTTTGTAACGATTTGAATTCGAGTATTGAAAAGTTCGGGTTTTGTGTGAATGGTTTTGTGTTTTATTTTTGCTGTGGTTTTGCCTGGAGTGTAGTAGTCGATCAATAGTGTGATTGTTTTGTTTTGCTAGGAATCTGTCTATGATTGTGCATCTGATTGAATTTGGTTATTTTATTGCGAATTATATCTTTTTTATGCGGTGTTCTTTTGGTAAAATTGAGTATCTGAAGTGTGTTTAATGTTGAATTTAATGAGTTCATGAGTTGATGTAGGTGGTGTTTTTGATTGAATGATGTATGTGCGTGTTCCTGCGTTAGTACGTTTGGAGTGAGTGCATGAGGAAGCAGTGCTTCTGATTGTAAGGCTGAGCTATTATTTACTTTAGATTTGAAATTCAAGTATAAATTGTGCTGGGGTTTTTTTTTTTGGTTCCTTGTTATCACCTAAAAAGGAAAATTAAAATAAAAGGGATTATATTTTTTTAGCTAATTATCTGTGAATATTTTCTTGTTTCAGGGGTTGGTTTGATTTTTAGGGTTTAAGATGTTGATGCTGTATGACAGACAACTTTTTTTGGTCGAGTGTGTGTGTGTCTCATGTTACTAAACCTCAGTCTTCAAGCTAATTTTCAATGGGAGTGGGTTGAACTAAATTGGTGGTGGTGTGGTTCTCTTTTGTTGGACTCTTTTGCTATTCGGGTTTTGAAACACTCTTCTGAATGTATTTATTAGGCGCTCTTAACACGTGTACTTTTGGATAATTATTCCCTTGGTATGAGCAAGAATATTTTTTTAAGGAAACTGAAACATTTTACTTCAAGATTCTAAATTGTTTCATTTCATCTAACAAGTAAAGGGGATTTCAATATTTACCATTGCTAACAGTTGACTTGGCATTTTTTTTAATGTTTAGTTTTAATTTCTCTATGCTTTTTGCTAATTGTGTCTTGGTTCTTAGCTGATAATGGGGCCTACAAGAAAATCTAAAAGTGTGAATCGGCGGTATATCAATGAAGTTTCTCCCCCGAGAGATGCTGATAGTGCCAAACGACACAATGGCAAGGTGAGATATCTGGTGCAATTAATCAGTTTCCTTTTATCAAATTATTTAACCTTGATCCTTGCGTCAGAAAAATGTACCTTTGGTGGTCATCTTCTTGATGGTTTTATGGTTTTTCATTTATAATTTCGGTGAGACAGTCACGAAACTTCTATCTTGAAGTCCCTCATCATTTACAGACTTTCCCAAATCGCTGTTGACACGTTAGATTGTCTTACTGTTACATAAATTAAATCTTGATCTGCTGGCCTTATAGATATCCAAAGGCTCAGGCTAGTTTCCTTTCCATTTTTTTTCGTATTAGTTGACACGGACTTGGATTTGTAGAATATAAGGTTCTTCTCAGGAGCTGTACAACTAGGCTTCTGATATTGGGGTCTCATCTGCCTATGGGCCACCACTCAGAAAGTATAACGATAGTTTACGAGTAAGGAATTGCAAGTGTCTTTGAAGTTAGTGTACATATGATTGGTCCACTTGCACTTTTACAGACTTCTACTTGGATATTATCCGTTATGCATGCTAAATTAATTAGTTCATAATAAAGTTTTACTCAGTTGAGATGAGAAAATCTCTCTGAGCTTTGAGGATTATTGTCAGCTTGACATCTTACAGTCCGCTGCTATACTCTGTTTAATGTACCATTAAGAATTTTATACAGCTGTGTGTTGTTGTTTTGTTCCTTAATTCAGTGATACTATATGTTCTCCTGAAGCATTCATGGAATCTGGTCTTTACATTATTGACCATTACCTTTTCTTTTTCAGAAAAGAAAGTTATCTGATATGCTTGGCTCTCGATGGACCGTGGAAGAGCTAACCCGTTTTTATGATGCTTACCGCAAGTATAGTACAGATTGGAAAAAGGTCAGTTCAGAATATTATATTAGGCTAGTTGATGAAAAATCATTAATTGTGTGAGTCTTCCTTCATAATAAGTCGTCAAGAAATTGCTCTGCAATCACAAGTAAAGTTGCCCTTGGGATGGTTCATCCATGGATTAACTAGTGCACTTGGTATTAATGAAATTATTAGTCTGATTGTAACGATGGGGTTTTTATGTTTTTTGTGGTTACAGGTAGCTGGGGCTGTGAGAAATCGATCACCAGAGATGGTTGAAGCCCTTTACAAAATGAATCGGGTAAATTTGGTTACTGATTTAACTCTTCAAGACTTCAACAGTAATGATTGATCACTTCAGCTTATTTCGACAAATCAATCTCATCTAATATACTGATAGCTGTTTCTTTTGATCTTAAAATTATTATTAAGAGGCTGACACTAGATAACTTATTCTCTTAAATCATAACTGTAGTTGTGTTAAATGTGAAATAGCTTCACTGTTATTTGTACAGAGACAGCATGCAGTAGAATGAAATAATTAAAATTTTAGGAATTTTTATGCATGACAGCATGACTTAGTAAGTTCTTGGAGAACGCCAGCTTACAATCTATTTCAAAATAGCCACGGCTTACATAAATATTTTATGTAGTGTTTTAACTATGTCTCTTTAATTTCAGGCGTACTTATCTCTTCCACATGGTACTGCTTCTGCAGTTGGGCTGATTGCTATGGTGACTGATCATTACATCAATTTGGTGAGAATAATTTATTATATCAGACAGCTAGTTAACATCTATTATGAAAATTCATGCAGTCAAATGGTCACTGTGATGTGCCGAACTATTTTCGTAATGTGAATATTTTTGAAAAAAAATATAGGTACAAGCAGTCGAATTTATTGAAATAATTAATTATGTGCTTCACTCTACTCATGTGCTATTCCTGGATGCCCTTATATGCATGTTCTCTGTATATTATTCTGAAATAAAAATACATAATTCGAGTTTAATAATAGTGCATGATTTATTATAAATATTCTGTTCTCTGTGCTATTGTTCAAATTTGAAGCAACTGCCAAAACACAATAGCATCTGAGGCTTAATTGGACTTTTGTGTACGGTAAATCATGTACCTTTTAGGTTGCTTAGGTGTAAGTCGATGGCTTTCTAAATTTGGTGTGAACATGGTAATTGGCTTTTGATGCCTGTACTAAGTCAGACTGATCTTGGCTTGTCAGGTAGGAAGTGACAATGACCAAGAAAACAATGATGGAGCAGGATCGTCTCGAAAAATTCAGAAGCGTGCATATGGAAAAACCCAGCGTACAACCTCTAAAGCATCCAGCGATCAGAAAGTGCAGACTGTCGCATCATATAATGGTTGCCTGTCCTTGTTAAAGAAGGAACTCTCTGGAGGTATGTTCAATCCGCTTTTGTGAACGGTTATGCATAAAATCGCCCCCTTAAACTGAAATTCCGCTTGGCTTCTTATTCTTTTGTTGCATGGATTATATAACAACCATGTAGGTGTTACAGAAGTGCATATTAAAATGTACCTATCACTCTGTAGATACCCCTCAATTATTTATTTGCCAAATCCTCTGCTGGCCCATGGTATGCTGAGCGTGTCCATTTGCTAGTTGATGGTTATCTTACTATGTACCGCATCTGTGGTTCTTTGGCCTAGATGTAACTACCTATTTTGTCTAAAAATTAGAAGAGTCCATACATTTTCTTTTGTTGCTGGCTGTACTTGCACTAAACCAAAGATGTCAACCTCATAATTTACGTATTTGATTTTTTTTTTTTCTTTCAGGAAGTCGACCTTGCCCCGTAGGGAAAAGGACACCAAGGTTCCCCATTTCATTTTTCCGTGGAAACAATAATGGGGTAAGAAATGTTTCTCCTACCAGGCAAGGCTCGAAGCTAAATGCTAATGCCAAAGACGATGAAGTAGTTCATGAAATAGCCATTGCTTTGGCAGAGGTGTCGCAAAGAGGTGGCTCTCCTAAGTATTCACAGACACCAATTAAACGAGCTGAAAATGCCATGTCATCACCTTTTAGTCAGTCTCAAAGAAAATTAATGGATGGACAAGCCTTAGAAGGAAGCACAGGGTCTGACACTGGTGAGTCGTCTAGATATAAGTCTTCCAAGATGGAATCCTCAAGTGTTGGTACTGTAAAAGAGGGAAAAATTAAACTTGAGGGGAGTGAATATGAATCTGAACAAAATAGTCACTTGGATGACACCAAGGAAGAATTCAGTGAAACAGAAGAAGGTCAGACATTTGGTAGAATGAGAGGCAAGCTTGATATGGCAGTCACCAATGGCAAGGTTTCTAGCTTCTCAATACAGAGACAAAGAGAGAAGGGTAAAAAGATTCTTTTTAGAAAAGGTATTACAGATCACATATCTTTTAATTTCTTGTCCTTTTATTTATGTTTTCAATATTGTTGTTCTTATAAGCATCTTGTTTGTAGAACTTGAAATTTCATTTATGCGGTATAGTTTATTAAAAAAAATCTGGCTTTTTCCCTTTTCTTTTTCTATTTGGCACCAACTTTTTCAGCTTTATAATTAACTTAAAGATTTTTTCGCACTGGTAACAAACACATATATTGTACAGTTTTTGTATTTGGAGATGCTGCATAACTCATTTACATCGTCTTTTGGTACGAGAGGCTAGATATATCATTATATAGATCACAGTCCTTTTCCTCTCAAATTTAATTTGGGTCTTTAGGGAATGCCATTTGTAGCATATGCTGTTTTATCATCAATTATCGCTGATTAAGGTATTTTTGTTCTTTCTAGATGAAGCTTCAGCCTTTGCTGCTCTGCATACTCTGGCGGATTTGTCATTGATGATGACAGCAAAAGATGAAGATGGTAAGTGATCTAACATCCACTTTTTTCCTCTCTTTTTCCTCTATTAATGTGATGAATGGATGAGATTTTTCATTTATCTTATATAACTTTGGAAAAATTTCCTCAGAGTTTCCTTAAAATTTAGGATATTATTGATGATATCATGTTAAGAAATTTGAAAATAGTAAATTTCGAACCTTTCTCTATCTAGCTGTATATTGTTTCGAAGAGTTGAAAAAACTGTCCCCTTTTAATTAGTGACAGTCTAGAGCATTTTTGTCTGACTTGTAAACAATTCAATGCTTAGATTTTTATGTGATTTTCTTTTTGTGAAGAAAATCCTAGAAATTTCCATCTACACGTTCCATTTGATGAAATTGTGCAGTTTGTGAATTATATGATCATTTGTTAATGCCGAAATTAACTTTCTCTATCTAGCTGTATATAGTTTTGAAGAGGTGAAAAAGTTGTGTCCTTTTTAATAAATGACAGTCTGGAGCATTTTTGTTCGACTTGTAAACAATTCAATGCTTAGATTTTTATGTGATTTTCTTTTTATGAAGAAAAAGCCATTAGAAATTTCCATTTACACGTTTCATTTGATGAAGTTTCGCAGTTTGTGAATTATACCAAAACTTTCTCAAGTCAGTTGGTCTATTAATATAACATTTCTAGTCATAAATATTTGCCAGTTCCCTATTCATCAGATTTCAGGCCCCAGTTTCAAGACGGCAATGATGATCATGCCAATGAGTTGGTGTCTGCCGAATCTCTGCCCATAAACCAGCAAAAAGAAAAACATAAATACTCAGGGGTAAGGAAGAAAGGATATAAGCCAAGGCCAAGTTCTGAATTCCCTTACTGTAGAACATCAAAACCTGGAACGTCTCCAGTCCTTGTTGTTAGTTCTGCTCCTGAAAAAAATCAGGATCTTCGACTCTCTATCACCGAAACACCAAGAAAAAGCCAAAACATGCAAGTTCCTAAGGTGAGGTAGAAGTATAACTCTTTCAATAATTGATCAAGATTTTCGGATTGGTTAATTTTACATGCATAAACTATTGCAGATTCAGAAAACTGCAGCTGATATTGATATTCGTTGTTCTGGATCTCCTGGACTGGAGGTACTGTACTCAATGTTCTTTAATCTCTCTTTGTTATACTGAACATATTTTCTTCATTGAGATATTATAGTTATTACAAGGTATATTTATATTAAATTATATAGGATTGCCATCAGCCAAACAATTTTGGATTTTGTTCTCTAATTGAGAGCTCTCTGACTCATGATGTTTCCTCTAGGATGGAGATCCTGCGAAGAAGTTAATGAATAAGAGAAAGAAATCTTCAAAAAGTGGTTCACTAAATCTATTGAGAAACTCAGAGAGATCTTCCAGTACTGATCTACCAAGAAAAGGAAGCGACTCATGCCAATCAGCTGAAGAGATTCTTGTGGTAAATCCAGTCCACCTACCTACTAAAGTTAGGAGCAAGCGTAAGATTGAGCCAAGAAAACTACAAGTTCAGAAAGATATAGATTTTCCTGATAAAATCTCATATGATCGAGCATTTAATTTAAAGGTTCAGTGCTCTCCAATTCCTTAAGACTGAAAGCTGAATAGATCAAATCTTAACACATTGCTTGTATCTTCAAATGCAGGAAAAAATATCTACTTGCTTGTCAAATCCTCACCTAAGAAGATGGTGCACATATGAGTGGTTCTATAGTGCTATTGATTATCCTTGGTTTGCAAAACAGGAGTTTGTTGAATATCTGCATCATGTTGGATTGGGCCATGTGCCAAGATTAAGTCGTGTGGAGTGGGGTGTCATAAGAAGGTAATCTGTCTTATTTTCAGTAAGTTAATTATTTTCTGTTCATCATATTAACACTGATAGCAAAGCATCACTTTCTAATGTTAATGCAGTTCTCTTGGTAAGCCACACCGATTTTCAGAGCATTTCCTGAAGGAAGAGAAAGAGAAGCTTAATGAGTATCGAGATTCTGTCAGAAAACATTATGCGGAGCTCCAGGAAGGATGGCCAACTGATCTTGCGAGGCCTTTATCGGTTGGTCAATGTGTGGTTGCAATTCATCCAAAAACAAGGGAGATTCATGATGGAAGAGTGTTGACTGTTGACCACTCAAGGTATCAGGTCCAATTTGACCGTCATGAGCTTGGAGTTGAATATGTCATGGTAATCTACTTGATAACTTCCTGATATGTGGTTTGCGCTCATTGATCTCATATTATATGGTCGATATTTTCCACTTAAAAGTCTCAATATCCATTTAAAATTACTGAATCCATATTGATAATTGTCTACATCTGCGTTAGCCTTTTAGAATCTGTTTCCACTAGGCTAATATGAATATTTCTTGAGACTTTCAGATTATGACCTTTTCTCATGCATGATTTACTATATAGCTATTAATAAGAAAAATTACTTTAGGAATTTCTTGCTTAGTGCATCACATGTCACTTCATATTTATGTCTTCTATAAGTTATTGCTATGTCACTAAGCTTGACGTTTATCTCAGATTTAAGTCACTGCTAATCTTGCAGTACAGAGAGATCATACTTCTCTAGTAATTATTTGAAACAGCAGCCTTTCTGCCACTTTTTGATGCTTCAGATTTGCTATTTTGTACAAATCGCTATTTTCTTATTTACTTTTTGCTTTATCTTTGCAGGACATCGACTGCATGCCCTCGAACCATTCTGAGAATATGCCTGCTTTGCTTGGGAAACAAACATCTGTTGATAAATGTTCTGAAAATTTCAATGAAGTGACGATAAAAGGAAGAGTACAAGAACATGTGAAGCTTTCGTCTGGTGATAATTCAAATGAAATTTATGCTATTTCTCAGCTGTCTCAGTCAGCTAATCCTACACGTTTGTTGAAGCAGAAAAAGGCATGAACTGTCCCTGAGTTATCATTCTACTTTTTTTTTTTTTTTGGATGTGTTCATTTTTTTGGCTTGAGTGGTGCTTTGCTGACATTTTGCTCAATAATCTTTTGTACATCTCGAATTATTTTTTCTCATGCAAGCAGAAACAATTCATTGTATCTGATGATTTTGTTTACCATGTGTCTTCTGTGAATACTAATTCGCAAATGGGGATTGGATCTGCTGAAACTGCTATTTACCAACAAATCCAGGCAAAGGAAGCGGATGTTCAAGCTCTTACTGAACTGACTCGTGCTCTTGAAAAAAAGGTATCAGCATTCCTAAACCATTGTTTATGTCATTCTCCATTGAAGCAGCGCCTTTTCACTTCATTTTTTGCTCGTTCATACTTATAGAACCATTTGTTGCTGCTTTATGATAAAACTATTATGGATTATTTCCTCAAGTTCCATTAGTTCATTGTGTAACTGCGCTCATTCTCTATGTTTGTATATTTAGGAAGCCATTGTTGTGGAATTGAGGCGTATGAACGATGATGCCTTTGGAAATCAGAAGAAAGGCAACTCTTTGAAGGACTCTGAACCATTTAAAAAGAAATACGCTGCAGTACTTGTGCAATTGAATGAAACCAATGAACAGGTATAGCTCTCAGTTTAAAAACCTGCATTTCTCAGTTTTGACTGTATAAAAAGTAAAACACTGAAAGCATTTTTTACTGGGGTCAGGTTTCTACTGCTTTATATTGCTTGAGACAACGCAACACATATCAAGGAAACATTGCGCATGGATGGTCTAGGGCAGGCACCAATTTTGCTGATGGTGGTGGTGGTGGATTTTGTTCTCCGCGTTTTGGTAGTCAAACTTGTGAATCGGGATCACATGTGAATGAAATAGTAGATAGCTCGAGATTAGAAGCCCGAGCAATGGTAGATGCAGCTATGCAGGTGTGTATTGCCTTCAAGTGTGGTACTCTTTTTTGTTCAAGAAATTTCATTTTATTGGATTCGCACAAGCAAGAATCCTAATTAGGCAATAATAACCCTGTGCAATCTCAGTTTGTTGAATTTTGTAATATGTGATCCAGATACATGCTTACAAAGATGTATATAAATCACCTTTATTCAATAATATCCGCTTCCTATAATTTTCCTCATTTTCTTAGGCAATGTCATCACTCAAGAGTCAAGAAGACACCATCGAGAAATTAGAGGAAGCTGTAGATTATGTAAACAACCGGCTTCCAAACAATGATTCCAGTGTGGCTGCAGTAAGATCTTCACCCTCAACTATTTATCCCATGGCTCTCGACTTTGACAGAATTCGTTGATATTCTGAATGTGAATTCTTTTGCAGGCTTCCGATGTTAATGCCACAAGTGCATCAGGGGTTGAGGCACAAATTCCTTCGGACCTGATCTCCAAATGTGTGGCAACTTTGCTTATGATTCAGGTAAACGATACTCCCTCCATTCCTAATTATCTAATCAATGTCTGATTTTATCCATTCGCACAAACCAAAATTTCATTAATTAGGATATCAAAAGACTATTATACCTCTATGCATTACTACTTGATGAGTTTAGAAGCTTATAAGTACAAGAAGATGGTTAATATTTATTAGGGGTATTCCTGTCAAAAACATATTTATTAGGGGTATTGATGGGGAAAAAAGGTAATTTTTTGTTGATATTAGGAACATAGGGATTATGAAGAAAGCAAAACTACCCCATCCCCACCCCTAGGTATGTAATCGAAAAGTTAATTGTATCAAGATCGAGCTCAATTGGATAGTCTTATCGGATTCTAATTGAACTATTACAGTCGAGTTGAACGAATTTGCAGTGCGATTACATTTTACATCTTGTGATTGCAGAAGTGTACAGTAGGGCAGTGGCCTCCATCGGACGTTGCACAGATTCTGGACTGTGCAGTTAGAAGCTTGCAGCCGCGGAGTTCACAAAATCTTGCTGTTTACACAGAGATACAACATTGCATGGGTATCATCAGGAATCAAATAATATCACTAGTACCAGCATCCACATGACATCTTGTATGTTTTTTTTTCATTTTTTTCAACGATGAATAAAGCACTACCATCAGACAATGTGTATGTGCATACAAATTCGATCGAAACATTCGATCGTTGATTAATGAATACTTGAAACTGTGTTAGTCTTTTCTTCCATTCATTTGCTCGTGCAATAAAGTATGAAAATTCTATTCTTCTACTATCCTGTATACAATTTTCATTCATAAGCGAAAAAGAAAAAGAAAAGTAAAAGGCAAGAATTATACATAATTATAAAAGATAAAGAAAGAAAATCAATAATTCAATCCTCATATCTTTTTTATTTTCCTTTTCCACTTTCCATAACAGAAGGGGTACAACTTTTTGCATCTGTCAATACTTTTTAAACAAAAATAAGAGATACGAATTTGACAATGATCGCTACATCCACTTACAATTTCTCATTTTTCGGCCAATTAATTTAAAACCAGGCCTCGAATGAGAACAATTTATCCACTGTATACACGAAACATGCCACGCAGGGTTGGTCGTTGCGCTGTTTAACTACCCATGAGGAAGTGGAAAACGTCGCCCAATGAAATGATGCCTTCTACGTGCTTGCTCCCAGCTTCAACAATAACAAGCCGCCTCACCCCTAAAAATAAAGTAGACCAAATGAATTCGAAGAAAAATGAGACTGAATATCAATCTGTATATCTATATATAGAGAGAATTGTCATTTATGAAAAATGATACTGAACATCAATCTACTGACGCGGCAAGCAAAAATCACCCCACATCTAAACTCAATTGTTCCTTTTCAGGTGATTCTACTAGTGATATCAGCAGACTTCGATGGCTCTATATCAGAATTATATGTGTGTGTGTGTGTGTGCAGACGAATATTATTGGTGAGTACGAGTCTTGAAACAAAAGAAGAGAAGAATGCTAACCTGGTTGGGCTAATCTCTCCAAGACTTTAATTAGTGGATCAGATCGCAAGCACATAAAACATCTCTGAGTGCTGGAACCATATGATGAAAACGGGTCATCTCTGTACTGCAATGCCTGAATTTTTTTTAAAAAAAGAGATGGAATATATGAGTAGCCTAACCATAACATCCAAAAGAACATGGGGATATTACATGAAAATTGAGTCCCATTTGTTCGTTGCAATAAATTAGAAAGCTAGTGCCTACTTTGGGCAATTATCTCCTTCACTGGAATGAATATTTCAGAAGCACCAGTTGTAATAGAATAAATGTTCTTACCTGATGAATGCTTGTCTCTTCGAGATTGATGTGCGTATAAATTTTGTCTCGGGCCAAAGATGTTATGTCACTGCAAAATAATGACAACTTACTGATGCAATTCCAATTGTTGGAAAAGAGCATTTGCATAATGTACATATTACCAACCTTCGAGAATATATATCCAATAAAGAGTCATTGTCGTCGACCACTGGAATTGAACTAACTTGCGCTGCAAAGGAACGAGTAAAATAAAGAGTGATGTAAATATGTTGGATATAAATTAGCAAAATCGGAATTACATAATCTAAAATGACTAGGGAATAGTTATCCAAATACTTCATAATATGTATAGAACGCTATAAATTAGTTCCATTTGTTCATGGAACTGCTCTGTGCAGAATCCTGCACACTCTACAGTGAAAAGCATCATGACTTGCGTAATTTCACATTCAGAACCCACCACATAAAAAGAATAAGATCCAATAAATATTGAAAAATGAGTTAACATTTTAACTAATGGAAGTAGAATTCACTTCTTTCCAAAAAAGAAGTTCCTCACGTACAACAATTTAAAAACCTTTTGGAGCTAAGACCAGAAAAGGGTAAATTTGATTCAAACTTTCTTTAGGTACCTTGGATTAATAAATTTAATGCAGAACTAAGTGATGCACTGGGTCTCAACATTGCCAAGGGACGGCGATTTGGCTCTCCAATTTTTGGAACCCAAGTGCCCAATGGGATTGCACAAATTGGCAATTGAAGTACTGGTAATGAGCTTGGTGAATGCCTAAAAAACCGGCAAATACCTGTAAAGCCACTAAATATGTTAATTACTATACAAACACTTATTTTTAGTTATTATCCCTCATGCTTAGTACTCCATATAGAGACAGTATCTTCTGGAACACATACTGCACACACATAATTGAAAGCTAGGAGTCTGATTCGTATTACTACTCACATTTTAGTATTCCGGAAAGTGAAGCAAGATGTAACAGTTGGGGATTTGAGGCATTTGCTGAAGGAGAGTGAATAATTGGAACTGTGGCTACACCATTTTGCAAAATCTTCAAAGCAACTTCATTCAAAGAGTCATCTGGTCCTGCCTGAAAACTTCATCAAGTTAACATGAAAGAGCATCCCACATGCGAATTCTAGCATATAAGAGAATAATATTGCTAGCAACTGAACTTCTGCAACACTATCTGAGCATATTTTGGAAATCAAAAGCGCTCCGGAATTAAAGTAACTATGCTAGATCAAGTATAATGACATTTTGAAATGGTAGAAAAGGAAAATTGGAAAAAAGAAAAAAAAAAGATAGAGCTCATATATAAATTGTCCATCCCACTCTATGCCCAGGATTTTAAAACGACTGATCCATACTGACATTCAGCACATCGATATGACTGCTTACTTGTATAAGCTGGCTTGAAACAGCTACTTGCCCATTTATTTGACTCTTCAGATAAGACTTTGCTTCTTTCCAAGCAGATATAGTATGTGTTTCCAGCTCTTCCTCTGTCAAATTCGACCCATGACTGCCAAGCTGCCACACATCGAGAACATTAATAAAACATATTTTAGACTTTGACGAAACACACCAGTAAATATGATAAAAGGCTCTACCTCTCTCATAATCAAAATAAAATCCAGTGCACTGAGAACTCCAACAAATTTCCCCTTAGAGAAGTCCCACAAGGGTGCCATAGAGATACCCTGAAACGAATATGTTCGTAAAAGTTGTAAGTTAAAAAAAAAAAAAAAGAAATCGGTGAACAAAAGCAATCAGAGTTACAGTTCCCCCTATTCTGATGGGCACTATATCCTTATTGTTAAAAAATTAGAAAGACAAAATAAAGTATAAGGAGACAAAATTTCAAAGAAAACTCAGTTTTTATTGCCCACAAGAAAATGTTAACCAATCGACTCTCCAAGATACCTGCTCGTACAGAACATGAAATGCTTGCTTTATAGGCAGCTCGATGTCCAACGCAATAACCTGGACCCAATTTAAATGAATACATCAAATAAAAGGAACATTGGACTAACATCAAGGAGAAGAGAGACCATTAGGGCAGAAAAGGATCATCCAGACCTTCCCAGAATCAGGGAGCAACTCATAAGCCTTATGGGCTGACATGAATACAGCTATACGATGCCTGGAAATTTCTAAATCAGCATCTGATATTGTTGGAAAGGGTTCAGGAGATGTACCATCTGACAATCGAACCTGAGACCGAAATATATCATAAGAACGTAATTTTACTATGATTGATAGTGAAAGTCAAAATAACTTCTGAAGAGAATGCAAGTTTTCCAAACAGCAACTCGTATGTCTTTTTCAAAAATAGTTGGTACAAGAGAATCTGGAAAAATAAATGATAAACAATGATGCAGCAATATCATACCGCACGCTGAAAGACCTCATTATCGACATCCATGCTAGAACCCTGACCAGAGGGAGCCCCTTGTGGGCTTATCATCGGAGAAAGGAACTCAGATTCCCTAGTTAAGAGGATGGTGTTTACAATTCCAATGTTATGGTTGATAAAAGGCTGATGTTCATCATGTCTCCATTCCCCGTCAACCACAAATTTGAACTGCAAACATAAGTAGTATTATTTAAATGACACAGAATTCCACAACGACTGTTTAACAAATCCACATAATTATCTCCTTGAGGTTCAAGTTTTTAAGACAACTAGTCCTTTCCAAGTAAATTGATAATGAACAACTTCTGAGACTGAACTTATAGGCATTTATATAAGCTTGAGTTATTGTCCGCACTATAATAAACATCTTGGCCATTCATTTTAGTAAAATTTCTAGATTATTATGTTATAGAGTTAGATAACTTGTTAGTTTGTCAATTGTCAGTACACACACATACACACATATGCATGTATGAATGCGTATGTGCCTTTACTTTCTGCAATATCTTACCTAATCACCTACTTCACCTAGAGTTCAAGCATTTATTCAGCAAGGACAATGCATTGACATTAATGCTTAGTAGCTAATACTACTTAATCCTCCTCTTTATTCAAACTGTTTCATGACAAGTGTCATGCCAAAGCCACACCAGTACACTTATCCTACATGAACTGTATTCAAGTAATAATGATGCAGAATTTACACCATGTGTATGACAGAACAAACAAGACACGCATGACATAACATGGCACATAAGGTATCCAAAGGAAACACCAAATTAAATGCTAATCAATAGCTATCCACAAATTATATGATTATTTCCAACCAAAATCAGACCAACCCAAAGCAACTAAAGTGAGCAATTTTTTAAAGAAACGCTTGTAAGCTTCAAGACAAACGCCACAAACCTAAACGCTATAACATGGCACATACGGCATCCATACAAATTAATTGCTAACAACAGCTATCTACAGATCATATGGTTATTTCCAGCCAAAATCAGACCACCCTCGAGCAACTAAAAGCGAGCAATCCTTTCAACAAACACTCGTAAAGCTTCAAGAACAAAATGCCACAAACCTGGTGATAACCTGGTGGCAGTCTGCAAACTGTCTGAAACACTGTAGGGCAACCCTCAACTGGTGTCATTGGCAATTGTTGCCACCTTTCACCATCAAACAAAAAAATAATTCAGCACAAGAACACCATAAATCACAAACAATAGTGCATCTAAACGTAATAGTAAAACGAATAACAAATTGCAAATCAACTCACCCTGTAAAAGAGCCACTGATACACACTATTCGGCCACCGTAAGGCCAAACAAACCGCGTCGAAATCAACACCATTCCACTGTCGCGAGAATACTCCATATCGTACATTCACATTCACTCCTCAAATAATTTCAAAATTCCGAGAAAAACAGTTCCGCGGAAAAAAATCCTAGCATTTGCGTGATTACAATTAAAGAGCATCAACAAAATAAAGCAATAATTGCGAAAACCCAGTAACGCATTCAGCTAAAAACACCTCAAAATTGCGAAGAACATCCCCACAATTACTTCCAATACCACAATTTGATGGAATTACTCAACTTATTGAATCGATAATAGCCTAGTTGTACAAAGCTAATAACCAAACTTAAAAGAATAAAATCATTCAAAACCCTAAACAAGGATGAAATATAGGTACCAAAATGTAAAGCAGAGAACATCAAAATGGGAACTTTTCGATAAAACGGGACAAGTGAGGATTTTCAGACATACAATATGAGAATATTGGGAGAGAGAAGAATTTTCCTACCCTAAAATATTCTAATTTCCCAAATATTTTTATTCGGGAAAAATAGACATTTTTTCTTGTATATATACATTTATTAGAAGAAATTATTATGTGGGTCCCATACTATGAGATTCCCATTCACTTGCCTAGTCAGCGCGGTTATGTAAAATTTGGCTAACAACACGATTTAAAAACATTTTTTTGTTATGTAATCTTTACTTTTTTTTTATTTTAGTTCCGTAATTTTGTACGATGTTCATTTTAACGGTCATTTTTCAAAAAGTAATCTAATCGTTTATGGCAAAAAAGTGAAAGTTACTAAATAAAAAAATGAGCAAAAAAATTACATCGTTTTACAAAAATTGAAAGTAAATTGAGTAATATACAAAATTATAGGACAAAATTTAAAAAGTAAAAAATTATGGGACTATAAATATTTTTAACTCCACAATTACAGGAAAAAAATCCTTTATTTTAAGAGTATATATCTTCATATTTATATCAAGTGTATAAATGAGTTGTTTAATTTATAGTATTTATTTTAAATAAAATTCGAGTTCACCGTGAACTCAATTTTTTTTTTAGTATTACTATTATTATAAAAAAATTTACCGTTTAAAAATATAAAATATTTTTTAAATAGTAATAATTTTGTGCACAACGGTTATAATTTTTACACATAACAGTGATAGAGTTTATGTATAAATCTGGTTTACATGAGTTTCACTCTTTATTTAATGGATTGTGGAATGAATAATATTCTTGTATAATGTTTAGCATATCTTGATCCTATATAAAAATAAGAGTGATAAATAACATTATGCATATACCATAAGTGAAAATATTAATAGAAGCAATATTTTTGGAAATCACTAATCTCGATACAATCAGAACGTAAAGTCGGTAAATAGTCAATTCCTCGTTCAAATATAGGAATTGTTTGGCTTGATTCGAATCGAAGCACATTAATAAATTGGCATATTCAATCAAGTTCATAATAATTATAAAAAGAAAAGAAATCAAGTTCATAATAAAGTGGTCATGTTAATAAACACTCATTTCTTTCCATACTCGAATTTGACTTTTGTTTTTCGTTTCTTTTGAATAATATCTTTAGACTTAGTTATAGAGTAATTTGTTCAAGATGATGTTAGTAAACGTTATCTTATAAAAAAAAATAGTGTTAAATGTGGAGATAGCAGACCATATGATTATTTGGTTGAAGTTGTAATTACATATTTTGAGTAGCCAACTTTATTCCTTAAAGATTCGGCTTTTTATTTTGTGCCATGACGTTTTTGTGAAAACAACTCTTCTATTTGTGTAATATAGTATATACTTTATTAATCGAGAAGTCTTGCGTGAGAAAAGGTGATAATTTTACAAAAAATGAAAATATGACACTTTTTTTTTAAAATATAGTTAAAAACCTACAAATTGGCTTCTATGACGAGATCGCGATAGCATGTTCAACTAAAAATAGTTTAATTTGATGTATCAAGATTTTTCAAAATGATAATTTATTATTTTATTTCCTTTAATATTGAGATTTTTGTGATTTGATTTTAGTGTACATTGTCGTACAACCGATATTTTGAACTCAAATATTTAGTGAGATTGTATTATTTCTCTGAAGCCGAAATCAATTCTAATTCAAATGCAAATCATTTCATAGGAAAATAGGGGATAAGAATGATGGAGAGAGAATCGCGACGAAATCAATTCTAATTCAAATGCAAATCATTCCAAAAAAAAATAGGGGATAAAAATGTGATGGAGAGAGAATCGCAATATCATGTAGTCCATCAAGATAGAATAAATAGACAATCTACTGATAGGTATGAAATTTTAATATAAATTACTAATATGTGAGATTGTATATATAATCAAAATTACACGCGAAAGTACAAATATATATACATATGTACAATCATTTTGTACCTATTAGTAAATCTCCCCAAAATAGAAATATGAAATAATCTATTTCCAAGTCTTTTCATATTGTTATTTCTAATAATTCTAGTATTTAAATGGGAAGTTGCAGATTTTGTAAAAACGGGTAACGATGGATTGAAAGTATTTTGGCTTTCCTCGTTGAGACAGTGTGTGCTCTTATTTGTATCACATATTCCCTGCATTATTTACAGGCCAAAATCATACAGTATAATACACCCAGACTTGCATAATAGCAAAAAAAAAAAACACATGAGACGACGTATATATAAACTAGGGGCAGAATCAAACATCCAATACTTACTACTACGACAAATATGCAAAATAATTAATAGGATATCTTTACATTTAGTTCATGAAAACGACAATCTAAAAACCAGGCCCAGAATTTCATATAAAGCGCTAGAGAAATTCTCGAGAGCCGACTGTCTCACTGCTCAGAGCTCTCAACTTAACCTTTTTCTCAACATTGGACAGATCTGCAGAAGTATAGGTCAAAATGTACAAGAATTCTTAAAAGCCCAATGATCACAAAAGTGTTGATGGGACTCTCACAGCATTTACATAGGTTTACGATCCAACACTTTAAGCAGTCTTGAAGCAGTAACAGAGGTACACGTTTGATCATTGGCTGGTTTATTCAAGCCAGGTATTTGAACATGTTGGGGTTATCCTTGTCCCTTTCAAGATAGTCCCGAGTGATCAAATCTTCGATCCTCTTCTTGATTGCTTTCACATCAGGCTGCATAACGCATAAAAAGTTACAATTCAGATAGCAATAGTATAGATTAAAAAAAGGTAAAGATGCTGAATTACGTTACCTTGAACATTCGGCCCAATTGCTCAACACATTCCATGACCAACTGCTGATACCCCAAGACTTTCCTACTCTTCATGATACGTACAATTGAGGCATCAATGGCGTACCTTCTGTCCTTGTCAACATCCTCAATGACTTTCTTCTTCTCATCCACGGGAGGGAGAGGAATCTTCATTCAAATGAAAATTAGTTACAAATGAATCGGTAAAATCGAGTACTTATATAAAAAATATTTGTATAGCACAGACACAAAAGGGATATAGGGTGGGGAATTAGTACCTTGATCCTTTTCATTTTGTCAGTAAACTTTGAATTGAACTCAAAAACGTCAGTTGGAGAGATTGTTTTGGTGCTTGGCTCCTTGAGTAGAATCTTGTACTTGGCACATGAGAGCGAATGAAGCAATCTAACCACATCATCATCAGATAGGTTCAATTGAATCATAATTTCCTGATAACTCAACCTATCAGAGGCGTTAAACAGCAGAAGGGCAGCAGCCTGCAAGTGGAATTGAAAAGCTTTAACTTAAACATCAGTTGCAGGAGGTATAAACGAGTTATTATCATGTCATGTCGCATAACCTGATAGGTTGTCACGATAAGCTCTATTGTCTTTGCTTCGAATTTTCCGCTGATGTTACAAGTCCCCAACGAATATATCCAGGTAAGTTTCCTGTGCTTTGTTTTAGTTTGGTAGAACTCTCTAAATACTTCTACACACTTGACCTAGTAAGCAAATTCCAAATAACAATCAAAAGGAGTTGGTAAAAATATGGTAAAATCCAAGAAACAGTGAAAACACATGAGGTTTAATGTGAATAGCATTACCATCTCAGCTGGAAGGTTAAGATCAAAGGACTTGTAACTTGGCCAGAAACCAGTAGTTAGGACAGTCACTGTCAAGTCGATCCCTGGATTTGCACTTGAATTATTGTTAAGATACTCCTCGAAGCTGGTTTGATTTTCCCTGGCTAGTGTCAAATCTGTGACCTGAAATGGTTGAAGAGGGTGAAAACAAATATAATCAAGTGCAAGAAGGATACAGTTCAAAAACATAGGTGATAATATGGAAACTCACCATCCCTTCCATCTTTGAAGTAAATTGGCCACCACATTGCTGCTTCAACTTTGTCAAGATACTTCTTTCATGTTCATCATTGGCACTTTTATCAAATAACAATCGCCGAGCAAGCTTTTTCCTGTCAACAAAAATAAGTAAAAGAGTTAATATATATATATATATATATATATATATATATATATATATATACCATTCAATGTCTGGATAACACATAATCATAGCCAGGTAGTAGTTTCTCAAACTCACCTATAAAACTCGGCGAACAAATCCTTATCACAGATATAAGCAAGCAATTTCACCACCTAAAGGATAGTTTAGGCAAAATTATAACTTTTGAAACATTATCTCAACCAATATTGAACCAAAGATGAAATACACAAGAATCAACACCTTTTCCAGCGTTTCCTCAATAGCTTCATCACTCAACTTTTCGCTCCCACCCTTTTTGAGAATGTTATCACAAAAGGTGGCTAGAAGCTCTGCACTAGAACTTCCAGCAACACCCTTGTTGCAGAAAACTTCAAATGCCTCTTTAAGAGCCTATAAGGTGAAGAGAGAAACTAATCACATAAGGTTGGTGTTGAAAACAGGGCAAAATAAACAGCAATCTATGTAGATTTATTTCAAACCTTGTGGAAAAGCGTGTGATTTTGAAAACAGTCGTTCACATAAGCCATGAATTTGTCATGGAGCTCTATCACTTTCCTGACAAATATCTAGATAAGAAAAACAATTAATATCTGTGTGGAACATGTAAGGTAAAAAAAAAAAGGTCGGGGGAAAAAGTACCTGTTCCTGTAAACCCACAACATCTTTCTTATCTGGCTGTAAAAAGACAGAAACAAAAACAAAATTATAACGTTACCAACTATAGAAAGAATATTATTTACTACTCTCATCAGCCATATTTAGCAGAACTTATCGAAACTACTGCACTCATAAATAACATAGCATGGTTAACGGCAGTAACTATAGAACGAAAAATTATCCATTACACTCATCAGCCTTATTTAGCAGAACTTATAAAAACTAATGTACTCATAAACAACAGAGCATAGAAGGGAAATGGGGAGGAAATCGAGTTAGAGTTGCTTTGTCACTAAAGCATATATCACTACGAAACCAAAAGAAATCACAGCCATCTCTTGTCCAAGAAGAAATGTTTTCTTTTCCAGAAGACCAAAAAAAAAAAATCCTACTCCATACAACACGGAAAGTCAGTGTGAGTCGTGTGACCACAACAGCTCACTTTTTCATCAATACATAGAATAAAATCAATATAGACCGCAGATCAATTAATTAAAACAACAGTACCAATAACTCTTCATATCACAGGAATACATAAAATTTTAAGAATCAGTGCACCTCACAACCATACATCTATATTATAGAGTCCACCGGGTAGATCCTCTAGAGGACCAAGTAACACCTAAACAACTTATCTGAAGATAAACAAACCTTCTTGTTACTTGCAGCATCTTCTGCATGTTTAACCAATGCTGTACCTTCAGCAGTAACATGCTGGTATTGGAAATACATAATGTGTTAGTACTCTTAAAAAGAAAAGTAATTATGAAACATCAGTAACTTGTTCAAGGCAAGTAATCACAAACCTGCTTAAATATACTAGCCACAGGGTCCAGGCCTCGAGTAATTTTGGAAAATAGTCTATACATCCTTGACAAATCCTCTACCTAGTGGACAATGAATGCTTAATCAATAAGCAATTCAATTGAAGAGATAATACAATCACATAATAATGTACTTTATAATGTAAGTACCTTGTCATCCCTGAGTAATGCATGACAGCCTGAGTGCTCCTTTTCAAGCAGTTGGGTGGCATATACAGACAACAGCTCATGTTGTACTTTCTACCAGAATTTAAAAAAAAAAAACAAACAAACAATATAAAATATAATACACGGAATGCTAGTTGATGGCCCCCTTCAAGAACTGATTATCAAGAGCAAGAACCAACCTCGAGCAACTTTGTCTCGCTGCTTGAATGGAGATAATGTGCAACCCTATCCTTCTCTCGTTTCAAGCACTCCTCTGCCTGGATATCCAAAAATGATCATATCATAAACCATGTGAAAATAGTTTCCGTATGGATAATTTAGCAACATTGCCTTGATGTATGTGGTGTATATTTTGTACTTTACATGGAACACATTTTTTTGAGTGTGTTATTCTGAATCAAAAAGGAAAAAGAATTACTTTCAACATATAGTCAGGGCATGAATCCTCTAATATCCAATTAGAAGCCTTCCGGGAGTAGTAAGCAGCTGTCCCCTCCAGCATTGCTGCTTCAAAGTCATTATCATAATAATCCATCTGCCCCATTCCAATTTCAACAAAAATATCCAACACATTCTTTAATAAAGCTCGATCTATTTGCTCTCCTTCACGCTCTTGGTCAATCTAGTCAGGAAGAAATTTACAAAAACCTTATTAGTAAATAAAAAGAAAGTAAAATGAAAAGGAAATGAGTAAAGCAGACATACCAGAGATATAACAGCATCCCTTACTGTTCCATTTAACTCTTGGTACACCTGAAATTATAACACATGTTCCAGAACATTCAAAAAATCGATAGAAAGAGTATGAAGGTAAATATAAATATATAGAGGGAGAGAACATGCATAGCTCAGAAATTTGGCTCAAAATAATCACACTTTTCAGAAAGCAGACTCATATGTTCAGCTAGTAAAAAAAACCTAAACAGAAACAAAGGTCAACAGTTACCAGATCTCGGAAGCATGTCAGACCAACTTCTTTCAGGGCAGGAAGTGACCTTCTAGCGATGAAATACCGATCGAGATAGTAAAAGAATCTTGAAAGCCATCGCACCATGATTTTATGATTCAACCACCTTTTCACAAGCTCCCTTAACATGAACTCATCATGCTTCTCCCGCAAAGAAGGCAGTACCTAAATGAGAAATGAGGAAGGTTACATATATCACTTTTAACAAGAAAACAAATTTACTTCTAGAAACTAAATGTGTGGGCAGACCTAAAAGATAATTTGTACAACACAGCCATGATACTAAATTCATTTCCAGGGTAATGCAATTCTACTGCTGAGAGATTTTACCTATACACTAGAGAGGAGCTACTTCATAAAACAGAGATGAACTAACGAGATGCAAAAGATCACTTAGCAAGAAACTCTTCGAAGTTCAGAATACTAGTGTTTTAGGTAGTATGATCACTCAAACCTAAGTTACTTATAAGCTATTAGATAGTATGGAAAACTTATCAGCCACACAGATGAAACATTATAATGCATCACATGAAAGTGCATATGCAGAACCTACAAGCAGAACATCCAAAACAAGGAAGATAAGCTCAAGAGATACTTCAGTGAGGATCTAGATGGAAGACAAAATGCAATATATGAGTACGAGTCACCAAATGTAAAGTAATCATCTAGGTTGACTTCCAGAGATTCCAAGTTTGGCACATTGATATTTTAATGGATACTTCTACATGCATGCAACAACACAGATTTAATAATATCGTGCCACTGAAAATAACATATGGGTACATCCTTACTGTTGATGTTATATACTCTTCAAACGACTCTCGGTACTTGTCATACAATTGCTGAGAATAATCATGAGGTGGCTTCTGGGTACACATGTTATATATTGTCCTGTATTAAAGAACAAAATAAAACCAAATATCTTTTGATAAGTCAATACAAAATCATCATGTGCTAAAAGTACAAAGTATCAAAATAGTACGTGTAGAGCATCATGTAGTCCTCCGAGCCAAATTGTGGCTCCGGCAGTCCTTCAAGGATATTTTTAAGTTTTGTAATCCCTTTCTGCATGAAGTCCCATCCTTGTTCTAAATCAATGGTGTTCCTCTGGCTCATCGTCATCTTCTTTAAGAGACCAAGATCAAGGCATATACACAACTTGCTCCCAATTCAAATTGCCATGCAAATAATAAGCTAAACCAATAGAAAGAGAAATTTGAGCACAAATCAGAAGTCTATCATTATGAACCAAAATGCAACTAATAATTATACTGGATCAGATAATAATTGTGCTAATAAATTAAACTTCATATAGAATATAATATATTGGTGTGAATTTCAACAACTAAAATAGTGTCCAACAGTAGTGTAGCTAAAGAACAGCAACTGGAAAATCAGAAAAACAACAATGTGGTAACACGAGTAAGGGATAATGTAGGACAATACACATAGTACAGATAATTACTACCTTCACTGTTACCAAAACGATTTACATCAAACCCTAAAACTTAAATTACATTAAAATCTCCTCAAATTCCTCCACAGTCAAAACTCTCATTCAGAAAAGATAATTTCCGGGAAACACAATACAGTGACAGAGAGTTTCAACCCCATGCTCAACATACGCTCACTACCTGTCACCGTGGAAAAAGTGCGACACACAAGCTTATCCAATAATTAATAAATCCCACAAAAAACCCCACGACAAAAACAACGAACAGCAAAACCCTAAAAATCACTAAAACCGCAACTAAACAAGTAGAAACCTAATCCGAAACCCATAGCCTGTACTCAAACCCTAATTGAAGCTTAAATATCAAGAGTTATCTCTACATCGGGATCCGTAATTGAAAAAATTGCAGCAATTTCAACAGCGATCGCTGAAACAATCATCGTAAACAAGCATATGTACAGCACCAACACGAAAAGAAAGGGGAAAACTCACCAGAAATCACACGTATTACACACAAAATTTGTGCGATGTATGTGATTTATAATCGAGGCGAGATAAAATCTCAAACGGAGGGAGTAAATTCCGGGTTGAGAATCTCCGCCGTTGTGTTTCCTTTTATTTTCGTCTCAGCCCTTTCTTATAAATTTTATAGCTATTCAAAACCTCCACCAAAATTATTTTAATACTATGTAGACCCCTAAAACAGAGTTTTCTCATGTTTCTTGTCCATGGGCCATTGGGCATTGCCGCCTTAAGAATTGATAAATTTGGAAACTTGAGGCAAATCTTTGTTATTTATATATGGACTAGACTTATATAGGGTAATTGGATTTTGCACATACATTACAAAAATTTGTTGAAAAAATATAGGAATTTTATCAATTCAGGGCCTGAAAGATAGTGTAGTTATTGATTCAATGCCTGAAAGATATAAAATTATCAATTCAGGGCCTGAAAGATAGAATCTATCAATTCGAGACTTATAAATTTTAAGGTCATGTTTGGCACTAAAACCCTAAACGATGAACTCTAAACCTTGAACCATTAACCCTAAACCCCCCTGAACCATAAACCCTAAAAATTTAATAAACCCTAAAAATTTTAAAAAAAAAGAACATGAATAAGGATATGAAATATAAGTGTCAAACATGACTTTAAAATGTGTGAGCCTCAAATTGATAGTTTTTATCTTTCAGACTCTGAATCGATAGTTTTCTATCTTTTAGGCCTTGAATCGATAGAAAACATCTTTAAGGTCTTAAATTGATAGTTTTGCCATATTTTAGGCCCTGGATTGACATTTTTCCAAAAATATATTAGACTAATTAAAATTGAATTATAATTATATATAATTTATTATAATTTCTAAATTAATTAATAAATAGAATTATGTCAGTAAATTGGCAAATTCTCTTGTGCACCATATTTGATGCAATTTAATTTTAGGAGTTCTTTTTCTTATTTTTTTTCAGTTTTTTTTTTCAATTTAAGTTTTCTTTTAACTTTAATTTCAGTTTTAGGCTTTTTTTTTTCTCGATCCGGACTCAAACCCGGCCGAGTGGTTCATGGTTCACTTGGCCCAGTGGTTCATGTTCACCCAGCCCAAATGGTTCATATATGATTTAGGGTTCATTGTTTAGTGTTAGTGTTTAGAATGCATAGTTTATTCAAATTAAAATTGAATCCAATTGCACCAATTTGAATTGGTGCATGGAGTGCATAGAAAAGTGACTCTAGTAAATTAATTTGAAAATAAGCCTATGTATTTAAAAATAAGCTTAAATAAACAATAAGGAAGATGTAGATATATATATGGTCCAGATATATAATATACATTTTATTTTGGATTATATTTAGATTCTCCTATAAAACCTTAAATGCATAATCTAAATTGCTCCAAAATATCCTATAATTAGATTATTTTTAACCCATCTTATTATGCGGATTGAAAATAAACTATATTATAAAATATTATTATATCTTTTAATAGTCAATATTTTCACGTATTTTTATGAGCGAGTTTTTTATTAGTATTTGAAATGATAAAATAATTTTTAAAGATGCATGCAATAGATGAGAGGTAGATATACAATGCCCTCTTTAAAAATCATTTTATCATTTGAAATATTAATAAACAACTCGCTCACAAAAACTCGATAATAAAGGTGGTGTGCACATTTTTCTGGGACGGAGGTAGTATAGATTTTGACATTTTGTAAATATTTTAACTTTTAATTCCTCTAATACTTTTAATAATAGTGTTCACTATTTCCTTATATGCGCCAATTATTATTATTATTATATATATATATATATATATATATATATATATATATAGTTTTGATATGGAGACCACAAGTGGTCACCGTATGTAGCGTGATTGATGATTTGGTTTTCCACCTCAACTTATTACCTAATTAAATAATTTAAATTAATTTTAAAAAATAATCTACACCCTAAAACCTGAATCATGAACCCTAAACCATGACCCATTCGGACCGGATGAACCATGAACCACTCGGGCTGAGTGAACCATGAACCACTCGGGTCAGGTTTGGATCCGTAATTTAATTTAAATTATTTAATTAGTACAAGGCGATATTTTTTTTCAAAATTTAATTCAAATTATTTAATTAAGTAAATTAAATTACGGATCCGAACCCGACCCGAGTGGTTCATGGTTCACCCGGCCCGAATGGGTCATGGTTTAGGGTCATGATTTAGATTTTTGGGTGTAGGGTTTTTTTCAAAATTAATTTAAATTATTTAAGTAGATAACAAGTTGAGGTGGAAAGTCAAATCATCAATTGGGCTCCATAAGGTGACCACTCGTGGTTTTCATATCAAAACTCTATATATATATATATGCAAAGTATATGATGAAAAAATTTCTAACAAAAAATTCGTGAAATTAGTTAAAATGTATGATTTATATTATTAAAGAGGTATTAATCGTGATATATTGAAGGTATGATTTATTACAAAAAAAATGTATTACTCATAATAATAAAGAATATGGTTTGTATTACAATAATAGTATTAGTAGTGATAATTGAAAGGATTGATTTACTTTACAAAATATTATTAATTCTGATAAGTGGATGATCATGTCTATAAAATTATAAATATAGAACCAGTTTCATAGGATACCTACTTATATGTAAATGTGTTTTAAAAAAATAATTACAATATGAGATTTTTATATAATAAAATTTTATAGTTATATTATTTATCCAGGCTAAAATGTTAATTGATGTGTAACAATTATATCTTCTATAATTAGCATGATGTATGATATATTATCAATTAATATTAGGGTAGCATTTCTATGCATTAGTCGTAGCGTAGTGTAATTGTATATAAATAATATTTTTTAGTAAAAATAATTAATAGTTTTCAGTGAAATTAATTAACACTAATAAATTAATACATTTTAATTAAATAAATATTATATTTCAAAAATATACATGAATTGCACTATGATGTATATTAGTTTTTGTCTTAATATCAATTGTGGGTATAAGAACAACCCATATGTATAAGTAAAAGGGGAAATCTAGTGCAATATCGTGTCAAGGGTCTTATTTTGTAAGGTTGACTTTTCACAAATATTTTGACCAATTTTTACTCAAAATTACTGACTCGTTTGTTTGGACATAAAAAAATTGTATATGAAAATAAGATTTGTGAACAGTTTCACACAAATTTTGTGATAATATAATCCATCAAAAGAATTTTTTTGACATTTTTCGATTAAAATACAATTCTCAACTCTCAAAACTAATAAAAAATAATGAACCAAAAAATTACATTGCGCGTGCAACTTACGCGCGCACGCATATAAATATGACCACCAACTATTGTGATATTTTCCATAAATATTTACCTAAAATATTTTGATTTAATTAGATGTAGATCAACCTCCGAAATTTATATTAACAAATGTGACAGAGATTACTAATGACAATAAAATAAAATGAAAAATTATGTAAAATTAAATACCATTCAATTTTTTTTAAAAGTGTACATTCATTACCAACATTAAACGACGACTCATTTGGCCGGACCTTAATAATAGTATTCGATTCACGAAATAAGATTAATGAAATGGTTTCACACAAGTTCTGATGATGATAGAATTGTGCCAAAAAAAATATTGATATTTTTCAATTAAAATAAAATTTACCAAATCTAAAAAATAGCAAAACAATAATAAAAAATCAAAATAGCTCATCATGAAGATTGCTTCTTTTTTTTTTTAATGTATGCAAATCGTGCATATGAATTTATGTCCACCTATCATTACGAGTTTGTTTTTGCCATAAATATTTACATACAGTATTTTAATTTAACTAAATGTAAATTAATTTGAAATATAATAAAATGAAAAATTATATATACTCAAATGTCATAGTCAATTAAATTGCACTGTGCACATAGGTTATGTTTTTTCATGGATTGTAGTTAATTTTATAGGATTTAATAAGTTATGATATTAAAAATGTGATATATGATTGATCATGTGTTTGACATTGTTTGTAAAACACAATAGAGAGAATGTAAAGTAAAAAGGAGGAAGAAAAAAAGTTGTGTTGCATAGATAATAGCACTAATTAAAATTTGGATGACATATCATTGATAATCTATTGCAAATTGTGTTGCAAAAGTTTCAAACAATTGTATTATAAGTATTACAAAATAGCATTTTAATATTTTACCAAAATTTAAAGAAACAAATAAGGATTTAGATTAAAATAAAGAAAATGAAGCGGGAATAATTAACAAACATAAGCATAGTGTGTACAATTTTTTGTCTTACTATCGATTGTGTGTAAAAGAACAATCATTATATATAAATAGAAGATAAATAATTGTGTGAGATAATCTCACGCGTCTCATTTCGTGAGACTGAAATCCAATTAATTTTTTTGACTCATTTGTTAGGAAAAAAATAAGAATATCTGAATTACGAAATAAGATTCGTGAAATAATTTTACACAAATTTTAGAGATAATAAAATTGCATCAAAAAGAGAAATTCATTAAAATACAAATTTTCAAATCTTAAAACTAGCAAAAACTAATAAAGGACCAAATATTGTGAGATTGCACAAATTTAAATGCGTGCAACTCACACGCATATGGTTTTATGATCACCTACCAGGCTACCACCATGGTTTCTTTCATGAAATTTTTACATGCACTATTTTTATTTAATTAAATGCAAATCAACTTGCAATATTTTTATTTAACTGATGCGATAAAGATTCCTGCATTTAAATGGAACTAGAATAAAAAAGAAAATTGTACTTATATAATAAAATACCAGATGCACTGAAGGGGGTGTATGCAAAAAAAGTTATAGTTTTGAAAAATTAATTAAAATAAGTAATTATAAAAAAAATTGATTAATAATATAAATTGATAGTGTTCATGAAATTTTTTTTTTAAAAATTGATAGTGTTTGAAAAAAATTAATAGTATTTGCTAATAAATTATCAAAAGCAACCCTTGAAAGCTAGCTATTAGCTTAAAGTTTTGAGAGGTTATTTAATTTGATAAAAGAGAAATAAAATACTCCAAATTACTTTTGAACACAATTCTATAATGTATTTTAGAATCATGCAACTTGCTGCATTGGAATATACAATTCATTTACACTGAACTATGCAAATATTAATATGGGTTAATTGTTGCACGATTCAGTGTAAAAAAGTTTCTCATTTCAATGCAACAAATTGAGTAATTCTAAAATATACTATGAAAGTACACGATACATCTGATGCACATTTGATCCAAACTTTTACTAATACATAAAACGTTTGATATTTTCGTACATTATATTTTCTTAAAATAAATTTCAAAAGTATCACAAAAATTTATAAATAAAACAGCACTAGACATACAATCAAAGTGAATGCCAAATTAAATTTACCACATAAATAAAAATCCATACCAACATATTATCTTTTGTTACTTTCATATTCCATACATGCACAAGCATACAACCAAACTCCCACCCCGCGCGTGGTATTTGTCTCTCTTTTCTTTCACAAGAAAAAATAAAGAAATTACAATTTCTCTCTCAAAAAAAAAAAAAAAACAACAACAAAAACCATCCCCTCCCTCTCTTGGATTCAATTCATTCACCCCATGAAAACTCTGCTTCTATACAAGAAAACAGGTTTTACTCTCTCTCTGCTCCCTTCTATGCACAAACACCTCTTGTATGCATATCTGCACTGTTATTTGTATCTATTTCGTAAGTGTATGTGGGTGTATTTTATGCACTTGGTGGGGGTATTTCCCGTTTCCGTTTTTCTGCTTCACATCTGAACCCGCCCCCTTCCCCCATTCTCGTTCGCCGTTACCCCGCCGTGTTTCTTCGCGGTATGTACATACAGAACTTGTGTATTTGTGCGTTTTTTTGTGTGATTATGTTTTTGCTAGTGGTGTGTGCGGTTTTTGCTCGGGGAATATGATGGATTGTGGGGACATTTGGGTTGTGAATTCTCTGAAGTGGTTAATTCAGTGGGATCACATTGGAATTTTCGGTTGAGTTTGTTTGAGGCTGATTTTTTACCCTTTTGTGCATGATTTTTGTTTTGTGTTTTGTTTCGGATTCGGGTTTGCTGGGAATTTGGCCGTGGAGATGGAAAACGGTGGAATGGGTTTGATTTCGAATTTGGGTTCAGGTGATATGTTGGTTTTGGATTTAGTTCCGTTTCGTGGTTTGGTTGTGGAATTTATTTTGATGAAGTTGTTATTTGTGGTGAAATGTGGTTTAATTTACTTGGAGAATTTGATATTCTTTCGCTTTTTTGGATTGGTATTCGATGATTCGATTCCAATTTTATGTGTTGGCGTTTATATATTTGTATGTATTTTCCTTTTGGTGCTTCAGTTTCTGAAGTGAAGTTCTTGGTGGTTGTGGTTTGACATATCTTGTATCCTTGTTCCTATTCAAGATTTCATCTAGGCATTGTGTAGTATCATCATTAAGGGTTTATTTTCACGGTGGGAATTCTATTAGGTTATAATTTGTAGCTAACTATATGTTGTAATCCGGATCATTCCCTTTGCCTCAAATTTTAGATTTTGCTTAGTGTTAGTGGCCTTGCAGAAAGAAGCAATATTAATATATCAAATTGTTAATTGTTATGCATCAATTACGTTTTCTGTGTTTGTTAAGCAGGTCAATATAATTAGATAGAAGCAAACTGCTTGGTGACTATTGAGTCCATCTAAGATAGTGCAATTTACTGGTCAAGAATCTCGCCTTGCTTCTGAATTATCTGATATAAGGTGAGTGGCAAAACCTTTTTGTTCAAAGAAAGTATCTTTTTTTGTGTTTTTGTGCAAAATCAACCTATTTCGGTATTTCATCATCTTTTTTTTTTATCTGTGTTTTAGTTTTCACCTCATTTAAAGTGGTCTTAGCCTTACCTAAGCAAGAAATATGTCAGCAGATTTATGGTTCTTATAGCTCTTTGAATTTTTCTCTATTTGCGTTTTTGCGTGTCTTGACTGTTTTTAGACTAGTGTGAAGCAAGTAGTGTCGTTAGCCCTAACGAACAATTTGTTGGTTTCATTAGCAGATGTCTTCGAGTTCTTTAAATCAGGACGGAGATTGCATTGATCCTATAGCTGTTGACAGTGGAGAGGCCGACATTGTGCATATCCTATCAGACGACGATAATGCGTCTGAAGAGCAAGAAGTTGCACCACGAATCGGAGATAGATATCAGGCTGAACTTCCTCCACTTAATGGAGAGCCCAACCACACGTCTTACTCAGAAGATGTTGTACCATATATGATCGGGTTGCCCATTCCATTAACATGGATCAAATGTGGGAAGCACGAGGGCCCACAAACCATTTCAGACTCTGGACATCAGCATTCTAATGGTGTTAATGAAATGGGGACTAATGGGAATGGTGACGACATTGAGGAAAGACAAAAGTGCTGTCTTGATGGTTATGTTCTGGTTCCTGGATTACCCAGTGTAAGTTGGAGTGATGCTGAAAAGGCTAGTTTCCTCTTAGCCTTGTACATCTTTGGGAAGAACTTTGTTGAGGTGAGGCGATTCGTTGAAACTAAAGATATGGGTGCAATACTCGCCTTCTATCATGGGGACTTTTACGGATCGGATGAATACAAAAAATGGAGGGAAGGTCGAAAGTCGAGCAAGAAAAGTGTACATGGGGAGAAAATATTTTCTGGCGTAAGGCAGCAGGTGTTGGTGTCTCGTTTGATTCAGAGAGTGCCAGAAGAATTTAAAAGTGCTGTACAGGAGGTAATTATAAGATTTAATTTTGCAAAGTGCTGTGGTTGACATTACAAAACTGCATCCATTAATATTTGACAAAAACTTGCATACACCCAATGCACCATGCAACTCAAGTGTATTTTTAAAGAGTAACATTTGGGTGCACAAATTGCATCATGCAGCTGGTGCATAACTAATATTGTTCAATGAAAACAACTAATTACTGTTTAGTGAAAACAACTCATACTGACCAACTAGTACATTTTAGTAAAACAACTAGTACCATTTAAAAATGTACTTGAGTTGCATGGTGCATATAAGTATTGTTCATTTTAAAATGACATTAGTTGTTTTACTAAAAAGCTTTAGTTGTTTTCACCGAATAGTATTAGTTGTGTACAGTTCACCGTACAACTGATATACAAGAGTGCTACTCTCAATATTTTCATTAACCTTATAAAACTTTTCATTTTAATAATTCCTTAGTTAAATATAGGCATGCACACCTGAAAGGCTTACAAAATGCCAAATTTATACAACATATAGTGTATCCTGTTGAAGCAAGCTTTGGGCATTTTGTTTGGTTTCAGAAGTTTGATGACTTATTGAATGGATATTTAAAAAGATAAGGCTGTGGTGGTGCTACTTATTATTGTTCCAATACCTTCATTTTGAAATTCATTTTCCGATTCTTTGGTAGGTCTGTACTAATTTTGAGGAGAAGAAAATGATGTTTATAGACTTTGTCTCGACTTTAAAGGCCTTGGTTGGGATGAACACCCTTGTAGAAGCTATAGGTATTGGTACGGGTAAACAAGACATCACCCGAATGGTCTCGGAGCCCTCGAAGCCTAACCAAACAACCCACACCCGCCCTGAGATTCCTGCTGGAAAAGCATGCTCGTCTCTCACAAGCACAGAGATAATCAAATTTTTAAATGGTGATTACAGATTGAGCAAAGCTCGTTCGAATGACTTATTCTGGGAAGCTGTTTGGCCCCGTTTGCTGGCTCGAGGTTGGCATTCCGAGCAGCCCCACAATCAGGGATACATTGCTGGGTCCAAGTTCCTGGTTTTTCTAATCCCGGGAATAAAGAAATTTTCAAGAAGGAAGCTGGTTAAAGGTGATCACTATTTTGATTCGATTACTGATGTTTTAAGTAAAGTTGCCAAGGAGCCGGAGTTAATCGAGCTCGAAGATGAAGAAGCTGAAGGTAGCAAGAAAGGCGAACAAACAAATTTGGAGAACGATCAGCCTGCAAAGCAGCGCCATTCCTATCTGCAACCGAGGACTCCTAACCGTAGTTTAGACACTGTAAAATTCACAATAGTGGATACGAGCCTCTCCGATGGGAATGTCAGGGAACTGAGAGTGCTTCCTTCTCAATTTTCCAATACGGTTACTTCAAACGGGCCCGTTGAAGATGATGAATCAGACGATACAACCGATATTACCACCACCAGAGTCGAAGTTTCTGCATC
Organism: Stenogyne calaminthoides; assembly: GCA_037126765.1. NCBI lineage: Eukaryota > Viridiplantae > Streptophyta > Magnoliopsida > Lamiales > Lamiaceae > Stenogyne > Stenogyne calaminthoides. The sequence goes on along the minus strand of JBBCBC010000022.1, from coordinate 33,679,878 downwards.
AGAAACTCTGGAGATAGCTAAAGCTGGTGGGAAATCGACAGTGTCGAAGAACAAGAAGCCTAGGAAGGTCACAAAGACCTTGAGTCGAAAGCAGAAGCATGGCAGTGCTGATAATATAGCTCCCATGAGTAAACGCTGTAAGCTACTAACTGAAAATGGCAATATAGAAACGAGAGACGGACCCACGTTGGAAAATGGGACGTCTCGCTGCTCTTCAGACGGGAATTTGTCCACTCAAGTTGGTTCGTTTTATGATAAGTTTTCATCAACGAGCTCATCGAAAGGGAGTCCCTGTGAGAGCACCGAACCCTCTCAACTGCAGCTGCTAATCGACCTAAATTGGCCAAACCCAGAGTTCGAAAACGACACCCTTGCTACAAATTCGAATAATGAGCCAGATGAGCAGCCAGTCAAGGAAAAAAAGAACCAGTCTTTACCGAGTTCCTCACTCGTTGAGCCCAAAAACGAGGAGCAGCCTATCGTGAATCAACGGAGGCTGAGTACAAGATACCGCCCTCCAACCACCAGGACACTCGAAGCTGTTGCTAGTGGATTTCTTACAATATCTAAGAGACGCAAGGGTAAGGATGTCATTTCACGTGATGCCAGCTCGTCGCGGCCTTCACAGCGCCCACGTAGAGGAGTGGGCCCCAGCGTGTCCCCCAGCAGTTCTGTGGCTTCCCATGTTGAAGAAGCTGAAATAGGTGCGTCTAGCAGCTCTCATGATCCACCAGAAGCAAACGACGAATCTCATTCCTGACAATAAAAACAAGTATGAAGGTAAACACCAGAAAGACGAAACAGGGTACATATTTTCGTTCTTTAAACTCAAGAAAGATGTATACTTTTGATGAATTCCCGTGTTTGACGTGGTTATGGTTCTCTGATGCTGATGAAATGTGGATAAGATAGATATAGTTTTTGCAGCTGATACATGATTCCATCCTCGTCGATCCCGATTAGTTTACATTTCTACAACAGAAGAAATTGATGAAATGTGGCGTTTTCTGTAATGTTGGTTGGTATCAGCTGGTGAAAATGATCGTGGAGATGAATGTGAAAGCTCAAAGATTCATGGCTACACTGGAAAACATTATTTCTTTTGTTCTTTTTCCTCCTTTTAGCTCCTTAAAATTTTGCTTTCAGTTTAATTACTATGGACTACAGTGGAAAATTTGAAATTTTTCTTGCATAGTTTTCTTTAAAAAAAGTACTGTAACTGATATACATCTAGGGGCGTGCAAAAAATAGTCTGAACCCAAAAAAAAAAAGAAAAAAAAAGGGTCTTATGTGTATTCAGATGCACCGTTCACTCATAGTACATTTTAGAATCATGCAATTTGTTATACTAAAAGATGCAATTTATTTACATTGAACTATTAACTATTTTTTTTTATATTAATAGTGCATGGTTCAGTGTAAATAAGATGTATCTTTCAGTATAATAAGTTGCATGATTATGAATATAACAATACTATGCTAATGAGCTAATGATCCGGAGTTGGAATCACCTTGTGAAAAAAGTTGGTTTTTATTTGTTCCTAACTACTTAAGCTAATGATCCCCTTAAAAAAGAATTAAAATATAAAAAAGAACACAAATATTGATGTAGCTAGAGCATAGTTGTCAACCAAGAACAAGCATGGCACTGCACGTGCCAAATATGGAAGGGATTTGTATGTTAAAAAAATGACAAGATTTTTAAAAAATAGTATGTGCCTGTTTAAAGTCAAAATTAAATTTGCTCATATCCATTTGTCTCACCAATTAAACATAATCTTTTCCGCTTTTCTGAAAAAAAAATAACTCCTTTCCACTATTAATTTTGCTCTTATATATAATATGAAATTTTGCTCGAGACTATTTTATACATAAACATGACAATTTTAAATAGGGAAAGTATAGGGTTTTCACGGTGAAACTGGTTTAGAAATGTGACTAATATTACAAAAAGATATTAATTAACTGAAGAGTATGATTTTTTATTATAAAGAGTATTACTCATAAAAATAAAGAGTGTGACTTATATTACAACAGAGAGTATAGTTGTGATAACTGGATAGTGTGACTTATATTACTAAATGGTGTAGTCGTGATAATTGAAGTGTAAAAATGAATCAGTTTCACGGTGAACAAGCAGCATACCCAACTCTTTTAAATATTAATTTTTAAAAAAATAAAATTTAAAGGTATCACAAATACTAATAAAAAAAATAAAAAATAGCACGTTTAATACACAAGATTGTCTTATGCAAATTTTGGCGCATTTACCATTAAAGTGAAAGCCAAATTGAATGTACCGTATTCGATTAATTCAATAAATTCAACCACATAAATTTAAAATCTATCAAGATAATATTTATGCTCTAGTCTAGGCAATAGGGTATTATCTTTAGCATTATAATCACCAAAATGTACAAAGCTTTACGTTACTATAGTTAAATTTGAATTGAATAATCAAGAGGTCAACTAAAATAATATTTGTAATATATACTAGTAAGTTTTTTAACTAGAAAAGTTCAAGACTTATAGTGAAATATTATAGTAGTATTTTACATTTTTTTGAAGCCATGCCCCACACTACACATGCCACGCCCGTTGAAAGTTCCGTCATCGAAGGGTAACAAAAGTGCTAGAGAAACATATATACACACACATGTTTCAGTCGATTAGATGTGTTTTAAAACTCAAAATCAATTCAAGAAGAGCGTTTTTTTTTTAAGAAATTGGGTCACACTAATTTTTTTTTAAAAAAAAAAACATTTTTCACTATTGACTAATGTTTGAAAACAAGGCCTAAAAATAGGATTAAAACTGAGAGTGTGAATCAAAATAATCGATCAAATCGAATCGTAATATGAAATTCGCTTCGCTTTTTCTTGTTACAGTTCACGTAACATTAAAAAGAACATGATATAAAATCATCCCGAATAACTATTTTATAATCCTAGGGGGTGATATTTTTCATTTATTTATTTTAATATTTTCCATCAAGACAAATGGACTTCAGCGACCACATTAGACGAACATTGTTTATAAGTATTAAGTGAAAATATGTGTAAAATTTAGAGGGAAAAAATTTACTTATATACTTAAAAGAGTAGGTCTACTTGTATAAAATTCAATCAATTTAGGAAGGGTGCGGGTCAGGTGGTCAAAAATGGGTCAAAGCGGGTCAAGGATGGGTTGGGTAAAGTGAAATTGGGTCTCAATTGGAATTTGTATGTATACAAATTTGTATCCTAGACTTTGTCTACTTAAAATATATAAAAAAAGTAGGGGAAAAAGTTTTTATCTTATAACTTTGCCATTTTTTGATTTTGGTTCTATTAACTTTTACATTTTGATTTCCGTCCTATAATTTATACACTTTTGACTTTTTGGTACTTCTAGACTTTAAATTTAGATTTTCATCATATAACTTACATACTTTTACGTTTACCACTTTTTGATTTTGATTCATGTAAGTTATAGGACGAAAATCAAAATTTAAAAGTTAATAAGACCAAAAAATTGAAAGTGTGTAAATTACGGGACAAAAATCAAAATTTAAAAGTCAATAAGACCAAAATAAAAAAGTGACAAAGTTATTGGACTAAAAAAGTTATTTTCCAAAAAAAATAAAAAGTATGTACAAAATTTGATTATTAGCCCTATCTAATACTACTAGTTTGATTTGATTTTCAGGCTAATCGTGAATTAGTTGTGGACTTATGATTTGCTCAAGGCATTCCTTTAAAATGGGTTATTAGCACCCCATAATACACCCTCTTAATTAGTAAACTACCAAATATACCCTGATTCATTCCAGGCGATTTGGGCTTCTCGAATTCAACTGCCCAACGCCGCCCCACTGCCATTATCGTTGTGTGCCTTCGGCGCCGCTCCTCGCAGCGCCACCGCCATTAATAAACAGATGATATATCCCTGTCCTATTTTTCCACATCTTTCTTGAACCACAAAATCTTGTTTAAATCATTCAACTTCTAGTAAATTTTCTCACATCCCTAAATATTACTCACAACCCCTCTCTCTCCATGACCAATGGCGGCACCCCAAGGATGGAGTGAGGAAATGCGAGGGCCTCCTAGAATTTTAAAATTTTTAGGGTTTTAGCCTCACAGAATTTTAAATAAAGGTTTAATCACATATATATGTTTGAATAAAACTGAGTTGTTCTACTTGAACTTAACAGTCAATTAGGGAATTTTATTATTGACGTGAGTTTGGATGAAAATTTCTGCATAGTTACTGGAATAAGATGTCTTACTCAAAAGATGGTTGTTATTATAAAAATCATGCATATTGTATTCTCATTAGTTTATTTGCTTGTTAAGTTATTATTGATATTACCCGTTGCCACAATTATAGTGGGAAGAGCATTTTCATCAATGCAACTCATCAAGAGTTCACTACTTAACCAAATGGATGACAAAATTTTGAATTAATGATTGTTCGGTTGTATACATAGAAAAAATATTTTTCAAAAAGTTAGTAAAAAAAAAAACCATCATGCAATGCTTCTAAATCATGAAGAGTCGAAAAGGAATGTTATAGTTTAAATGTCATGGAATTACGTTTAAAATTTTGATTATATAAGTATGTGTATTGGTTTATGTTCATGTTTTAAATTTTTATTTTCGTACATTTTTATTAATATTAGTTAGAGAAAAAAAATTGGTCTCATAACTTTCTTTTAATCCATTTCATCCCAAAAAATATAACTATCTATTTTGGTCTCATTTTCACTGAAAAACATAAAATTTTATCGTCTCGGTTATATGCAATTCACGTGTCAGTTAGAATTGAGATATTGCTTATTAACTACATAAATTCATGTGTAACAGCTTCCAGGTACAATGCACTTTTAAACTTGCGGACAAATACAAAATATTAAAATGAAAGGTCTATATTGACCCTTTCAAACCCCAATCAGAATATTAAAATGAAAGGTCTATATTGACCCTTTCAAACCCCAATCAGACCCCCCATGTGTCCACCACACCCACCCACAAAAAAAAATTGTCAATATCTCTTTGTATCCTCTTTTCCCTATTCATGTTCAGAAAGACAATTTGCTCCCCTCTCTCTTTATATTCTAAAAAAACAGTGGGTTTACGTTCTTCATCCTCTCTATTTTTAAAACGGCGCCACTTTGGTGTGGATGTGAAAAAAATATTTGGACTTTTTGGGTGGTGGTGGTGGCGATGATGATGGTGGTGAGGAGGTGAATCATTTTTTGTTGTGGTGGTTGCAGTGGTGGTGGGATTTTGGGGCTTTGTGGCATTCGATGGCGTCCGCTCCAGAAGGTTCGACTGTGGTGTCCGATTTAGTGGTTCGACTTTGGTGGTTTAATATTAAAAAAATTGATTTTGTATATGTACAAATGTTTATGCTTATATGCAATGTATTGGAGTGTATTCAAAGTAGTTAATGTATATGCAATATTTTCCACTGTGACTAAATATATATGTATATGCAATGTATTGTTGGTGTATACAAAGTAGTTAATGTATATGCAATATTTTCCACTATGCAATAGTTAATGCATATGCAATATTGCGTGTACATTTTTTTGGGGCATGAATATCAAGTTTGATGCATTTTTGTTGGGTATGTACATTTTTTTGGGATCGAAATAGCAAATTCAGCACAAATGACAAATAAATTCAAATAAAAATAATTAATTTTATTTTAAAAAATTAAATTATTTTAAAATATTATTATCTTATTTAAATTAATAATAACTAAGATTAGAGGAATACATTTAAAATTAATTTCAATTTATTATTATCATATTTAATAAAAATAATTATTACAACTAAAATAATAAAGAATTTTAAAATTAATTTCATCTAATCATTTCAAATGAAATCATTGTTAAAAGGTGCAGTGAAATATTTAAAATTTTGGAGGTTACTATCATTATGTTTTAAAAATGAGAAAGAAAACGGTCTGTCAAATCAAATATGAAAAAAGCAGCTGCTTATTGCCTGTCAACTCAAACACCTTAGTCAAAATTGTTTCTCAATTCAACCGTCTAATGAGTGTGGGTAAAATGGGCAAAGTAGTTAACATTTCATGTAGTGGATAGCAACATTAATGTAGAATTTATCTAGTAGTAATACTTCATTGTCAAATGTAGGAAACAGTAAATTACCCCTAGAATTGGGGTTTTCAAAGCTTATAGCTTTCATTTTTTTCGCAACTTAGGAGGAAGTTTCTTGTTCTTTTTAATTCTTTAAAAAATGAGTTTTGTTTAATAGCAACATCTATTTTAGCTACGAGCTCGGAAACTCTCAATTTCAACCGACTCGTAACTTATGTATGATCGAAAATGATTAAATATTCTATTTTTGACGAAAATGAGACTAAAATTGGACGATACAGATAGCTATGACCTATGAAACCAAAATTAAATCGTAAATATTTTTGGGATGAAAAATAAATTACAGGAAAGTTATAAGACAATTTTTTTTCTCTTATTAATTGGGGGCTCTGGTAAAAAATTCTAGCTCAAAATCATTTGAACAAATTAAACCCCATCGAACTATAATTTGGAGTGAGCCTCAAACTCACAACCTCATAAGGGTACCAATGAGAATCTGCACCTAGAGAGACCCGTGTAGTTTATATTGGTCATCAAACCAATGGAATCAGGCACTTTGCCCGAGATGGCCGTTTGCAAGAGATGTAATTTCTGGATGAAATGGGCATTGCTTCAATTAAGGCTCTTTGGCAGTGAGCCTTCAAGTCCTGGATTACGACTCAATTTGAAAATTTGTTTGGTTTCTCAAAATGGTGGCGGGAAGATTGCCCTTGGAGTGAGGCGCGGCGGTGGCGCTGCAAAGGGGCGGCAGACAAGGCGCAACGACAATGGCAGTGGGGTGGCGCTAGGCAGCTGAATTCGAGAAGCTCAAGCCGTCTGGGGATGAATCAGGGTAGGTGCGGGTGCGATATTACTCGGGTACGAGAATATAAATTTTAAAAAAAAATTATAATGTGATCTGACAAAGAATAAATACATTTTTGTTTATATTTTATTATATATAAAATCTATAAGTAAAATATATGAAAATTTTAAAATTAATATATCAAATGTATGTAATAAAATTTAAATATTTTCAATAATTTAATATAATTAAGTAACAAAACATCAATTCAAATAACATCAGCTCAATACATAAGTTATACTAAGGATATATTGTCATTTTAAATTATATTATATAATAATATTCAATTAAAATAATACATCTAGTACTTAATAACATGACCATTAACAATTTTTATCTTGAAAAATTGTTAAATTTTTTTTTTAAATAATCGCTCACTCACCTTTTTCGCACCGGATACGCTTATCCAACATATCGAATTCGCGTATCCTAATTTATTTTTAAAAAATTATTCACGATTCGCCACGTGGCGTATCGATCTGAATCCGACCGAAATTTTTAGCGGCTCCTCCGCGTGATTCGATCTTTGCCGCGGTAATTTTTAGAAGAATCCATGCATCATAGATCAAGGTCTTTTTCCAAGAAGAAGAAAGAAGAAGAAGAATGAGGGTATATTTGGTAGTTTACTAATTAAGAGGGTTAATTACTTAATTTATTAATTATGGGGTTGCTAATAACCGGACCCTTCCTTCAATTATCCCATTATTTGCAGCCCATCAGTTAGGCCCAAAATAGGCCCGTTAATAAGCTATACGTGGAAGCTCCATTCACACACCAGCTACCGAACTTTAAAAAAAAAAGAGAAAACCTTCCAGTTTTACACAAAAAAGCTTCAATATTTCTATAATTACTGAGGAAAAACAAACAGCGAAATCTCTAAATTTCTATGTAAAGTTCGATTCGATATATTCCAGTAAGAATATAATTTCCGGGCTAAAACAAGAGATCTGCAGGTTGTTGAATTGAATTGAATTTGATCAAAATGGGTCAGGCATTTCGTCGAGCAGCTGGAAGATTTGGCAACTCTAGAGTGGATACGACGTCGCAGCTCGGAAAACCCGTTGAACGGACCGCCGCCCCTCGACCGCCGCCGCCGCCTGTTGCTATTACTGTTGATAAACACCCTACTGATCATGGTTCTGGTAATTTGTTACTTTAGGTATTCTGTGAGAAATACAGTTATTAATTTTAATTCAGGATTTTTTTGCAATAGTTTACATGTATAATGTTGTTTTATATAGCGGCCTGACCAATGATTTATGATTTGAATGTTGAAATGGGAAGACTGATAACTTCTGATTTTGATTTTTCTTGTATTATAGCTTTCAATAAGAGGATGAATTTGAGTAAGGCCTTGAAATGAATTATCCTCGGAATTATGTGAAATTCTGTCTTTTCGAGAAGAAAGAAAAATCCTTGAACTTCTGATGTAATATAGTGTTAAGGAGGTGCAAATTTACTGATATATTTTGAGTATGATGGATGATGATGATTTGAAACTGTATGGTTTCGAAGTTCAGTGAATTCGAGTAAAAGTTTTCTTGTTAGATCTATTGTTTTGTGGAATCTTCTTGCGAAGAGGTTATGCATGCATATGTTAGAATTATCAAAAGAAATTACCGAGTCTTTTCTTTGCAAACGGCACACACAATATTGCATTATGCAATTATTAGATTTTAAACTCGGGATGCTATTGTGAACTTAGATCCAATCACTATTATCTTTGAGCTGGTTGTATTAATTTCAATGTTTCATTGTTTGAACTTTACATAGAAGGTGCACCAAGAGTGAACATGGAAAATGTCCTCGAGGATCGGGATCCGCAATATGATGACATGCTTAGTAAGATGGTGGGTAGAATTCAATCAAAACCAGGAGGGAAGCTTGAGATGGGCGAGGTGAGTCTCGCAAGCTTGTTACTAAAACTTTTACCATTTAATCTTAATCTTTTCTTAACTGAATTCTGGTGATATAACATTAGAAATGAGCTTTGTTTTAACTTTTGATGGACATAAAATCTCTTGTTGGTATAATATGAAGCCTCTGTTAACTTGCCCCTCCTTTGATTCATTGATACTGTAGAAGCCATCATTCACATGGGCACACTTTATTTAGAATCTCATGTATCTGCTACGTAAAGATCAAAATAAAATTTCAAATAACAGCACTCTATTGCAATGTTCTTTCAATTTCATCTCAGAAAAGCTGTCTGGTGGTTTTTAAACCAATAGCATTTTAGACTTCTATATATTTCTCTTCACGCTTTTTGGCTGGAGGAAGGCAGGGCCAGTGCATACTTTTCAATTCCTGTTCTAGTAATGAGTTGGAGTTGAATATACCATCTAATTCATGTTATTAAATGACTAGCGTCCAATCCCAGTTAACGATCCTATGTTATTCCACTCACATTATCTCTTCTAGAGTAATGATATGAACCTGACTGTGGGTTTCTTATGGAACTCAGCACCAGCGTAAAACACTTGCATAATGTAGCATGGTACAAGTAGTTTATGTTGATGTTGGACTCCATAAGAAATCCCCATCGAGCTCCATAAAAAATTATCATCGGGCTCCATAAGAAACCCATCATCAGGCTCCATATCAAAAACCGGTCTCTTATAGGAGTAGGCCATCAGCAAAGAAGCTAAAATATCAAGATTTTACCATTTTCTTTGAATACCATAGGAAAAGCTGTATCTGCATTGCATCTCCGGACTCTTTAAATGCAAGTCATATATTGATTCTCTTTCTGGGTTGGTATAAAAGGCTGCTGTGGTGGAGAAGTACAAAAGGCCGTTGCCAAAGCTAAGGAACACAACAACAGAATCTAGCAGATACGAGAAGAGGCACGCTCCCCCCGGAACACTTAACATAACTCAGATACGCCAAATTATCCAACTGCATCAAGGGAAGTCCAATGACCACGATGGTCCTATGGATGCTTCTCAAATTGCTGAAAGATTCCGGGTTGACGTTGCACAGGTTCAAAGTATCCTCCAATTTGTGTCTCTGCCTCAAGAGGATGCCAGTAAAAAGAAAAAGGATGAAGAATGACCGGTTTTTACCTTCAAGTTAGCTTCCCTGATGAAGTTTTTGCACCGAGGAATAGATCTTGTAGAGATGAGGATCGAAATTGTAATAGGTTGAAGGTTGCTTTTGTTGGACTTTATATCATTTTGTAATCTCATCATGCTTCTTTTGGTTGTACCTGTGCGGTTGTAACATCATTCTTGAATCCATCATTAGGGTAAGGAAGAGTTACCTATGATTTTGTCTTTGTAATCATAGGATTATTGCTTCTTGGGAACAATAGTATGCGTACCTTCTTACATTCTGTTATTCATTGTGTGGGATTGAAAAAATAAAATAAGAAATGAGCTCATAAGCTATAAGTGTGAGCTGCTTCTGATCGTTGAGTTTGGCAGATGGCAATTGTCCATTTTTGACTAAAGTTTGATTAATTCACATTCTGATATGTGTTTATGTAACAAACTTGATTTAACTTAGTTAAAATTAAGCCAAAAATTGCACAAGTTGAATATGTGTTTATGTAACTAACTTGATTTAACTTATAGTTAAAATTGAGCCACAAATTGCACAAGTTGAACGGTGCAAGTGTTACTCTATAAAATTTTGGAAAATAAAAATATATGATTATTATACTCACAATAATAAACAAGAAACACATTTAATAAAGTTAGATATATACACACATCAATTAAATACCCTTTCCCTATTGTACTTAATGGAAAGAAGCCCCCCAAAGGCCCCAACCCATTCTAGAAGTCTTCAACATAATTTTAGTGACTTAGTCAAACAAACATGACTTCATCACTAACTTAAACGACCCGGCTACCTTAAATATGACCACCTTATGAATTGTTTCTTCCATCTCCATTTTTGTTTCTTTACTTAAAATCATCATATATCATAATAATGGAGAATCGAGTTCTTGAAATCACACTTCAATATGCCAAAGACTTGAAAAAAGTCACCCTAATTTCCAAAATGAATGTGTACGTAGTTGTATCCATCTCCGGCGGGGACAAGAACTCCGATCAGAGGGCGACGACGCCGCCGGATCACGACGGCGGCGCTGCGGCAGAACCGCCTCATGCTCGATTTCAAGCTTAAATGCGAGCGGCCGTTGGGAGACAGAGCCGTCGGAGAAGTCCACGTGCCCGTTAAAGACCTTCTTGATTTTCCAGCGAGCGGCGGCGCCGGCGAAAAGAAGTTCGTCAGCTACCAAGTGAGGAAACCCAGCGGAAAGCCCAAAGGACACCTCACGTTCTCGTACCGGTTCCGTGAAAAGTCCGCCGGCGATGCGGCGTCGCCGCCGTATATGGCGGAGGAAGGCGGCGGTGTAGCCAAGATAAAGTACCCGGTGGTGGAGCACGTTTCGCCGTATACGGCGGCGGCAATGGGAGGTTACCCGCCGGCAGGTTACGCGGCGCCGCCGCCGGTGTTTGGGTACCCACAACTCTCACCGGCGCCGCCGGAGGCGGCGGTTTATGGTTACGTGCATCCGCCTTCGGTGATGCAGCTCGCACCGAATTGGTGGATTGTAGATTGGAGACATGAATTCCGGTGCAGCTGATTATGATTTGTGACATTGAATTTTATATTTTATGAAATTGATTTCCAATATTTTTGCTTATTAGTGCTATTTTTTTATTCCTAAAAGTCTAATAAAATTAGAATTTGTGAGATTTACTATTTAAACTGTTATTACAAGTGTGTATCGTACACACAAATTTTTTTTTTCCCCATCGTAAAACAATTTAATGAAATATACTGCAGCAAAAATATTCAAAATATAAAATAGAAAGAATATCAATTAAGAATATGAAATATTGAAAAAATTAATAATTTTTAATTTAAAATATTTTTCTTATTCATTCGGGACCAAAAAAAAAAAAAAATTATTGGTTCAGAACCTAAAAAAGATAAAAATATCAATTTAATACTTAAAAACATTAAGATCATTTGAAAATTATACTTTGTTTGCCAATTTCAAAATTGATTCTAGACTGAGATAGAAAATAATTTTTAAAGAGTTACCACTATCATATTTATAAGAGTAACACTCTTGTGAACCAGACTATAAATTCTAATGCAATATGACTAATTTCTTTCTTGCGCTCAATCATCTCACCACTCCCGCGTCACGCACGCTTCGCGCGCTCACCACTCATCGCAGTTGTTGGTCACGTCGGCGACATGCCGCTAGATCTACGTGATTGTCCCTGGTGTCGGAGGAGACGATCAACTTCAACGACAGCAGGTGGTGGAGCACACTGGATTGTTATGCTATAAAACTATGAATTAATTACTGAAAGGTCCAAAATTCACATCTAAATAACCCATAGGTACAAGGGAATAAATATATTACCCATAGGTCAAGATATCATCTAAAAACCCCAAAATACCCTCCCCTCACTTAAAGCCCACTATCCTAATTCCTAAACCCAAATCAGATGACGCCCTCTTTCTCTCCCCCACTCCCAAGAAAACCCTCTCTCTCTCTCCCAAGAAAATTCATCTGAAAACGCCTCCATCTTGCACCAAATCACTCCCCCACCAACACAACCAAGAACACCACCACCGGCGACGCGGCCTCGATGGCCAAAAACCCCAAGGCAACGCCACCTCTGCCTCTCTTCGGCCCCCCACTCCGGCGACGCGGCTTAGATGGCCATCACCCCCAAGGCAACGCCACCTCGACGATGAAGCCCCACCGCCTACCCAGAAATCGCCGTTGCCGGGGCCCTCAAAATCTTCCGCCGTCGCTGCCCAAATATTCCACCACCGCCGCTGAGCCCACTAGTCGAAGAAGAAACAGTAAAGGATGAAATATTGGAAACCGCTTCAACAGTAAAGTAGAAAAATCACCGCCGTCGGCGAGGCGGCCCACCCTCCCCACGCCGGAGTTGGTGACGTCTTTTCTGGTAAGATTAGAGCGGCTCCTTTTTCTGTTGATTTTTTTGTTGGGTTTTTGGATCTGATGTGACTTGATGAAATTTGTTAGATCTGATTTGGATCAGATGCGATTTGATGAAATTAATAGTGAGTCAGCATGTGTTTCTTTGAAATCTGACTTTTTTCTGGGTTTCTTCTCTGGTCTAATTCTGGATTTTCTTTGAATTTTCTGGGTTCATATGGTGTTGAGTTCATGTAATTCACAAGGATGAAGATGACGATGATGAAAGATGTTGGAAATGAATTGAAGATGAAGATGAACACATTCATCAGAAATGATGAACATATGCACGATTTGTGATGAACATGTTCATATTGGAACGAAGACGAAGATATATAATTTTTGGGATTTTAGATATGTAAATTTCTGTAATTTTTGGTATTTTAGATAGTTAAAACTTTGTAAATTTTCAATTTGTTATATAAAATCAAGATGTAGTGTTTTTTTTATTATGATTTGTTATAATTCCCTGTTTCGCCAGATTTCTTTGGAGCAATTCGAAATTTTGTAAAGCAAAATGAACTGGGGGTTCTTCGATGAGATGAAATTTGGGGGAAAGCCTGAATTGTGGTGTAACAGGTGGAGTGGAAAGTAAAAACTAGAAAGAAAAAGTTTTGATTGAGACCGATTGAGTGTAAAATTAAATCTGCTATTACAATGCATTGGGGGGCGTGCGGCCAGCAGTTACAATATATCCGAAAATATGGGTAAGTTAAAATACGGGTAAATTAGTCTTTTAGGATAGAGTTATTTTTAAAAAGGTGGTGAACCTAAGTGTTCTTTTAGGTGGTGGAATGGATCTAAAAGTCACTCACTCTAAAATTATCACTATGGACTTATGGGCAATTTTTCTATTACTAAATATCATATATATGTCATTTAATACCTTTATAATATATAAAATATAAAATATCATTCAACATTATGGACTTGTGGGCAATGCAAACTGGCCTAAATTATGAATTCAAATTTGTTTAGGCATTGAAGCCGAATTAGCCATTGAATTCAGTCAACACAAGTTTGGTGGAAAATAACACTTGAGGATGGTCTGCACCAAAAAAAAAATACAAATTCTCTTGTATGAAACTAAATTCATATCAATACCATAATATTCATTCACGGATATCATTAATTATATAAATTAATATCACAACATTTACACATACAATTGTTATAGTATTAATTTATACGTATAATGATATCAACTGATAAGTGTTATGATATTAATTCATAAGTATAATGACATCGATTTCATATAATGAACAAGTTTCACCGAGAATTAATGTCTCCCACCAGAAACGCTTAACAACTTACTTAAACCTAATACAGACCTCCACATTCTTTATTTCTAAAGCATGAACTTCATAAGATGTATTTTATTGGCAGAAGAAGCCCTCCTGCCATGACTCAACATGATCAAGAATGCAATAATATAGGTTCAAGACTTCAAGCATCATCATCTCTAAGCTATCCAATGTTGTAGAAAATTTTTGTCAATCCTTTTTTGGTCCGAATTTGAGAAACCTGCAAGTTGAGAAGGAAAAGGCAATAAGGAAACAACACCATAAAGTAAATTACAAACTCAAATTTATAGATGCACCTACTGTAAGGCGATGTTACGAGTGAGTAGTCCGAATAATAAAGAAGATAATAAGCCATCTACAGTCCCGTTTCATATATTGTTTCTTCTTTAAATCGCAATGTTGCCTTCTTCTTTGTTATGTTTTGCCATTAAGACCATTTCCAGGAATGAGTACCTTTAGGCTCGAAAGCTCGTTGATGTTGCCTACGTGTGTGCCACCACAAGGGCATCCTGGGTTTTCGCCTAACTGCACAATACGAGGACTGCTGTCCTGAAACAACACGGAAGCAAGATATGCATTCTCACAAGTTAAAATGGGCATCTCAATGGGAAATTACAAGATTTGAGCAATCATGTTATGTACATATAGAATATATATTTGAAGTGAATGTAATTTACTGACCTTGGGTATGTAATCTGGGAGAGACCCACTACACAGTTCACAAGCTTTATCATATGGTAAAGTAGAAACTGAAACCTGGATGAAACATGGAATATTATAAGAACAATGTAAGAATTCAATTCAACAAACAGAAGGAAAAGAAACTGGCATAAGGTTGATCAAAAAACATACTTTCCCTCCTTCCAAGATCAAATTGTTAGCTTCCGACTCTAGCTCGTTTTTCTTGCCTTGCAATTCATTCTGTGGAACCATGCCTTTGTATTCTACGAATGGCCTACAGAAACATAATAACCAAGTATTTTTTTACGACATTTGGGCACAAATGAGAAGCATATCCTAAGAGGAAATTTATTATAAAACGGCTATAACTTTGCTTATATTGCTCGAGTATAAAACCATGACTTATGTAAATAAACTTGAATTTAGGTGAGATAAAGGACTAGATGGGACAATTAGCTCTTAACTCATCATTTTTTCAATTTTAAAGCATACAACACGAAACTGGATTGAACAGTACCTACACCCTACCAAAAGATTCAAAAACCTTATTAATTAATATCAAACATGTATTTCGCAAAAATGGTTTCATATAAAGATTTTTTAAAATATTTTAAGCTGATACTAGGAAGTGAAATGAACTGCTCAGTAAGAAATAAGAATCTTAAGCCTAAGCGAGTTTCAAATTTATAACTACCATATGCATACCCGTCTGGGAAGTGGTAACCTTTTGTAGGCTCCAAGTGATCCCATCCCACATTTCTCACACAGATATCCAGCAAATGCCCAGCTGAGTGTAGCCTGCAAATAAAGAAGGTTATCTCCTATTCTATATTATTAGAGATATTGGATCCAAGTCAAAAATCTCCAGAAGATACGCGTTCATCATAGTCAAAATTTTGTAGATACTTTCCAGATTCTATTTTATATTTATTTCCTTGTATGATTTGATTTGCTAATTTCTGTACATGAAATATCATGTATATATATTGTACTCGGTCAATCAATAAAATTGAGTAGCCACAGTATCGTTTTCTTGTCATATATGATAGGATCGACATGTGGGTGTGGCCAACGGATGACAAATAAGAGCGACTCAAAAAATTCAAGAAGACAAAAACTCATATGAGACGGCCTCATGCATGAGACGGGGTATAACTTAGCACAAATGCCCAACTTATGCCCGGTTTCACCGTGAGGCCGTCTCATGCAAGTGTGCCTCATCCAAGAATGAGCGCCAAGACACCCAGCATTTATGATAACTCACAAAATATTAACTTAAACAGAGCTAAATCATTTGGAAATTTCGTTTTTAGCATCTTAATATCACAATTTTACTACTTTATCCCCTACAAGCACCGTAGTTAACAATCAATTACCATCAATTTGTACAAACAGCTAAAGAATTCATACCTTGAATTGAGCCTACGCCTATCCGCATCTACATTCAACAAAACTTGAGCACCTTTCTCAGTATTCTTATCAATGGAGCTCTCAAAATGGCCATAGTGATACACCTACCAATATGAATCAGAAAAAGAGGTGAAAACAAACGGAAAATGATTCAAAACAGAGTACTAATATAAATTGGAAGTGGGAAACCTACAATCTTGTCCTTGGATCGAACATCCTCTACAATGAAGTTGAATTGTGGATTGGAGATGGAGCCCTTGTCTGAAGGTTGACCACCCCCTTGTGGATGGAAAATAGTGGAATCAAGCACCAGAGTTTGCCTGCCATCATCATTCTTGAAACAAAACCATATAAGGTATTAGAAACTCTTGTGAGATAATACTGTGTGTGTGTGAGAGAGAGAGATTACCAGGAAGGAAGAGAGGAGGGTGGCAGTGGACTGGAGTTTGAACATGTCATCATAGTATTCCAGTTTTGTTGGGCTTAGGTTTTCATCCATCAGTGCGTGTGTGTGTGTGTGTGTGTGTGTGTGAGAGAGAGAGAGAGAGAGAGAGGTGCAAGCTGTGACTTTGTGAGTTTTTCGGAGTGACAAATGAAAGTGTTGAAAGGTTTCTTCTGGTTTTTTTGAGAACAAGGTTCGAAGTTTCTTTGAATGTGTAAAGAAGTTCACTTCAGCGTGTTGAAAGGTTTCTTATGTTTTTTTTTTTTTGAGAACAACGTTTGAAGTTTCTTTGAATGTGTAAAGGAAAATATTAGTGGAAAATAACAAGGTTTATATCCATTTGTTAGGCATAAAAGCATTTGATAATGAAAACATAAATCATAATTTCAAATTCACCAAAACATATAGTCGATGAAACATCAAGAAAGTCTAATTAATATTTGAAACTATGAAAATATTATAAATAATTAAAATGTACCTAAAAAATATTACTCCACATGATAAGAAAACAGTATCTGAAGAAAGCACAGTGATTTGTCAAATAACTCTTTCACCCAAAATAAATAATGAGTATACATAATGAAAGTCCAAGTGAAGTAACTGATGAATGAAAGCTGAGTATACAAGTAGCATAACCCAGACCAGTTTATAGGCATCATCTGCAATATAAGAAAGAACCCAACCACTTAAGGCTGTCGATTACAAACTCGGGAAATTACACAACAAAACACACTAAAGTCTCGTTGCTCAAGTACAGTACAGAAGGCAACAAATGAATTCCAACTCAGAAACACAGCAGGATGATTCACCACACAAATCGTTAACTTGCTGAAATGTATCATAGTGGGTACGGTACGTACGAAGATTACTATGGCATAGAAAAAAAACTGAACTGAAAAGGTTACAAATAAGCAGTGGTCCTTCTTTAACTATCATCTTCAGCTGACTTGGACTCATCTCTTGCCTTTGATGGCGCGGCAGGAGACGGAGTGCCTTCTTGACCCATCTCAGTTCTAAGGTCGTTGATGCTCTGCTCCAGCTCATCAATCCGGTTTCCCATCTCATCAAGTGCAACACAGTCAAGGAAACTAATGTGAATACATCTCAGTTGCAGTATTTATATTAAAAAAGCATTGATAATTAAGAATGCATGAGTATGATAAGAAAGATGCGATAAACAGTAATTGAAGGATATTTTTACAAATGATGGATTCCGACATTGTCTGGAACCTAGTTTGCTGCAAAGAGAAAAAAATTATAAAGAGGCCTATAAGTAAGTAGAATCAATGGAATCAGGATTGAGATTAAGATTAGGTACTCACCATTTGCTGGAGAAGGTTTTGCACCTACATGATTAAAAAGGAGAAATCAGCACAAGATGACGAGTATTAATAAATAGTCCATTATCTCTCAACAAACTAAAAAAAACTTATTAGAAAACATGATGAGAAACAGGATAAGATTCAGAGAACAAGATGTTTAACCAGAAACACTATATTAGTCTGCGATATGCATGACTTAAAAGGATTAACTTACGAATGCAGTCATATCACCAGTGCTTTGCTTAGAATTGTCTCCATCCTGCCCATCCTGCAAGCAAAAACAGTGATCCACTCATAAATGTTACTAATGAACAAAGAAGCTCATGTATGACCATTGAATATATAGTTATACACTTCGACATACTCCACCAGATGGAAACAAATGAAGAGCAAAATATTGGTAGTTAATCGAGTTAACATCCATATTGGAAAGGATAATAGAAGCCTAATATTTAGGATGCTGTACAGACTTAACAGAGCTTATGATATTTCACTGAACAAATTCACCATATTATTAACTGAAAACAGAACCATATATTAATCTTCACGATTTCAGAATACCCAAAAACGATCTTAATAACCCTAGAAAAATTATCACAATTCAGAATTTAGAGAAGCAAGGAAATGTAAACCAGCTAACTCGTAATGTTGTAAATAGCCTAAAAACATTCTTGAGGAGTACTTTAACCACACAGCTAAATTGAATGCAAAAAAGGCATAAAACCTAGGCGCTAGCCCACCATGGCCTAACAATATACGAAGCGTGATGTTATTATCCGATGCTCATCGCTGCTGATTGGCAACAATGGTTTTGCACCTTAGGTAAATTGATTACGTCGATCTTTCCATTTCTATTTATTTCAACCCAGTTCCTCCAATTCGGATTAAATTCAAAAAGTAAATAACATAGATAAACGTAGAAAATCCAAATTCTCAACACAACCACACGCAAAAACAAAAAACAAAAATCAAAACGCACGCTCACGAATATCCAGAACAAAAGCAAACAAATCTCCGAATTTCATCTTTTCTGTACGAATTAGATCTAACAAACTTCAATCCAGTCACGATTCAAAGAAAATGCGAAACAAAATAATCGGAAAAACGCAATCTCACCATGTTTTTTAAACGCTTTCTGAGCTGATCTAAGCTTGCGAGTGAAATCGGAGTGAGAATTGTGAGATTGTGAAATTTTGTGAATTTAAATTTTGAATATGAGAGGCTCGAGAGCTAACAAGTAGAAGTAATATCAATATCTAATTGTGATGGGCAACAAGGTTGGGCTGATCAAACAGTTAGTGGGCCTTAAAGCCCATTCTGTTGGGCTCAACTAAAACTCTTTACTCGTAACTTTGCATAGTCCACGGGTCATTATAATGTTAAATTGGTTGATTTAATAAAAGATTATGTGTATCCTGTCAAAAAATAAAAATAAAAGATTATTGTGTATTATTTTTATTAATAGATGAAAACATATGCCATAGGCCATACCATTTGTGTGTTTGTAAATGTGTCAAGTATGTATTGAATATTAAACTAAAAAGGGAAAATTAATTATTCCTTAAATCGGATAAATTGTTAATTAATGTTACTTGTCGCCTTGAAATTAGATACATACATTTAATCATTTCTTTTCTCCAATAATTATTCTCTCCAATCTCCATTTTCATAAGTTTGGGTCTCATATGCATCCAGGTTCAATGTGCACTCATAATGCATTTTAAATCGTGTAATTTATTTTACTGAAAGATATAATTTATTTACATTGAATTATGCATCTTTCAGTGTAAAAAGTTGCACCTTTCAATAAAATAAGTTGCTCGATTCTAAAGTGCAATATGAATGCACGATATGCCTGAATGCATACAAAACTTAGCCTTTTTGAGTAAGTTTCAATGTGCATTCAGGTGCACCGTGCACTCCTAATATATTTTAAAAATATGTAACTTATTATATACTGAACTGTGCAATTATTTTTTTAGATTTGAATCATGAGTAGCATAAATTAGAACAAATTGCACTTTCAAAATTCAATTCAACCAAATTAGAAGGTTAAATGTTATAAATCTAATAAAAATAAAATTACTATAGGAATGTAAAAATAAAATAAGCAGGGTAGGTCACACTTACACCTAAACAATTTTAATTTTTAAACATAAACGAGTAAGAAAAAAATAAAATAAAATAACAATACCGAAAAACATTCACACATTTTACAAGGCGAAAAAAAAGGGCAAAAAAAAGTCGGTCTGAATTCCGCTCCTCCGATTCTTCTCCGTCCTGTGTCTTTCCGCGTTCGTCACTCTCACTCGCCACCGACACAAATTTCTTTCCTTTCCAGAAAAATTTCCTTACGAAATCCCAATTTCTAGCAATACCCGTGCATGAATCGTATTAAATGGCAAGCCCTAGCTCTCGGGATCGTTGATTACTTGAAAATTTGAAATAGATCCCCAAACTCTCGAATCCGCGATTCCGATCAGGAGATTTAAGCTCGGAGCACTCTAAATCCGGCATGATCAGCCGTCTTCTCGGCCATCGCCGGGCGCGGAAGTTCCAGCGTATTCTGCGAAACGGTAAGCTAACTCTCTTTTGCCTAATACTCACTGTTCTAATGTTGCGTGGAAATCTCGGCGCCGGAAAATTCGGAACGCCGGAGAAAGATCTCGACGAGATCCGTGAAACCTTCTCCTTCATTCGCAAGCGTGTCGAGCCGCGGCGAGTGTTGGAGTCGGCTTCATTGGCAGCTCAATCGCAGCTGAAATCGAGTGATAGTTTAGGGATTAGGAGTAATGGTAATGCTAATTTTGATGTAAGTAAGTATATGAAGGGGGATGATGATGATGTAGTTGAGGAATTTAAGCGTGATCCATCTCAGCCGTACAGTTTGGGCCCTAAAATATCGAATTGGGATGAGCAAAGGGGGGAATGGCTTAAAAATAATCCCTATTTCCCTAATTTTGTTGCTAAGGGTAAGCCTAGGGTTCTGTTGGTTACTGGCTCTTCGCCCGATCCGTGTGCTAATCCTGTAGGGGATCATTACTTGTTGAAGTCGATTAAGAATAAGATCGATTACTGTAGGCTTCATGGGATTGATATTTTTTACAATATGGCTTTGTTGGATGCTGAAATGGCGGGGTTTTGGGCGAAGTTGCCGTTGATTAGGAAGCTGTTGTTGGCACATCCTGAGGTGGAGTTTTTGTGGTGGATGGATAGTGATGCGATGTTTACTGATATGGCGTTTGAGCTTCCGTGGGAGAGGTATAATGATGTTAATCTTGTGATGCATGGGTGGAAAGGGATGATCTATGATCAGAAGAATTGGATAGGTTTGAACACGGGTAGTTTCTTGATAAGGAATTGTCAATGGTCGTTGGATATACTTGACACGTGGGCGCCTATGGGGCCTAAGGGGACAATTAGGGAGGAAGCGGGGAGGCTTTTGACTAAGGAGCTGAAAGATAGGCCGCCTTTTGAAGCAGACGATCAATCAGCTATGGTGTATATATTGGCAACGCAAAGGGAGAAGTGGGGGGACAAGGTTTATCTTGAGAATGCGTATTATTTGCATGGTTATTGGGGGATTTTGGTTGATAGATTCGAGGAAATGATTGAAAGTTACCATCCTGGTCTTGGTGATCATAGGTGGCCGCTTGTTACTCACTTTGTCGGTTGCAAACCTTGTGGGAAGTTCGGGGATTATCCCGTTGAGAGGTGCTTGAAACAGATGGAACGTGCATTTAATTTCGCGGATAATCAGGTTTTGCAGATATATGGGTTTGCTCATGATTCACTTGCGAGTAGGAGAGTGAGGAAGATACGGAATGAGACGAGCAATCCTCTTGAAGTGAAAGAAGAGCTTGGTTTGCGTCACCCTTCGTTCAAAGCTGTAAAAGTGTAATCTTCTTGCATATAGAGATGGAAGGATCAAGAAATAGCGTTTCATGTCACGGGTTTTTGGTTTTTCCTTTTTTTTTTAAATTTTACTCATGGTACATGATATTGTGTATCCTAGTGTTGCCTGTTACATGCTGTTCGTGCCCTGATTACTTTATTCCTTTATTTATGTTAAATGTACTGTGCAATATTACTCATTTCAGCAAGTTGTTGTATTTCATCATTTATGGTTATCATCAATTCATCATATGACAGAGTTATCCAAATTACGTGAATTTAAATGATGTAGATTGAATGATCTGTTATCCTCTCGTTTAGGTATGTCATTTAGTTAAACTTGTCATTTTTGAGATCTTCCACATTTTTTTCCGGGTGTATTCAGATCCCGAATCCAAACTCTGTATGTGTTTCCACGATTACATCTTAAAGTTTTAATTCATTGACTAATCATCATTTTGCTTCCTTAAGTCCTATGGAGGCGAAGCACAAGAATCTTGACATATGATGTTGGCATATGATGTGCTTCTCGATGATTCACCTTCCAGAATTGCCCTTTCACGGATGCTGCAGGTTAAAAAGCGGTACGTTTCAGCTTCATTATATCGTAACAGAGTTATTTGGGTGTTTAGCCTTTCTGCTTTTCTGCTTCATTGCTTGAAGCAGGTAGAAGGATCTTACTAGTTTGAAATGTATTGATCGTTCAGAGATCGCAGTTTTTGTTAGTATGATGTATAATTCATACTATTACATTACATGGGGCATGATGTCTCAAAGGTTTATTTGCAGTTGCAGTTTCTTGTTGAGAATCCCAGATAGCTTTCAGGTAAGAGAAATCGCCTTTCTTAAAGACCTGTTTCGAAGCTTGGGTTGTTCTTATGATCACTGCAATAGTGCAATCATCTTACTGAGTTCATAATGTTCCCGATTATTACATTTTTCGCAGTTTCTGATGTTCGAGGCTGCACTAGTTTATCCCTATTATAATGAGCCCTTAAAATTTGGTTATAACAATTAGTTACTAGCTTTTTCTTCTCTTATCAAAGATTTGAGTCTTTGAAAGAAGGTTGAATAGCAGTTAAAAGCCTAATGTATGTACTTTTTTTTTGGGGACTCTTTTAGTTATTTGATATTACTTTTTCAGTATGTTTCAACTTAATATCGTTGAGTTTCTATCGGTGATCTCACAATGTTGACCTATATACCCATTCAAATAAATTAATTCACCTTACTGTCTTTTTCACTCTTTCTTTATCTCTATACCGTTTCGATTTCTTCTCTTGTTCAATCTCTCTCGAGTCTGCTATCCTTGTTTGTCTTCTCTCTCTGTTTTTTGTCTTCTCTCTCTGTTTTTTGATTTCTTCTCTCCCGAGTCTTGAGTTTTTTATGTTTGGCGTTTTGAAATGATGGAAAAGAACGAATTTGGTGGTGCTGTTTTGAGAAAGAAGCTGTTGGAGTTGTAGAATCACCAAATGAGGATGATCTATGTGAAAGAAGAGAATTTATGAAGTTTTTTTTTAGACTGGGTCTCCTTTGCCGTGGGTGCACCATGCACTTATAGTGTATTTTTTAGAAATTTGCAATTTGTTGTACTGAAATTTGCATCTTTTTACACCGAAACATGCAACTATGTATATTTTGCCAACACATGTTGCATGTTTCGATGTAACAATTCTACAATTTCTAAAATCTTTTTATGGAGTCGTGTAGTCTTGCCCTATCTGATACAAGAATTTGTCTTTCATTTAATGTATTGTGTTATGTTAATACTAGTCATATGTACAAAACTGGTTTTTTTAATTGAAAAATGACAATCTCATGTTAATAGGATATACTTTCAAAAGATTATATATACTTTAACTGATTTAAGCGAAACAGCAATGGTTTTTAAGTTTAAAATAGTATATTTTCGAAAGATGTAATACTCAAATGTGATGTTTATATGGAAGTGATTGATTGTTTCAAGTGAAAAATGACATTGTTCAAATTAAAAGTGAGTTGCATATTGAATATATAAGTTTAAATGAGTATTTTTTAACTGAAAAGGGATGCTATATATGTTTCAAAAAAGTGATTGTTGATCTCGTATTTGTTTAGAAGTTCAAATCTGGCTGCTTCTCCTGAGACAACGTCGTTGCTAAATCCTCAATTATCGCCATTTATTTTATCATTTCTCTTATGCTGAATTTTTTACTTTTTTTAATTGGGTGAACTTTGAGTCAAAGAATTCGAAATAACATTCGAGTTAAATGAACTTTTAGAGTTTACTATTCAATTTCGGGTATAAATTATTTTTAAACTAATTGTATTTGTTATTATCGAAAATATTACTAATCTCTCGACTTAATAGTATGACCAACGTTATCATTCTTGATGATCGAGTCAATAAATTTGTGTTATTTATTTTATTCTTTCCCAACAAAAAATAAAGCTAGGTTGTAAAGATATTATCTCTATTTAAAAGAAAAAAAATATATAGTAGTATTTGGTTAGGAGCATAGGAGGTGCCGACATAAGTCTTGGCAACATCGACGGCCAGCTAGTATGGGCGAATGACCCCCAAATGCTCATTTCTCACGTAACTGACAAAATTTGTATCTAAAATTAGATTTATGTAGGCCGTGCATCTCACCATAATTATATTTAATTATTGTCGACCAATAATAATGCATTAAATTGTGCTTCCAAAAAGTGTTGAGATTACTACTATTCATGTACCATGCTATTCTCACTACTATTTGTTTTCTTCTATAGGATCATTTTCAATTTCAATAGTTAATTACTACAAGAGCTTCATAAATTTTCTTTTGAAAGCTTCATGCAACGGCTTTAACAATGAAATTAATATAGACAAAGATTGAATTTGTGACATTCATTTAATTATAAACTCACTAATATAATAACATCATATATATGACAGTATGTTACTGAAATGGATGTTTATTAAGCGCAGTATTTGCTCATAATCCCTAAAAGAAAAGAATGGGTCTCCGGATAAATTTGTTAATAATATAAAATTTATATCATTTCAATTATTTTATCAACCGATATCATTACGTTTATAAGCTGAAGTTATAACATTAAATGTTATAAGTACTTGTTTCTGAGATGAGTGATATCAGTTTTTATAAAAATCAATAAGATTTAGTCTTTCATCTTATGAACAAGTTTTATATGAGAGTTTATGGAAAAGAAAAGTGCACTCACAATCATATTAAAAAAGGTCATCTGTGTAATTGCAATTTGTATTTATTATATATATATATATATATATATATATATATATATATATATATATATATATATATATATATATACACCTCATTACAAATTTGCAATAAAGTATTATGTAGGCAACAATAACTTTATTATGAGTAGGTTGATATATCCAAGTTTGATATGTGTCTATTTCTCATTTATTGTTAGCAAATTTCTCTATTCACATTTTACTCAATTTCATAATTTCACTTTCAAAATCAATTACTTGCACTGCTTGAAATCATATGATAAGAGATTGCATTTTCTTTAATTAATACCTTTAAACAATTAATATCTTTTTTTGACATTAAACAGAAAACAAAAATCTCAGAAGGACCAGAATTCTTAAAAACCAAATCTCTTTTAGCTTACTTCGTACTTTTTATTCGATAAATAATTATTTGAACTCATGAATTCGATATGATCATAGCATGCTTCATGCCATTTATTCAATCTGATCATATACATAGAAAACTAAGAATATCAACTCAATCTGAACAACTATCATAATATTCAAAGTTACACTAATAATCAGAAAAAGGGATACGAAAACAATTTATAATACAGTTCAGTGAAATAAGTAATACTATTTTGTGAAAACAAGTAATAATAGTGATACAAATGATACAGTTACAAAATCAATTTCACCCGTCCAAAAAAACTTCACAGATTAATTTTTAAAAAAAAAAAGACGATATTTTTACAAAGGTGATCGGTATTTAAGTATATTAAATTATTCAGAGTCATCATCTCCACTAAAGATGGAACTTTGTAGTAAAGAAGCAACAAAACTAGAAGCAAAAACCATGACGACGCCGACGGGGGAGGCGCTGACGCCGTGTACAGGGAGTTCCATTTCGATTTTGTGGTGCCGGAGAATATTCGGCGGCGGAGGAGAGAAGTGGATGAGGAGAATGGGGCCAATGGGGAGGAGGAGGGGCCCCACGGGGCTGAGAATCTCCGCCATTGTGTAAACTTATGGCCTCTCCTTGTTCTAAATAAAAGCGTCGGTAAATAGCACCGCCGCCGCAACAATGGCGGCGTGGGAAGGTCCGGCACGCCGGTTATCCGGCATTTTGTGAAGTGGTTGTTTTGTGTATGCGTTGTTGTTTTGTTTTGTATATATACACACATTTTTGGTGGGGTGATATAAATGAAATGAGGGACAAGACATATTTGCGGTTTGATCTATTTTATCGGTGTTTAACATTCTTTTTGAATCTTTAGTTTGGCATAAACTCGTAGATGTATTGGTCCATATTGGATATTTTTTATTATTTACGTGTCATTCATCCCATTTTATAAAATCTGAAATGAAACATTTAATTGTGAAATAGGTGATCTCAATTCCATATACTTTTTTGTCGTTAGGCCCGGTTTTTCTATTGAGATTGTATATAATTTAACATTGACATTTTAACATTTTAAAATGAATGAATATTAATTTGCATTAATTTATAAAACAAAATCTCGAATGAGATATAACGTGGCTTTGCTCGTATTTGAAGTATGATAGGTTTAATTTATTAATATTAATTTTAGCAAAATGGTAATTTCTCCTAGATAATTACTAATTATTTCCTCAAAAAAAAAAGATAATTACTAATTATAGTAATAAAATATATTGAAAAAAAAGGCAAAAGATGTAAACGAAAAATTTAACAATATTTTAAATAGAAAAATTAGTATATTTTTGTAGGATGAAATGATTATTTTAATTTAAAATAGACTTGATGATACGGTGCATTTGACTAGTATACATGATAGAATTAAAAAAATTATATAACACTATGTACTACAGTTAGAAAAAAAAAAGAATTGAAGGGTGCCTAATGCTTTAAACTGGAGTCCAAATTAAGTGAGTACGAAGTAATATGACAAATAGGAATGTGAATATGAGAATTTATATTTGTTTTTGGTTGAATTTTAATTTCAATAACGAGGTACTATTAAAGTATTAACACTATCACCAAGATGTGAAACAACAAATCTAAACTGAAAATTGACATATTATATTAATTAAATTATTTTAAAAATTAATAAACCTCATTCAATGAGTTTAATATTTTAAGAATGGTTGCTGGCTCTTGGACAGCCATAATGAAACAAAGCTGCTTTGTCAAAAGGGTTGTATAAACTATTGGGCCGAGTAACTGGTTGGCCCAACCACAATTATTGGGCCTGAATTGAGGGCCAACCCGATAAGAAGAACAGCAACGCAACAGCACAAGGCATGCTTTCCAGCAACGTGTCAAGGCTCAAGACTCAAAACTCAAAAGTAGTCTTCCAACTTTGAACGCCGATCCATATTTTGGAAGAAAATAATTGGAAAAATCGGAAGAAATTGAAAAGGGGGAAAACATGCGATATTTTAAAGAAAAAATAATTTCTTTAATATCCATGAGGAGTGGGTCGTTGAGCATAAGCTTCGTACCGTTAAAATGATATATTTTTTTAATTTTGTGTTTTTCGATTTGTGTTGCGATGAATGTTTTTCAAAAATTAAAATTGATTTTTTTGTTGATTTTTTGAAGGGACTTTGTGGGCAGTGGGATTGTTGGATCGTTGGCTTATAATTGGTCTCAACCGAATATGAAAATACCGTGAAGATTATTCATGCAAGGTATGGATTATAAATGTAACAAAAATCTCTCCAATTTTGCCCTCTTATGGAATTTTATATTGATTCTGTACTTCCCTTCTTTTTTTTAAATTGAAATACATTGAGATTATGGTTTTGGTTTTTGGTGCATATGGGTGTTTATATTCTGATTTGATGATCATTCTCAATCTTATGTTAGCTGTGCTGGCTTTGCTCAATTTGGGAAAGTGAGTTCGGAGAAAAATGTTATTTTGTGTTCTTGGTGTCAATGTGTTGACTTGGCAGATGTTTAACAATGAGAACTTGTGTTTTTGTTGTGTGGTTAAATGCTGATATAGCCCTGATTTTAGAAGTAGAAAAATCGTTTAGAAGGAAAAAACTGAGTAGTGTGAGTTTGGCACCTTTGTTGATTAAGAAGTCGTGTTCTTTATCAATTGAGAAGTCTGGACTCAAAAAGGGTTCATCCTTCAATTGCTTACTAGTTGAGGGGTTTTTCAGTGGGGTTTTGTTTCAAAAGAAACCTCAATTGACAATATATTGGATGAGTCAATGCTTATCCCTGAAATCTGATTGGAAGCTTTTTATTTAAGTCACACTAGCGTGGGGAGCGGTCTTTTGGTGATACGGGGCATAAGTTGATGATCAAATAAACGCTTTAACACTTTGGGAGGGTGGGTGTGATTTGTCTTTAAGTTGTAACTTGTGTTTCATGCATGAGAGTGCTGATATAGCCCTCATATGAATTTTTGTCTTCTATTTATAATTATAGATAGTAGGGCAGATCATGTAGTTGAACACCATGAAATCTTATATGATCCGTGGCGTTTGATGGTACCACTTAAAATCCGATCGATAGGGGCAGGGGTGGGGTTTTCCGTCATGAGTTTTATTGTGAAAGTGACTACTCCGGTGTGTGACTGAAGTAAGATTTTTGATGTTTTTGGTATAGGTAGCTCTGGTGAAAAATCATTTTTTTGTTGTAGGATCATGGGTTCTGGATCATCTTGTTTTGTCCAAATGCCAAACGAACATTTATAAGAACTAAAAAATATCTTGTAAGATGTAGGAGTAAAGCAGCCAATACCCTCCGAGTCCAAACAAACACAGCTTTGGCCTTGTCCAATAACAGGAGGCCTTGCTTTAGTAATTGAACAAAAGTATCTTGAACCAATTATACATTAGAGGGGGCTGCAGTGGGCTTGAACTGTTTTTGCGGAAAATAGCATGCTTACTGGTTTAACACTGCATCCCAAACTTGCAACATGTTCTTCCATTTCAAAGAAATTGTATTATAAACTCATATAACTCACACACCTCCCTCATTCTTAACATAATTACATTTGCTTTCTACAAATTTCTATTACTCGGTCGTGCTTGATAATTGTAAAAAATTTATGCGAAAATCAGGTTGCATGCTCAAGCACTTACTCTTGCTACGTTAGCTGGTGCTGCTGTTGTGAATATTATGACCACAAATCGAGGAAGCGTGGGCGTGTGGCAAAGTTCCTTGACCTAAATGAACATCAACACAAGGATTGAACTTCATATATCAGTTGAAGTTCACCAAATCGCGTAAGGAAGGGTCGCCTTCAGATAATATCTATTTTTGGAATGAAGAGTTCGAAATCACGGTTCTTGATGCCTTCAATGTAGTTGGGCTTACTATTTTATGTTATATATCGTTTCTAAACAATCAGGGTGGTCCATGTAGTTGGGCTTGTGGTAATTTGTTGAGCTTTTGGGCTCCAACAACAGTGGGCCAAACTGGCCCTTATTGGTTTTTTATAAATAATGTCATAAAAATTACGTCAATTAACTAATGAACCCACAGTATTACCCCAATGCAATATATGTTTCATTTTCTTCATTCACACATCAATTTTGCAAATTTGAGTATCAAAAAGCTTCTTCATTAATTTGTATCTTATATTTTTCATTAATTATTAGATGAATAATACTTTAAAATCAAATTAATTATTTATTTATTTAATTGATGAAAAGATAAATAAATTTGTACTGATATTAATGTAGCAGACAAATAAAATAAATTTCATTGTGGATAAAATGAGAAGGTTAAATAAAACGGAGAGAGTATATTATAATAATAACTTAAAAAGTTCCCATAAGTATGAAATGATAAATTATGAAAATAATTATTTTCAATGATAATATAACATCTAAAAATTAATATATTTAGATATTCTTTCAATATTTTTTTCCGAAAGTTTCTTTCAATAAATTTCTGACCTTATTATATATTCTCTTTGAACATAAGTCTTCATTTTATTTCATTGTTGCGCCATATGTAGAAAAGTTATAATTTTTTTATATAATTCAAATATTTATATTATAAGGAAATTTCATGGCTTTTTTCGGAAATTCAATGACATTTATTTTAATATAAATTCTCAGTATATCTGACTTAATTTTTTAAGGAAAATATCTGAAGGGAATAATGCACATCTCAAGTATTGTAGATATGCATATGATATCCTTTCAAAAAATAGATATGCATACGATATGAATGGAATACATAAAATTTAATAATCTGAAATTAATATATAAGAAAAAAAGACATGACAAGATATTTGATTCGACATAAGAAGATGGTTAGCATTAATTTGTTTATCTATATCTATATGTTCATTATTACACTGGCCCAAATTCATTTTAGTCATTTATAATTCTATGACTTATCTTAATATAAATTGATTAAGATATAGATAGTATTTTAGTATTACATCAATGTAGTACCAACATGTCCCGCCTATTTCACATTATTAATTACTTTTTTTTTAGCTCATTATTAATTACTTAGAAACAAAAACAATCAAGTTTTTGTGCAATAATATAATTTAAAAGAGGTTTTCAAAAGAGGATCTATAAAATTATAATCCATGTCAATCTAAACCACCTTTTAAAAAAAATGCCATTATTTTTTATTTTCCATTTAATTACAGTATGTTCATTTTAAATACTTACATAGCAAATTTTTCGAAATCTCCATAAACTATTATGTAAAATTTTTGTTCATAATATAAAAGGTTATTATTGTTTACTAGGACAAACATATAGTGAGAACAAGTTTTCACAATTGGCATGTTTAAGTGTGTAGTTTATATTCAATAAAACACAATGGTAACTTTCTTTGTAAAACAGCTGACTTTTATTATACATGAGTTTATTTAGAGGGTAAAAGTTATTATTAAACAAAAGTGAAGGTAATGACCTTATATTATATTGATCAAAAAAATAGTAAACCAGTGATAAGCAGATGTGTAAACATTATATTCAAACAAAACAATCACTTTATATTCTTAAATTGTATGTCTATAAAAAAAAATCATTCGCGTGAAACCAGTTTAAAGCATCTTAAATTTATTTTATAAACTAATATATATAACATAATATTATATCTTAATTTTTAAATGTAAATAGTAGTAATTAATAAATTATGATTGTATTAGTTGGTGGCCATTTATAAAAAATTAAGAAATATCAATAATTTATGACCCTCAAAAACTTTGGAAATATCTCACAAGTCCCCAAATCCAAGGCATTATGGGATCTACACTTCTGAATCTATTGTTTAATTAACATCTGCTCCACCACAAATTGGTGTTTTCCAACACAATCTTCTTTTACATGTATTTTCTGTCCTATTCTAATTGCATCCCTCACTAGTCCATTCGTTTGCATGGATGGGTCTTCTTCTTTTCCATCATTGTGGTTGTTTTTGTAATTTTCCTAATTATAAGGGCTAATCTTTAAATATCTGTTTTGTAAAGGAATGATTTTCTATTTACTAATTATTGAATCTCTGAATAAAGTCTGTTGAATTTAAAGATTAGTCACTAAGCATGTTTCTTTGTCTTGAAGAAAAATGTTTAATAATTCAACAGGATGAGGACAGAATAAGCAGAGGGATCCAAAGAACAAGTGAAGTTTATTTCAGAATTAATTTTAATAGCACTGTTGAAAATATTGCCACTTATTGATGGAAAATATAAATCAAACATTGTATATATGTTATATATACCTCCGTCTCAATCATAACGATAAAAGACGTATTTTTAAATTACCAATCATAAATAAAAAAATTACACTTTTTTTAATTTTATCAACTTTATCACATAAAAATATTAATAAACAATTTTTTATCTAATATCATCACTTTATCACACTTTATCATATAAAATACTACTACCTCTCGCCCCATTCTTTAAGAGCTTTCAATGTCATATACGATTTATCGAATAAAAGAATAAAGCTTATAAAGAAAAAAATTGTTTATTAGTATTTTTTGTGATAAAGTGATAAAAGTGATGGGTAGTTTGGAGTAGAATGATTGTTTATTAAGATTTTACGCGATAAAAAAGGAAAAGAGAAAAGAATTTTTTATTAAGATTTTAAAAAAGTTTTCTTAAAGATCGGTACAAAAATAAATCTTTATGCTTTTCAAAGAATTGAGATTTGAGGAGTAATAAACAACCTAGGTGTTAATCGTTTATTAAGATTTTAAAAAGTTTCTTAAAGACGACAAAAAAATAATTCGCAAAGTTTCTCTTAAAGTTAATCTAGATTTTATGGGAGAATAAAACAACTCTTTCTACCCCACCACTTTATCAATTTATCACTATTCCACTAAATGATAAAAAAGAAAAATGCTACATCGACGGATTTTAGAGAGAAAGATTATATAGCTTAATTTTTTAACTTATAAATCATAAATATCATCTTAATATTTGTCTTTATTTTTTGTATACGTACATATCCAAAGAATGACAAAGTGTGATATGAATTTACTAGAAGTGACAAATTCCAAAATTTAAAGAAGCCCCCACTAATCTATTATATATCTATTTATAATATGCAAATAAAACTCAATATATAAATTTAAGCTCAATCCAATATTATTTTCTACTTTATATTTAATTTGTAATTCCCAATTTAAAATTAAAGTCCATCCCCACAATCAATGTACAATTATAAATTAAGATATAATTTTATTTATTTTTAGCGTCGGTATGTCGGTCTTCTATTTTTTCTTTTCTTATTAAAACTTGATTAAAGTATTAAAATTCAAGAATTTCATTACAAATAAAAATTTTACTTTGTTTGTAATTTTGGATGTCTTTACAGAAAATCTCACACCCAAAACATTTAGAGAGTATAATTATCAAAAATATAGTTCTATTTTTTCCATTTATATTTTATTTATTTAACTTGTTCAATATTGAAATATCTATGTTTCTCTCTCAAATTTTTTTTTTCTTTTGAGGAATAAGTGAATAATTTATATTTTATTTATTTATATATTGTGATAATGATAATTTTACACCACTTTAATATTAAAAAAGAAAATTAAAATGCAATAATATATTAACATGAGGTAAAATGAGATTTAAAAAAATTAATAATAGTTTTTTAAATGATTAAAAAAATATGAGCATAAATTGTGTAATTTTTTTTTAACTAAACATTATTTATTAATATAAAAGCAACATATTTTATAAATGAATATCATTCTTTGGAATATATTTTGGTAAAAATATAAATAAACTTAACTTAATTCTTGATTGAGTTTATGTTTTAAGTCTCCTATGACACAATCTAAATTAATTTTAAAAAAAATTATATAAATATAAAATTTTAATATGTGAAAGCTTGAAAAATTTCTCAAAGTCATCCCACCGTTAAATGCTAGATCAGTCTGATTACATGGTGTTTGGTCTAATGTTTCAATTGATATAATGATAAAAATGTAAAGTGAAAAGTAATTGTGATAATTAATAAGAATAAAATATATTATATATTATTTTTATTTATGGAAGTAATTAGCGTATATACATTGAAAAAGAAATAGAGGTAACTCAATAAATGAGAAACCAAATGTTTACCTTCAATATGGTTTTACTATGTTATTGACAAGAAAAATCATTAAAAGATTTAATGGAAAATATATACATTTAAATATACAAGTATATTTACGAAAAATATTACATCACAATAAAATACACTCATTTGGATGATTGGATTTTACGAATTAAAAATAAGTTGGTTGTATTTTCCGTAGGACTAATGGGTCCTCATAACTCATAATGCATAACCCAAAATAAACTTTATTTTAGACCTTTTCTTTTTTTTTTTTTTTTGAAAATGGCAACACACAAACTAGTGAGATAGACTCCAAAATGGAAACATAAAGTTGGAATCTAAAAACTAAATCCTGCCAAACTTTTGTATGAAAATTTTACAAAAACATCAATAATGCAATAAAGTGATAACAATGAAAAAATTCAATGAAGGAAAGAATCATTATCTTTTTAACTAGCTTTTTAACTTTTTAACTTAAAAAGAGAGAATCCCACATGATTTGCCCATTTGATAAAGAGAGGACAAAAGACACATTCTACTCCAAAATCGCAATGCAACATCCAAACAACACATCAAAAGTATTGTAGATCAATTTATTACCCAAAATTTCAATCATAAATAGCACCATATAGACATATATCAATCACAATTACAAATCAAAATGAAGCTACATACATACATAAATCAATTAAACAACATTAATTAACATCATAATAACAACAATTCAATTATTCATACACCTCAAAACCTCAATACCAAGAATGTAAGAATTTGTAGTATCTCCTGCAGCTAATTCACTCATCAAATCTAATCTTAATCCACTCAAGCCAACAGTGAAGGAACAGCAGCTAAATTTGGAGTTGCATTCTTATTCAAAGAATCACCCCTTTTTACTGCAGAATTCTTACCAAAAGCTCTCATGGGGCTTGCAAAAGCCCACCCCCAGCTTTTACTTCTCCCATGACAAACATGCCCTAAAGAAGATACCTCAGATGCTGCCATGGATTTCCCATTTTCTTGATCTGATGCAATCAGATATGAAGAAGATGAAGAACTGGTTATCATAAACCCACTGAAAATCCCACCACATTTCACTCTTTCCTTGATGCAAACGTCGCCGTTTATGTGCATTCTTGGCCTCCCTTCTCTCTGTGACTCCACCCTGAGGAGCGTGCAGTCACCAAAGCCAGTTGAAATCCTCTCAAACAAATCACCTGAAAAACTCCTGCTCCCACACCCAACAGATCTGGATCTTGAAACCCTTCTGTCAATGGCGGTTTCATCGGGCCCCACGTCCTCATTTGTCCTGTTTTCACCATTCAAAGCCACGGACGGTGTAAAGTTTGAATCTTTTTCACTTTTCTTGAAAAATGACCAAAACCCCTTCCTATAATTATGATAATTTGCAGTTGATTTGCTTCTCTTGAAAACTAGGGTTGCGGAAACAGGGCTCTTCTCATCCTTCTTCTTGACAAAACCCAATCTTGATTTTGATTCAGAGGCGGCGGGGCCGCCTCCGGCGACGGTGGCGCCGCCGTTGAGGGAAGATCTGAAAGAAGGGGAGGGAGATGAGGAAGAGGGGAAAACAGCAGCAGGGTATGAAGAAGAAACGAGCTTTCCCAACTTTTCTTGAAGGCAAAAGCGTAGATCCACCTGCGGTGCTGTTTTTGTAAGGATGATTTGTGCATTGCATGCTGCCATCTCCGGCGTCGCCCATGCACCACCTCCATAACCATTTCTGAAAATTGGAAGCAAGATTTTCAAGATTCTGCAACCAGGTGGAAACAAAATTGAATCTTTTATATCTGGGGTATCTGATTTTTGTGTGTGAAAATGTTGGAGATTCAAGATTGGAGAAAATGGTTTAGAGAAATTGAGGATGAAGGTGGGAGAGAGAGGTGGTCAAAAGTTATTAATGAAAAAGAAGGGCATTGAAGTAAAAGTGGGGAGTGGAGAGTCCCAGCACGTGGAAGGCAGAGGAGGCTGGAAGTAATTAAATTAAATAAATAAATGGGGAAACATTTTACTTTTTTTAGGGGTGGTTTGTTGGTAGATTTAGGTATCAAGAAATGGAAATAGGAGTAATTCGTTATAATCACCATCAACATATTAAACAAGCTGATATTAGTATTTTTTTAAAAGGAATTAAAATAGTTTCAAAAAATAATCAATTATAAATATTTTATTTTACCACGGACACATATGACATATTTTTTAATTCATATATTATCAAAATAAAATCACCATAAGCAGGATGATCACCACCCACCACTTGTATTTACTCACACAAGAGGGAATAAAATCTTTTCTATTCATGTCTCAAAATATAACCTTATTCAAATCATTCTTTGAGCTATTCCCACTTAAACTGACACTAATATTATTATTATTATTATGTATGTACTATCATTGTAGGGTTTTCAAAATGTTAATTCTATATTTTGGTTTTATTCAACATTTACTATTTCATGTAGATTGTGTGTGGATTATACAAGATATGAATAAATTGATTTTGAAGGAGAGGAATTTAAGAGCTTATAAGATTATCGATGAGATTAAAGACGTCTTTGGAGCCAAATTTTGGCGAAGAACTTCATTCATCAGAATACATCTTAAACTCGATGACTAACTCCATTAACTTTACTCTCAATGATCTCTTGTAAATGGTATCGTCGAATAGTTTAACCTTTACCGATTTTGATAAGCAGTTTGCATAAAATTTTTTTTTCGATAAAAAAAAAATTAAGAGATAATATTTTTTGAAATATAAATTATAAAAGAATAAGATGACGGTAGATTAAAGAATATAAAATTGATTTAAAGGTGAAAAGAATAATTGAATGTTTTGGGATATGTATCAAAATTTAAAAATATTTATCACAGATTCATAGAAATGCCTAATTAAATTTGGAATAATTTTTTTTTTTTTTTTACAAAATATTAAATTAAGAACGAAATTATGGAGTTCCTATTTAAAATTAACTACTTTTTAAGAATGAAAAATTTCTAAAAATAACAACTCTTTCTTTTTTTTTCGTGATAATGTTGCACTAATCTAGTTCGACCTCGGCTAACCCGGCCAAATACGTGCTTCTTCTTTTTTTTTTCTTCTTTCGAAAGGCTAAAGTATAATCATAAAACCGGTTGTCCAAAATTTCAAAAGATTTGTTGTGATTGTTGAGTAGAACTTTCAATTCATAATTCACTTTAACGAAGAATGACATTCGATGATTCATCTCCTGTCAACACCTGTTAATTACTTTTATATTCAATAAAAAATAATATAAAATTATCACTTACCGATTTTATTATGATACAATAGTTATTTTAACATATATAAAATAACTCAATTCATTTTATCATCATGTAGTTTGATCATTTAGCAAATAATATTTTTAGGGCTGTATAAATGATTAGAGATAGACCGGTTCATGCTATGAACCTAGTCAAACTCCCACCCATATACTATAAATGGACGGATATATATTTCATATTTAAGCCTATTTTAACGCTAAAATTTCAAATTTTCTTCAATTGGGAGACCACACTGGCCGTTTCGATTTCACACCCACCACACTAAAACCCTACCACTATCATTCGCTTCGCATAATAACCTTCCAAATGTTAGACGAGATTTTGACGAACCCGTGATACGACTACCATATGGAAATCACAATGCCACGCATAAATCTTGGCGCCATTTTTTTTCTTATATCTTCTTTAGTATCCAAAGAAGGATAATTTAATGACACTATCTCCCTATTGCAATAATTTACATCCAATTCACGCCATGAGAATCGTCAATCGCTTATCTTCGCTACTATTTTATCCGGATTTTGTTTCGGTGATTATCCGTTTTCCCATATGAATTGAGAAAGTAGGGAATATTTTGCATTAGTGAGAGTTTTATGAATAAAAAAAAGGGGAGTTTTATGTAATAATAAATGGATAGTTTAATAACATGATAAAGAAAGTTTTATAAAATGATAGTTTTATAGAATGAACAAAGGAGAGTTTTATAATAATAAGAGAGCTTTTTTCCTAATAATCAAGGAAAGTTTTATATGGTTAGATATTTTTTATATTTCGTGAATAATGAGAGTTTTTTCTATATACCAGTGAGAGTTTTATAGAATAACAATGATAGTTTAATAACACGATAGTGAGAGTTTAATAGGGTGATAGTTTTATAAAGTGATAGTTTTTCCTAAAAAGCTTTATTTAAAAAAACAAAGTTGATAGTCTATTAACATGATAAATGGTAGTTTTATAAGAGTAAATTGGAATGATAGTAAATAGTTTTATGTAAGCGTTGGAATATAAATAAGAAGTTAGCTTTTATAACATAACAATGAGAGTTTGATAGTTTTATATAATAAAAGTGACGACGCGAGAACAACTAAAATGCAATGACGAGAGCAACGCGCGAGTGGGGCAAAAATTTGAATCAACTCATCCTCAAAATGTATCATATCAATAAAAGCTCATGTAATTTAATCTAATTCACAAGAAATACATTTAAAAATATTGTTCCTATAAAATTAGTCTAGCTCCACCCCGACAAGTATTTGGGGTCAGAAACCTAAAAAAGGATTAGAATGATGGTTTTGCCATAGCCGTTGATTTTAGAAGGTTGTCAACCCTGAATAAGGGAGGTGAGAAGGAAGATAAAATAAAAAAAGCGACGAAATTACGGACCCATGATTATCCAACTTTCACAAGATCACCATAATATTATTACATGAAATAATGATAAGAGAATTTTAATTTTTTTTTTTTGGACGGGTTAAGTATTTATAAGTTAATTATTAAGTGATTATGGGTCATTATTATCAACCACAAAATTTTGCTTTGAATAGTTCCTTTCACCACAACAACACGTGAATATGGGATCTACAACTCAAACTGTCTTTTTTTAATCTGAAAAACAATTCTCAATAACATCTATTAATTATTATATGCTAAAACTAAGACATTATTATATGGTGTAACCTCGTTAAAGCTGAGTAGAGTTTAGTTGTCGCATTTTTAGGTAACGTGAGTGTACATATAGATATTACAATAATAATGTGATTACGAAACATGCATCGAATCGCTTGACGACTGCTTCATATAAACTTCGCGATAAAATACATGCAGCCAGCAATGAAGTTACAAAATCATTTCGGAGAAAACGGAAACCATCATTAACTTCAATTTTTTCAAACTAATAAATTACAAAACCCAATCTGTAAACTGTAAATTTCCAGCTTCAAAACCAAAATAACGAAAGCACCACTTCATTCATCGATAACACCGGAAAAACTAGAATGCAAAGAGAGACACAGAGAAGGAGATATAAATTTTGGTGTAGAGTCTTATTGTCCGATCTTTGAATTTTTTTTTTTTTTTTGCAGTGTTTTATTCTACTCATATTTCCATTATTTTCGCTCGGGACACTAGCTAGGTGGGACAGTGAAGCATGTAACAGTTTAAACTAATAGCACGGTACAGGCTCGACACAGCAACGTAAACCACCAACTTACAAACGAGATTTTGCTGGATCCGCAGTTAAACACATCAACAGAAAATCGGCAATCAGCAAAAATAATAGGTAAAATATAAATGAAAGTATCACTTTGAATCAAGAATAGAAAATACATTATCTTTCCTGTGTACTTCCAATTATTTTTTACTTTGCTCCATGCTTTTTAGTTTTATCTCCTGTACTTTTATGTTTCTGGTCTCTTTACCCCTTGT